>JAWNNL010000842.1:0-30507 GCA_035045005.1 Liodrosophila aerea | reverse complement strand
TTTTGAATTTTCTATTAATACACAAGGGGCCTTACAGCTATAATTTATGCCTGTGCGTAGTTAATCTTTCTTTATTCGAACTCCTTGATGGACAACGAAATGATTAAGGAGCCATAAATTTATAAGCTAGTGTGGATTTGACGCAGAGCATTGCTTCTAGCATCCTAGCTAAAAAAGTACAAAAGATTATTATCATTGTGCAACTCAGAAATGTATGTAACAGGCAGAAGGAGGCGTGGCAGACCCCATAAAGTATATATATTCTTGATCAGGACGACGAGCTAAGTAGATAGCCATATCCGTCTAAAGCTTCAGATGCTTTGCATGTTTGGTGCGATTTGCAGCCCAATCGGATAATAAACACCGGAGATATTCGACAAACAATTTTCTATGTACTAGGCAGTTGGCTCGGTGGAGGGGGGAGGCCACAGTGTCCGCGGCCACTAGGGCGTATGCGTGATTTTTAGACCCTGTACTTTAAAAAAGTACCAGAAGGGTCTATATGAGTCTGTGCAAGCCCGACATTTGTGTGTAACAGGCAGAAGAGAGGCGTGGCAGACCCCACAAAGTATATATATTCTTGATCAGGACGACGAGCTCGTCGATCTGGCCATGTCCGTCTGTCTCGTCTGCCTGTCCGTCCGTCTGTCCGTCCGTCCGTCTGTCTGTCCGTCTGTGTATGAACACCGAGATCTCGGAAACTGTAAGAGCTAGAGACATCATATTTGGCAGTTAGATGCCCCTATAGTGCAAGCAGATCAAGTTTGTTTTAGATTTTTGATACCTGCCCCCCTCCCCCCAAAGCAGAAAAATTGCCACACCCCACAAAGCTACAAACTTGTGTTTTGGCACACGATAATCTTATGATATGATGTGCTGTGAAATACGGGCTCAATCGGATAATTAACACCGGAGATATTCGAGATTAAAGTTTCCGTACTAGGCAAGGGGGAGCAGCGAGCATGCACATACTGCTTGTACATATGTAAGTGTGTATGCGTGGTTGCGTCTGACTTAACGATGTTCGTGTGTGTGTATGTGTGCATTGTTAGCCTTAGCTGCTGAAAAGGAAAGTACAGGGTCTCCTACTGTCGGTTGCATCCGACTGTAGCTTTCCGAGTTTTTGATTGTGCGTATGAGTTTCTGCATGAGTATTGATTATTGTTTGTATTTGCGCGTATATTTGTATGTATAAGTGTATGTGTGTATCTATACACACATATGTATATATGTACATATGTGTATGGGTATGTGAGTATTTATATGGTATCTAAGCTGCTGCTATTATCGACTCCCAGGGCAAATCAAAGTACAGGGTGGCCTACTGTCGATTGCGTCCGACTGTAGCTTTGCCTACTTGTTACGCTTGGAGCCTTCGCTCTGTCTGCTGGTGCTAATATTTTCTGACGACTGTTGACAGATGAGTTCACTTAAAAATCACGTGCGCCTGTTGGCAATCTACTCCTCCAGTCCCTCAGACTTTTGTTATATTCGATGAAGAGAGCGAGATGTTTATGTGTTCCAAAATATATATTATTTGATGTAATAACATTTAGTGGAGTTATATTATACTAAACCCTAATAGAAACTTGAGCAGGAAATTGAATTTATTTACCAAAATTTCCTGTGGGGCTCATATCATCAACTAGCATATAATTGCCTTACATCTAAGCACTATCCTATTGCCTATTTAGTGCGCCTCATAACTCAATTCAATAGCAACACAACCCAAGAGCAGATTTGCCAACGTAAGCACATCCAATTTGACTACTTAACAAACGACCAACGAATAGTTTCGCATTCCCTACATACATGTGTGTATGGATATCAAGTTCAAGTTCATAAATATTCAAGTAACCAATTATAATGTGAGATAATTATATATTATGTGTATTACAATTATTCTGTTCTTCTTAGAAATCACTACAACTCTGCACAAAGTGTGAATTTATAAAAGTATGCATTAAAAACTCGGAAAGCTACAGACGGATGCAACCGACAGTAGGAAGAACACCGTACTTTCCTTTACAGCAGCTCGTGCTAACAATACACGCATGTTGCAAAGTCAGACGCAATCACGCATACACACATACATTAAAAGCATGCTCACTGCCCCCCTTTTGCCAGTACCGAAAATTGTATCTCGAATATTTCCTTTGTTTATTATCCGATTGAGTCACAATTCACAGCACTGATTAAGGTTACCATAAGATCTTTGTACGCTGAAGTTTGTATCTTAAAATTGTGGCTGTGGTGGTTTTTCCCGGATAGTGTTGGAGGGGGAGAGGTATCAAAAATGTAACACAAACTTGATCTGCTTGCACTACTTATAGGGACATAGACTTCAGGCCCCCAATCTGACAGACCTGACGGACCTTGCTCCAAGCTAAGGAATCTGAGACGGTTCATAAAAGCCTCAGGCTGGTTTTAAAGCGAAGTAGTTGGGAATTATCAAATCTGCCCATGCGGTATCACAATGGGCCTCTTTTGGCCTAAGTGAGCTGAGGTCTATTGCTCAGCTACCGCCTAACCTAACCTAACCTAGGGACATCTAACTGCCAAATATGTTCAGTTCTTACAGTTTACGAGATCTAGGTGTTCATACGGACGAGCAAGACAGACCGGATATGACTCAGCTCGTCGTTTGTGTTAGATTTTTGATACCTCCTCTCCCTCCCCCTTTCCCACAAACAGCGAAAAACGAAACTTAGATACAGATACGAACTTGATACATACTTATAAAGCTATTGGTAACCTTTATCTTTTCTGTAAATTGTTGCCCAATCGGATAATAAACACCGGAGATATTCAAGATTCAATTGCCTTTACTAGGCAATGGGGGAACAGTGCGCTCATGCATATGATGTAGGATCTCCTAAAGTCGGTTGCATCCGACTGTAGCTTTCCGGGGTTTTATTAATTGGAAATATCCAGTTTCTAGGCGAATTAGAGCAAGTGATGACACATGATCTCCATTATATTCCAATGAAAACATTACATTATTAATGGCACAAGTCATTAGAGCTTTAACAACACGCGCCAAAACCCCCACTCAGCGTAATCAATATTTATAGAGTTATGGCAGAACAACATGTCTAACCCATTTAATCAAGATTTGTCACAGTTAAACTAAAGAATTAACACAATATTTGCTGGTAAACTTTAGTTTAGTTTTAATAGCGGAATAATTAGACGTGTTAATTAAAAAAACTCGGAAAGCTACAGTCGGGTGCAACCGACAGTAGGAGACCCTGTACTTTCCTTTGCAGCAGCTAAGGCTAACAATGCACACACGCACATGGCAAGGTCAGATACAACCACGCATACACACTTATGCATTATGTGCATTTTCGCTCCGCCCCCTTGCCTAGTACGGAAACTTTAATCTCGAATATCTCCGGTGTCTATTATCTGATTGGGCCACAATTTACAGTACTGATGAAGGTTATCATAAGATTATTGTGTGCCAAAGCACAAGTTTGTATCTTGTAAATTATGGGTGTGGTGGTTTTTCGCGGTTTTTGGGGGAGGGGGCAGGTATCAAAAATCTAAAACAAACTTGATCTGCCTACACTATAGGGGCATCTAACTGCCAAATATGATGTCTCTAGCTCTTACAGTTTCCGAGATCTAGGTGTTCATACGGACGGACAGACGGACAGACGGACGGACGGACGGACAGACAGACAGACGGACATGGCTAGATCGACTCAGCTCGTCGTCCTGATCAAGAATATATACACTTTATGGGGTCTGCCACGCCTCCTTCTGCCTGTTACATACATTTCGGACTTGCACAAACTTAATAGACCCTTTGTACTTTTTTAAAGTACAGGGTCTAAAAATGTGCAATTTATACCTTTTAAGGCAACAATGTTTAGTAATTTTCGAAACAACTTTTAGTGCACATTGGTTGATGAAATAGATGACTTTTGGGGTAATTAAGGTATCAATCAAAATCAACGCTTTGTAAACATATTAAATTATAATGATTACTGCTAATGGCACTGCTTCTCGCTAAATCCGTTACTCTATCCTATGATTAACTAATTATCGAGTCAACAGGCTTCATATTTCGTCCAAAACAACACCCACATAATTATGCTTTCTTTCTCCCTGCATGCACCTTCTCAGGTGTTTTTCTTTGAGGAGCCATCAACTATTACATCGTTGACAACAATGAACGCCAGAGTTAATTGGAACCAAGCTGAAGCACCTGCATGTTATATTCCAAGATGAGCGTAACAATAGCGAGCACCCACATACAAATATATGTATGTATGTACATACATACGTACATATTTATACAACTGTGTAGGTATACAGGTGCTGGCTTCTCCTCGCCCTGTCTGTCATTGTCATGTCAGGCGTAAAACAACGCTGTTGACAACTTGGAGCCTGATGAATCCATTTTCCTATTCCTTTGCATCTTTTCCTTTGAGACTTTTGAAGAATGCCTTAGTTGAAAATCACAGCAGAGATTTTTCCGGAATTAGAATCCCAACCAGGTTGGTATTAATTTTTATGTTTTTAATCTATTGGTACGACAATTATGGTAACAAATTTAATGAATAGTATTCTTGCTTCAACATTAGTTAAATATTATAGGTGTAGCCCCGAGCTTTCAAATATTAAACTCTAAACAAAGTGAGCAAAATCCCGGAGAGATGTAGTGGGACGCCACCGACAGTAGGAGACTTTGTCTCGGGCGTCGGTAGCAGCAGCAGTATACGTACATTCACATACAAATACAAATACATATATAAACTATGATTTTCTGAGAGTATGTAACACAATTATGACCACAAGCTGGAAACGGTATCTTTTACTTTTTTTGTTTTATGATTAACGCACAAGTAATTTGGTCAGTTCTACTCCCAGTAGCAATTTTCACCTCGTCTTACCCTCTTCTGAATATGTGGTCGGCGTTGAATAGATACAAGTCTATTTAATTATGTAGTAGCAAGACAAACTCACAAATTGACAGTTTAGCCCAATCGACACGAACCATATATTATGGCTAGACAAAAAGCCAGACATGTGTTAACATTAATATTTCATTAGGCAACTTTTGTCAGTTGAAACGAGTAACAGCAGTTTATTGTATCCTTCTGTTATATTGATAGCTGCTGATTTATGCCATAAGACGTTTAGCTTCACTTCGGCACGTGTATGCAAAGTATGCGCTGAATGGCGCATAAACAGCAGCATCAAGAGCTGTCGTAACAATTTGGCGCAGCATGGCGTATGCGTTATATTTGGTAAATTGTTATTAATGTGAGTCAGTATGTGAATAAAGTGATTTTCTTATAGGCCCTCATGCGCCAAGCATAAACAAGCTTGTCTGAGCAAGCAAGTTTATTAAAATTTAGTCAAGCCTATAGTTCATAACGCCCAAGTATTAATTCGATTTTAGTCCACTCTCAGCTGTTAAGTATAACTCGATTAATTTGTATTTTAAGCTCCAATTCAATTAGGCTTATAACACCGTTTGCTTTCTATGGCTCACTCCCAAATATCGGGCAACAAATTATTTGTGTGAACAAGTGTTCTTTTATCATTCTTATATTGCTACTTTTTATGTTCTTCTTCGTTTTAGATCTACGCAACTTGGCCAACTTCATGGTGATGATATAAATAATAATGTTATTATTTAACATTAAATTCTCGTCATTTAATTCAATTTTGCTGTCGTTTTCTTTTTGCAGCTGTGTAACAAAAGTAGCAATTATTTTTCAAGCACTTCGTTTTGCTCTGCTCATAAATAACTGCTGGACATCCAAAAATATAAATTGGTGCCTTAATTGGAGCCTGTTAGCTGTACTAGGCGGAAATGCAATTATATAACATAACAAATAAAGTCGATTTGTCATTGAATACTCTTGTGTATGTACGCAAATGTGAATAATATTCGTAATTTTCTATGACTTAAACATTAGACGGCTTAAGTTGTTACAAAGCCTGCAGAATTCACAAAAAATAACTTGGAATTGTTTGCCATTTGCTTTGATGCCAGAATAATTCACAAAAATATTTGCCTTAAACGCTTTACCTCCACACAAACACACGAACACACAAACACACAAATATAAATAAATAAACAAAGACTGAAGTAGGCAAGTAAGAATTTTCATGCTCATGCAACTTCAGCTCTTGAATATTTCAGGATTTTCGCTGGCTTCCACTAAGTTTACGTCTTGGATTTTGATTATTTTGTTATTGTTGATTAGCAAATCGCTAAACGGGAAATAACATTCGGCAGACGAAAGCCGATTCGTTTCTTCTTGTTCTTCATCTTTTTTATGCGTGTGTGCCTTTTCCTGGTCTCTATAAAGAAGTGGAAAGGACTGCTCTGCAAACCTATGAAGTGAGTGAATCATTTGACCTTGACGTGCATGTTTATACAGATTGTTTTTATTTGCGATAACACTAGGCAACAAAATTTCGCTTTAGCATATGGTCCAAAACTGTACCTATTGAAAATGAGTAAAAGGGGTATATTATTACCTTTTTAGACACTGTACTTTAAAATAGTACAAAAGGGTCTATTAAGTTTGTGCAAGTCAGAAATGTGTGTAACAGTCAGAAGGACGTTTGGCAGACCCCACAAAGTATATATATATTCTTGATCAGGACGACGAGCTGAGTCGATATAGCCATGTCCGTCTGTCCGTCTGGCAGGTAGATGTCCCTATAGTGCAAGCAGATCAAGTTTCGTGTTCGATTTTTGATACCTCCTCCCCCTCCCTCACAAACCGCGAAAAACCACCACAGCCACAATTTTAAAGATACAAACTTGTGCTTTAACATACAAAGAGCCTATGGCAACGTTCATCTGTGCTGTGAATTGTGGACCAATCGGATTCAGTTTTCTGGTCTAGGCAAGGAGGAGCAGGGATGTATGTTCATAAGTGTGTGTGGGTTGTTGCGTGTGTCTTTGTGATATGTGTGAATGTGTGCACTGTTAGCATTAGCTGCTGCAGAGGAAAGTACAAGGTCTCCTAATGTCGGTTGCGCCCGACTGTAGTTTCCGGGCTTTTTATTATTTATTTTTAAGTTCGTGAATTAATTAAGTAGATAAATTTTACTTTTGATTTTCGATATCGCGCCCCTTCCCGCGAAAAAGCTCTTTTAGCTGGTACTGTAGACACAGTTTTAGAATCAATGGGTGAAGCATAATCAAAGCCTAAGATCATGGAATGTTTGTAGCGCAAACGCAATGAAGTTTAAATGCAAAAGAGATACCTTCCTTGAAACACTCAGTTTATTTTTTTGTACATAGCCGGCTAACACCAAAGCTCTTTAACCAAGTACTTAGAGCATTGGCTTCAAAACTTAGTTATATGCGTAATGAATAAATGAATATATTATTTATTTATGCTTCAAAAAGAAATCTGAATATTAAATAAAAGCTTCTTTATATATATTGGAGTATATTTATTTTTGTCTAGAAATATGTTTTTATAATACATAGTAATTCCGGTTCCGTTAAAGATGTATCTGCTGACATTAGTTCCTTAACCAACCAAGTGCCAATCGTTACAGAGATGCAGTTGGCTAGTTATGTATGTACATATATACTTAAGTAAGTTCATTAATATATTTTATATATTATTATTGGTATTTAACCCTTTAAAAAGATAGATACCTGCTGGAAACTTAAGGTTGAAGGTTTAAAACACCCATTCGTGCACACTCACTCACACATATGGCGTATTGAAGTAATGACATCTGCTACAGTATACTATATATACTAGTATATATTTTAAAGAATTTAAACCAAAGTACAGAGCTTCGGCGGTTTTCTATTCAGTTTTATCACATTTCATTTGCATGTCTCACGCACATGCATAAATCAATAAGAAACCTTTTAGTATTAACGATAAGTGGGACAAGAAACATATTTATTGAAAGTCAGCAAAAAATAAACCAGCCAAGCAAGCATTATATGCAAAAAAGAAATGTGCCAAGCAGCAAATTTAATTTCCCCTAGCCAAATCCAAATCGTCATTAATTTTGACGGCTTTTTCGCTAAAATTAATTTTAATAAATTAAGTAAGATAATTGAAAAGCGATATTATTTAGAAAAATTTTTTGCGCTTTTTTCAATTAATAGTATAATCTTGCCAAATTGCGCAACGTAGCTAAAAAGTATGCAATATATATTTTTCAAGGCATACGTCAACAGAGAGGAGGGGCAGAGAAAGAGTGCTAAAGCGAAAAGCGTGGCAGCCACTTACACTTGTCTCTCCTCATATGTCCTATCTGTCAATAGTAAAACAGCTCAATTGCCGCTTAATGCTCTTTCCAACTGAGCACAAATTGCAATTTGTTGTTGCCGTTGGGGTCGGGGAACCTTCACTTGAATGAGCAACGCTTAATTGCCAGCTTATTTGTTGTTATTTCCTGTCATTTATTTACACAATTGTGTATTACGCTTTGTTATTTTCTGTGTTTTACTTCACTCAATTACGATAATTTACAAAAACAGTTATTGCTACTATTGCGAACATATCCGCAGGACTGTTCATAGATTTACACATGGCCATACTTATGTATGTACATAAGAGCTTAAAGAGGCTACAACAATACCATATAATGCAAAAGTAGGTTCTGTTCTTATTCATTTTCATGTCATCATATACCGTTACAGCAACAGCATGTGTGAATGCGGTGTATCAAGTAACACTTAGCACACTTACGTAGTTATACTCGAGTTGCTTCCGACTGCGCTGCTTTTTGAAAGCAAACAGACAACAGCAAACACAACATCAACTTACGGTCCTTAACTCGCTGTGTTTGACTTATGGCCTACTCTTACGGGGAAATCAATCACATATGTATTTTGAGCTTACAATCCGTAAGCCATCGATAGCTCATCGACATTATCGATAACAATGTATAAGCTGAGTTCCACATCAGCCTTGGCATTATTACGCCTCGTTTTACTCGAAATATTTATTTCACGACTGATTAACTGCGCATTTGTTGCGTCTGTCTATTTAGTGGCAATTCTCCTTTGTGACACAAAATCATAGCATAATTTTCGTTTCCTCCTTGTTACAAATATAAATTGGCACACACTCAAGGATTAACGTTTCAAATGCGCGACACGAGCCAAAGTTGTTCCTGATTAGCACAATGGAAGAGCGAAGAGCCAACAAGGGCGGGAGCAGGGCATTACGCACTTTCTTATAAAATTACAGCAAGGGAAGGAAAACAAGCGGATATAAATATATACACTCGCACATACGGAAATATACGAGCATAATATGAAATATAGAGTAAGCGTTGCTGCTGGGTTCGATTACGCAGTTTTTGGAAAAACGAAACCTAACAAGAAAATGTTTTATTTAACTTCAAAGCCATTTACGCAAACGCTTGATTGGAGAGACTATTAACAATGTAATTAAATGTCTGGTTAGGACATTAAAGTTGTTTTTTCTACTGAACTCTAAAATGAACTTTAAGGTCGATGCACGACCAGCTTCAGAGCACTTTAGATAAGTATGCAAATGAAGTAGCATGGGACAAAATAAAAAGTGTTCAGAGAAAGGTTAAGAAACTGTTCAGCCGGCTGAAATTGAAAGACCATTTAAAAAACACTCAAAACAATTTTAATTTAAAAAACCCGGAAAGCTACAGTTGGATGCAACCGACATTAGGAGACCCTGTACTTTCCTTTGCAGCAGGTAATGCTAACAAAGCACACATACAAACATATCGCAATGATACACGCAACAACGCATACACGCTCGCTGCTTACCCCTTGCCTAGTCCAGAAAATTGTTTATTATCCGTTTTGGCCACAAATCAGGAGGTATCAAAAATCTAACATAAACTTGGTGTGCTTGCACTATAGGTGCATCTAACGGTCAAATATAATGTCTCTAGCTTTTACAGTTTACAAGATTTAAATGTTCATACAGACGAACGGACAGGCGGACATGGCCATATCGACTCAGCTTGTCGTCCTGATCAACAATATATATATACTTTTTGGGGTCTGCCACGCCTTCTTCTGCCTGACTTGCACAAACTTAATAGACCCTTTTGCACTTTTTTAAAGAACAGGGTCTAAAAACAAATGAATGTAATTGAAGTCAAGTCAAAAGTCAACACTGTTAAAAACGCAATTTTTTATCACTAAAAATAATCGATGAATTATTTGAGCCCGCACTTGCTTACATCCTGCCAACTTTGTCAAGTTTAGCATAATTTTAAGCTGTGCTTTATGATTTTAACAAAATTTGACCTAGGCCCAAAGCCATTGAGAAACTTTGCCTTTGGTTAGCCGTTTAAAGTCCCATTTTCCTTTTCGACTGGTGTTCGTTAGCTTTTGGGACAATCAAAGTGTTTTGTTTGCATCATAAAAACGTCCCTTTTGCTCGTTGGCTCTATCTTTATGGGCATGTGTGTTTGTGTGTGTGTGTGTGTGTGTGTGTGTGTGTGTGTACGTGCGTTAGTGTGTGAGTATTTCCCTTTATAACATACTTTTGCCACAAAACACTTTTAGGGGTACCAGCAGTCCGTGAAACTGCTCTGAGAGCGCAATTAGCATAACAAATTCGCCGAAATGCCTTTGTCCAATTTCACATGCAAATTAAGTATCTGAATAAAGACAAGTACAACTACTCATGAACTTCCTTAAATTTGTGCAATTTTTAACTTCATTTTAAACTAAACTACTAATTGTTATTGTTTAAGGCCAATAGCCATTTTTTTGCTAAATCTGATTATATAAGTTCTTAGGAGGGAACGGATAAGTTCTTCTTTGTGCAATAAACTTAATAATTATATATGGAATAACTATTCAGGCCCAAAACAAATAAAATAAAATAAACAAGTAAGTTGAATAAGAGTCGTACTAATATAACGCAGGTTTAATAAATTTTAGTATTGATTGTTTAAACAAATGGGATTGCAATATGATTGGAATCTTAACATATCCCGAATCGCCAAATGTTTGACATGTAATAGATGCACTACGGGAATGTATTATTTTATTTATTATTATTATTTATCAGAGATTCATATAACTCTGCGACCAAAAAAGACCTATTGTGCTTTTTGCCTAATTAAGTTACAGCTCTTCCGCCAGTTCAATCGAGCGCAGAAATGCGATGATTTTGCCTGGCTGATGAGCTCTTATCTCCTAGACTGTCTAGGAAGTAGTTACCTAAGTGAACTAGCCTTAACCTACTGACTGCCGGGCAGTCGAGACAGATTCTACAGAGTGTATCGTCAACAATTTTAAGCTTGTTGAGATGCTTGCGTAGCCTGCACTGTCCTGTAAGTTTGCCGGTGACTATTCTTAGTGAACTTTTGCTCATTCTTAGGCAGTCCTCGGTTCTCTTCTTGTTGTAGCTTCCTAAGAGCAGTTTGCTCTGTCTGGCTCCCTGAGTATGTATGTATATCTACGAGTATGTATATCCACACACATTTATATATTCAGCGCGTGTTTGTTATTATATGCACATAGTTTGCATGTGGCGTTAGCTTCGACTTCAGACAGAGAAAGCGAGAGGGGAAGAGAGAGAAGGAAACAAAATTAACATAATCTTGCAAGTGTTTTTTCCTTTTGGTTCTGATTTACAGGTTCTGTTTAGTAGTGTTGGGACATGTGAAATTTACCATCATCCTGCCATCTTACTAGAGCTTGTGTCTCTAATGAGCTGCCCCAATAGGGAGGTGAGAGTTTCAACAGCTTGACTGAAATTACCTGTGAGACTTGATTGCACGTGCTATCGTAATCTGTTATTTTTCATTTATTAGAGAGCTATACAAATATTATGTCTGAAAATACGTCACATCACTTAATTTCGACTTGAAGCGTGCAAGTGGAAAACATGCCGTAATTTGTTTTTTTCTTTTTTTTCGCTGATGTCATACAGCACAACAAAGTTTTAATTAAACATTTCAAACAGCTGTTTGACGAAGTTATTGAAGCGACTTGCCAAAAAACTGTAGCTACATATATATGTATATATCTGTGTGTAAACTGTGAGATAGTAAGCAAGCAGATATCTGAGAGAATTCCCAAGCGAAACAAACAAGGATAACAACACAAGTACACAGGTATATGGCAGAAAAAAATGCCCGGAGAGCTACAGTCGGATGCAACTGACAGTAGAAGACCCTTTACTTCGCTGTGCAGCAGCATATGTATACACATAAACATATACATACATATGCGAATATAAGGGAACACACACATAAACGCTAACAAACACTCACACATGCATACATATCGTAAAGTCACACGCAACCACGCAACTAAGTAAGTCATACAAGCGGACAGTCGGACAGACAGACAGACGGACAGACGGACTCGTGATCAAAAATATATATTCTTTGTGGTACGCCTCCTTCCGCCTGTTACATACATTTCAGAGTTGCACAAATTTAATAGACCCTTTTGTACTTTTAAAGTACAGGGTCTAACGAGAGGCTGACAGAGGAGAGGGAGCGAAGGGAAGACACTTTCGTATGTACAGCATAGTTATTTATTTATTTATGGAAACAAAGGGACCACCATTTGAATTTATCACTGTGTCCAAAACATTCCTTAAAACGCCGCACTTTGACATTATTGTTGTTCACTTCCTTCGCTCTTCCCACTGGCTCTGTCCCTTATTAAAGTTCATTAGTCTCAGTGTGCCACAAACCGAGTGCTTGAGTTTAGTATTTTTTATACGTTTGTTGCGTGAATAATTGTGTGAATAATTAAAAATTTTTTTTTTTTTTTTTTTTAAAGCTTGGATTTATTTATTGGATCTTCTCTTTAAGAGTCTAACAATAAGGTAGCAAATCTTAAAATAAAACATTATCTAACAGTTTAATTTTAACTGAATAGAGATTACGTGGACCTAATAATTAGCAGTGGATGGGAAGTCGTTGCGGCGAAGACGAGAGCTGCTGGAAACTTGCATGAGCGCTCTCGCGAGATGATTTGGATGTACTGATAACCTGTTGTGGTACTTTGTTGTGATTTCTGCTATCTCTTCTCTGACGAGTGGTATGTGAAGATCCTTGTGAATGTTATCATTCCGAACGTACCACGGTGCCCCGGTGATGGTTCTGAGAATTTTTGATTGAGTTCTTTGCATTATATCCACACTGCTGTTGCTAGCATTCCCCCACAACTGAGAGCCGTACATCCAGATTGGTTTCAAGACGGTGTTGTATAGAAGGACCTTATAATCCAAACTAAGGGGCGAACGGCTATTGATAAGCCAGTGAAGGGTGTTGGCTTTGAGCTTGAGGTGTGTTCTTTTGGCTTCAATGTGGCTGCGCCAAGTAAGACGTCTATCGAGATGAACGCCAAGATATGTTACTTCATTTGCTATCGGAACCGCAGTGTTGTTTAGAGTAAGTGGAGGGCAGACTTGCATGTTGAGTGTAAACGTTACGTGTTTGCATTTTTGTTCGTTAATTTTGATTCGCCAGTCGGATAGCCATTTCTCCACTGCCACCAGGTGTGTGGCAAGTTGCGCCGTTGCTTGCTTGGGGCATCTCGAGCGGCTTAGGATCGCTGTGTCATCAGCAAAAGTGGATGTGGTCAGATGTCTGCTCGTTGGGATGTCCGCAGTGAAGATAAGGTAGAGTATAGGTCCTAGCACGCTACCTTGGGGAACTCCGGCTTTGATGGTGTAGTCGTCGGACATGGCAGCATTACATCTTACTGAGAATTTCCTGTTGTAAAGGTATGACTTCAGAAGTTTGTGAGTGTTGGTTGGGAGCATTTCTGTAATTTTGTGCATTAAACCTTCTAACCATACTCTGTCGAAGGCTTGTGATATGTCCAGAAATATCGCAGTGCAGTACTCCCTTTGTTCGAATGCGTTCCGGATTTCGGATGTTATGCGGTTAACTTGCTCTATGGTTCCATGTTTTTCTCGAAAGCCGAATTGATGAGTCGGTATTTTGTTGTGTGTTCTGAGATGTGGGGTAATGTGAGCCAAGAGGCATTTTTCGAAGAGTTTTGACAGACACGTTAGTAGACTAATTGGTCTATATGATGAAACAATTGTGCGGTCTTTGCCAGGTTTTGGTATCATTATAATGATCGACTTTTTCCATCTCTCTGGGAAGTGTCCATGTCTCGTTATTGCATTGAAGAGTTGGCAAATCGCTCGAACGGCACAGAATGGAAGTTCGATAATCATTTTTGGTGATATTAGGTCGCATCCTGGAGATTTGTTTGGGTTGAGTTGTTCGTTTATGATTTTGAGTAACTCGTGTGGCCTAAATACTATTGGCTCATACGTAGATGTGTCGGTATCTGGTGTTGCAGGCAGAGAGATCCCATTTGAAGTTGTATTGGGCTGAAATACATTTTGAAGATGTTCTGCAAAACTATTGGCTCTTTCTCCGTCGCTACGCGCCCAGTTGCCTGTGGATGTCCTTATTGGCATTGCAGATTCGATTGGTGCGCTGAGTGATGAGTGGGCTCTCCAAAGTGGGAATTTGGAGCTCATTGGGGATAACTGCTCTATGTATTGTTTTTGGGACCTTACTTCTTCATGACGTAATGCAGCTGAGAGCCTACGTGTAGCGTCTTTTAAGCGTTGTTTTGCAGATGGTGATCTGTTGGATTGCCATTCTCGCCTTGAGCGTCGCTTTGCTAGAACAAGTTGCTCAATTTCAACGTTCGTGTGCCTATGGTTGTACGACGCTTTATGAGTTTGTGGAGTTGACATGCGTGCTGCTGCGACCAAGACGGATTCAAGAGTGTTTGTGGAAAGGTTGATGTCAGCTTCGCCGTTCAAGCGTGGATTCAACTCAATATGCGAACTTACATATTTTTTGTATTTAAGCCAGTTGGTTTTGTTCGTTGTTAGTCTGAATGGTTTGTCGACCGCAGATGGATGTTGATTTAGTTGAAGGAGTACAGGCGAGTGATCAGACGATAGGTCTGGTAAGGAGTTGGCGCTTATCAGGTTGCGTGGAATGTTTTTTGTGACTGCAAAGTCTATTAAGTCTGGCAGTTTTCTGGGATCTGATGGCCAATATGTGGGTGTCCCAGGTGACACATAGTCTAGTTTGTTGCCTGGTTTAATTATTGCATTGTACAATTGCCTTCCCTTTGGAGTCACAAGTCGAGATCCCCAGTGTGCATGCTTGGCGTTATAGTCTCCTGCTGCTATAAATTGTTCACTCAGGGAGTTGAAATAGTCCATGAATTGGGACTCGGATATTGTAAACCGAGGAGGACAGTATACGGCGGCGAGTGTTAAAGATCGGTAGTCCATTTGTACGTTTATAGATGTAGCTTGCATGTAGTTAGTGGCGAAGCTATTGTGGAAGCTGTGCTTGATGCGATTTCTAATCAGAATCCCCGTACCTCCGTGTGCTTTCCCGTCTGGATGATTCGTGTTGTAGAATAAGTAGCCTCGAATTTGAAAATTATATTTGTTTGTAAGATGAGTTTCAGCGAGCAGCATTACATCGATGTGATTATTAATAAGGAATTGAGTTATCTCAAGTTTGTGCTGTGAGACGCCGTTGGCGTTCCACAGTGATATACGGAGTGGAGCCATTGATTACTTAGTCTGTTTTTGAGCAACAAGCAGCTCGATCAAAATGTTCTGATTTCTCATAAGATCTTGTAGAGTAGTCTGCATGAATGACATGAATTCCATCATACTTTGTTGAAGATTGTATATCATTGTTTCAATTTTACTCAAAGACTGTTCTCCATGATGCGAAACTGACGAACGTAGCTTGGTGGGAGCGGTACTTTCCAGACCCAGTTTTAGGGCAGATGCAAAGCTTGTGGGTTTGTTGGTGAACTCATTATTAGATAAAGATTTATCAGCTGTAGGGGGGAAGACATCACGCGTAGATTTCATAGGTGTTAAATGTGGGCGAGCTGTGGTCACTCTTTGGTATGTTCGACTTTTCAGTTCCTTGTAGACTGGACAGCCCCTGTAGTTAGCCGTATGGTTACCTCCACAGTTTCCACACTTTCTGCTGCTGGGATCCTCTTTATTTTTTGGGCATTTGTGGGAGTCATGAAGGTCTCCACAAGCAACGCATACTGGACGGAGTAGGCAATAAGACCTTGTGTGGCCATATTCCTGGCAATTATTACACTGCACCGGCCCATTTCTTTTGTGCGGCTCTTCTACAGTTATTCTGCGGTGTAGTAGGAACTGGAGAGTGAAAATTGGATGAACTTCATTTTTTTTCAGAGGCTTGGTTTTGGTTTCAGGTTCAAGTTCTACCTTGAAGAGAGGTTGAGGCTTTCTTTCTCTATTCAAAATATTAATAACATTTTTTACATTAAAACCTTTCTCCTTCAGTGCGTAAGAAACTTCAGCTGGTGTTACTTCCGGCTCAATGCCTTTGAGTACTGCTTGCTGGCCTTTGCTGCTTTTTAGTTGGTACGTGTAGAAGTTTTTATTATTGTCGCTTAAATACTTCGACAAAATTCTATAGTTTGCTTCCGAGTTAGTCTGAACTTTTGTTTCGTGAATATTTCCCTTTGTTAAGGGAATTATGTGGAAATTGTCTGGTCCGACTAGGTTCAGTATCGAGTTTACGAGAGCGTTAGAACTTTTCTCTCGAATGTAAATCGGCGGCGGCTTGGGCTTTTTGTTATCCCCTACGATTTCTTCGGTCGGTGTATCGTTGGATTTGTCTGCCAAAATAGCAAATCTGTTTGCTTCTATGGGGTTCTCTGTTGCGGATTGTTTTGGGGTGCCGCGAGATAGTTTAGCAGAATTACCAGATCTAGAATTCTGCGGGCTAAGCTTACGTTTTATTTGTATGTAGCGATCCATACCTGTCTGTACGGTCGAACGTTGTTTTGAGGAGAGCGCGCTGGTGTAAGGTTCTGCAATAATTGATTGCACAGCAGATTCCGTTATTACTGTAGATGGCATTGCGGAAGCAGTCGATGCTAATGTAGTTGTTGTAGAATTTGCTGTCACAGTTACTAGTGACGTAACTGTGCTGGTGACCGTGGCCAAGCAGGTTGGCATGAGGGAGGGGTATAGGGTTTTATCCACCAAGAGCGCCGGGGAGCATGAGCGCGCTCTGCCTTGCGATGTTGGGTTGAGTTTTGAATTCGAGCTTGGGGTCATTGATCGCGGTTGATTAGTTTTTGTTGGGTGTGCGGTCGCAGTGTTTAGCGTTGACACGACAGTATGGTATGCGTTGTTACGTTGCAGAGAGAGCCGACGCTCGTCTTGCTGACGTTGGAGCACCGTATGAGTGTCGAATTCACTCATAGCTTAATGTTTTGGGTTTTATTGTTAATAATTTGTTTACTCTGAGAGTACGAAATGCATCGCACTAAGCGTCTTTTCGCTAAATGTGTGTTAATGTGTAGAACTTGCACTTCACTATAATTTAACAAACGAAAATTCCACTGACTGGGCAACTTTTCGACAGGCAGCGTAAGAGCGACCGAAGACTTCGACGGCTTGAACTTGAATAATTAAAAATGATTTGATTAATTGTGTGCTGTCAGGCAGGTGTTGTTCTACGCGGTTATTTTCATACTCATATAATATATTGAGTAAGCTCGGAATTACAATTTGGAGTGTGGGTATTCCGATTACACAATTACCAAATGCAAACTTCATTCACTGTCTACACATTTAAAGTTACTTAATAAACATATATGTATGCAGTGTTCGCAAATTTCTGTCTTGAACCAATCTGCAACAAATTTTAAATTGTCCGTTCCACAAAAAAAGAATGTATCTAAATCGTATTTTAATTAAATAAAATATATTATCCTCTTAATGTTCTTAGCACCTATTAGTATGTATAATCTGTCAATCCATTTACACATCTCTAAAGTATCCGATTCTGAGTTGTTGTTTTTTTCTTCAGTTTTTACCTAATTTTATTTTCTGTTCAATTTTATTGTATTTTAATTCAGCTCCTTCAGAATAAATCTGATTTAAATGATAATGGTAAAACAAAATGTTCTACCAATGATCACGAAAACCTTTACGAACGGAAATAAAATTATAATTATTTTCATTATTTTAGTGTTTAAGCTCTTGGATGCATAATTCTTTTTTTAGACCCTGTACTTTAAAAAAGTACAAAGGGTCTATTAGGTTTGTGCAAATGACATTTGTGTGTAACAGGCAGAAGGAGGCGTGGCAGACCCCATAAAGTATATATATTCTTGATCAGGACGACGAGCTGAGTCGATATAGCCCTGTCTGTCTGTCCGTCTGTCCGTCTGTCTGTCCGTCTGTCTGTCCGTCTGTCTGTATGAACACCTAGATCTCGGAAACTATAAGAGCTAGAGACTTAATTTTTTTTTTGTTAGCTTTGTGTATTACATAGGCAGGTCAAGTTTGTTTCAAATGTTTGAAAAGTCATCCCCCTCCCCCTCAAATTTACAAAAATGTTCTTAGTATATACAGTTTTAGAGTCACTGGATTCATTTTTCGCAGGATTAAAGCTTTAGATGCTTTGCATGTTTGGTGCGATTTGCAGCCCAATCGGATAATAAACACAGGAGATATTGGACAAACAATTTTCTATACTAGGCAGTTGGTCGGTGGAAGGGGGAAGCCACAGTGTACGCGGCCACTAGGGCGTATGCGTGATTTTTGATTGTGAGTATGAATGTCTGTATGAGTATTGGATATTGTTTGTATTTGCGCGTATATTTGTATGTATAAGTGTATGTGTGTATGTGCGTATGTGTGTATGTATAAGTGCATGTGTATGTGTATGTGAGTATGTTCATATATGCTACTGCTGTTATCGACGCCCAGGGCAAACCAAAGTACAGGGTCTCCTACTGTCGGTTGCGTCCGACTGTAGCTTTCCCTACTTTTTTACCTTAAATATTAAGGTTAATAACACATAACTTTGCTACCGATACAAGGAAATTCTCCATTTTGTACATACCCTAACCCAATTTTAGCCAAAACAAGATTTTTAAGCCATAGCGTTTTAAGCGAAATATTGCCTGTACTTAGACAGAATAAGACAGTTTTTGCAAACTGTAAATAAACCAAACCACATACCACCGCTACAATAGAGAGCATTCAATCCCACAGCAAATGTAACCGAAACTTATCTAAGTCACGCACAATTTGTCTTTTGCCGTTAAAGCACTTTCATAATTATGCGCCAAAAAATCTCGCATATACTGAGAGTTGATCTAAGCTAAATATCAAGTATGAAGTAAGTACCGTAAGTTCATCTTCATCCTCATCCTCATCCTCATCGTCATCATTGCCTTCATCTTCATCTCCATCTCCGCCGGCAGCTTCAATATGCGCCTCATCACAGCGCGTTGCCTGCGTAGTCAACTTCTCGCTGCTACCGCTACCAATGCCACTGGAAGAGCCGCTACTGCCGGTACTGTTGCTATTACTGTTACTATTACTGTTGCCGATGCTATTGCTGTTGCTGGTTGTGGTAAGATTGCCTAGTAGTAGAGCCTGACCATGACCATGACCAACATTACTTTTATTGCTGCCAATGCCAACACCGTTGCCAATGTTCGAGGGCATAGTGAAATGGCGGCCGGCGAAACGGAAGTTAGCGCTTATCCCGCAAAGCCCTAATTATGTATCAGGAATTTTCGCAAATAACGCCACTTTCATTTTCTGTAATAAACACACACACAAAGATACACACAGCACTTCCTACAGCGGTTTTTTGCTGGCAGCAATAAACAATTTTTTATGTGATTTTGACTTAGCTATTTATGACGGTAAATTGTTGGTAGGCTTATTAAAATATCACTTTAAATTGTGTAATTATTATTGTTGTTTTTTATTTTATTATGATTTATGATTAAAATGTATTTCGACTGCTAACGCTGCGTTTGCTTAATTTATATTAAGCATTCGCCGCGTTGTCAACTGTTTGTATTTTGAAAACCATTTATTAAAATTTTTTAAAACAACCAAAGTGTTTTTTTTTATGTGTATGCCTTATTAATTATAATCATAGGTTAATAAATGATTTCTTCACATATTTCAGGTGTTTTAAAAAAAAGAACAAACGCGCAGAAAATGAGGACAATTGAACATTTTTGCCATTTCGCACGTTTAACAATATTTGGTAATAAAATTCTTGAGCTTGGCAAAGTACGCCGTACGCCAAAAGTTTGTATTGTGCTGGCGTTCGCCTAACGCGCAACTGATTTGCCGAAGTACGGCTGAAAGCTAAATTCCCCGAAAAACGAGAGCTAACGTCGGGCTTTTCCTTGCACTTTTCCGAGCTGCCCAAATGCCCGACGTTCGAGGCAGCAAAAGCGAAAGCGAAAGCTTTTACCACACATAGACACATGTATTCACACATACATTATACCTACACATAGTTTCCCCAACTTCTAGCTCCATTCATGACCAAGGCTGCCGTCACGTGGCTGCTTTTCACTTTCGCATTGCGTGTGGTCCAAAACTGAAGTAAAGTCAAGGCAAAAGCAAAAGCAAAAAATACCTACGAAGTTGAAGCTTTGAAGTTATAGTCCCTTTCCTTACTCGTAAACACATTTTACAGGGTATTGTTAGGCTTTTTATTAGCTTTCGCAATACTCAAGTTTTCTGTTTTTTCTGTTACCCAATGTTTAACAGATTATAATTAAATTGCTCTTCCATTCCGTTCCTCTAAACAGTTCCATTTATCAACTGACAATAACAAAACGCTTATGCAACAATTTCCGAATAATTCACAAAAAATGTGTGGGAGTTCTGATGGGATTGTGCTGACGCATGTGCCACTGCGTGCAATGCACTGATAGAGACGAAAATAGTCCTTTAGTGGAGAAAACTTCATTGAATTTATGACGTAAACTGCTTAATACTATATAACAAAATAGTAGTATGTAGTTATGTGGCCTTTTAGATGCCCTTTTATGAAGTGCATATAAAGTCAAAGGTCTTGCAAAACGGTATCTATATTCATAAAAGATATTATAAAATAAACATATGAAAAAAAGTTTACTTTAACAAATAAACATAACAAAATTAAAAAATGTTAGTAAAGTTTTTAAAAAATTACTATTTTCAAAGGTGGAGTTCGTTTGCAATTCGCATAAAACACAATATGGGCATATCCGGCAAATGGTCAACCAGGCCCGAAAATGAAAATCTTCATAATTTGTGTGAAGAAAGAAATATAAAATATCAAATATCATAAATAAATGGCAAAATTTTCATAATACAATGAATCCATACCATATCTATTAGGAATTTGGCCTAAAAACTAAAAAAACTGTAATTTCTTCACTTTTAGCTACTTTTAAAGGCATTTTTACATTTAATTATTTCGCAATGAAAACATATGATATGTTTGCACTTTTTCTACCAAATCTCTTTACCGTAATCTAATATAAAGGAAATATGAAGTTATTCATAAAAAACGTAGATGTAAACCCAAAAAAATATCACCTAAAGTAGCATGTAAAAATCGTACGTTCGCGACCCGTACGTTCGCGACCGGTACTTAATTCAATTAAAAAAAAACAAATGGAGATATTTTCTTGGGAATAGGCGCAATAGAAAGCTACATTAATTCATTTTCATAGTAAAGTTATTGCTTTAGAATATTCCATCTCAATTCGCTGATTTTTGCATTTTACTAGATTAAGCCAAAACCGACTTCTATTTTGCGTACGTTCGCGACCGCATGTTTTTTGCAAATATTAAAAAAATGAAAACTCGATAAACCCCATCATTTACACTAAACAAAGAGCTACCAAAATGCTATAAAAAAGCATAAGAACATTTTTTAGAAAACGCTTGTTTTCTATTTCATTTTTGCATTAAAAGCGTACGAACGTACGTTCGCGACCCCTGGAAATGCCCATATGTTATTAAGAAAGTACAAAAGGGTCTATTAAGTGTACAGTGTACGCGACCGCGGGCATGTAAGTATGTGTGAGTTATTGGTTATTGTTTGTATTTGCGCGTATATTTGTATAAGTGTATGTGTAATGTAAATATATGTATATGTATATAGGACGTCCAAGGCAAATTAAAGTACAGGGTCTTCTACTGTCAGTTGCGTCCGACTGTAGCTTTTCGGGCTTTCCATATATTAGGTTTAATTTAAATTAGTCAAAAAAGTTTTGAAAAGAGTATTGAGAAATTCAATATTAGACTTTGTGTCGCAATATTTACAACTTAATATAATCTAATTTATTATACTATGTAATATTAATCGATTTGAAGCAACTGAGAGGTAAAATGGTTAGGTTTCAAGCGCCAATAAATTAAATATATTCAATTTTGGCAAGTTGCGTCTGCTACGTGCTGCACACAAATTAAAAAGGAAATTCGTGTTTTCAGTGAATTCGCATACGCCAGGTAGGGCGACAGAGACACAAGCCCAAAATCAAAAGTTCTTTATGCATGTTGTACAATAAAAACATGTAAACAATTTTTTATGATAACAAGAAAAACGTATAAAACTCTCACTCGAAGGCAACGAAACAATAAAAGCTTGGCAAACATTTTAATGAGTTTAAAGGTTTTTAATTATGTTTGGCTTGGTGTTAGCCTTAGACGGTCTTGAATAAAATCTAATATGATAGCCTGTCATACGTGCTGTTTAACGTAAATGGTGCGGGAATTACGAATAGTACTTTTAGTATACGATATTCTATGCAAATTGTAGATACCACAACCAATTACTAGGACAAGCTAACGTTGTCTTAGCTATTCTTTCCAAATGACAGTCGCTCTATCCTTGACGCATTTCATGGCCTTTCAAATCATTTTTAGTTTCGGTATTAGTTAATTGCAGAGCTTAACTTAGGCCATAAACTAAATGGTGAGCTGAGTTGCAGTAATAAATCCGCATATGCCAAACTTTGAAAGAAACTACGGAAACTTGTCAAATAATTTAACTGTTAACTATGATAAAAGTTTGTCCAACTTTATGACTATCTAAATATTTTAAGCATGTAAAATGCAAGATAGGTAAAATTATTGTACAAAAGAGTCTATTAAGTTTGTGCAATTAACATTTGTGAGTAATAGGCAGAAGGAGGCCTGGCAGAACCCCTAAAGTAAATATATATATTCTTGATCAGGACGGCGAGCTGAGTCCGATATCAGTCAGTCTGTATGAACACCTAGATCTCGCAAACTATAAGAGCTAGAAACTTAAAATTTTGTTTTTTAGGTTCGTATATTGCATAGGCAGTTCAAGTTTATGTGAAATGTTTGATATGACACCCCCCTCCCCCTCAAATTCCCAAAAATATTCTCAGCATGTATAGTTTTAGAGTCACTGTCTTCATTCTTTGCATGAATAAAGTTTAAGATGCATTGAATGTATGGTGCAGCCCGATCGGATAATAATCACCGAAGATATGGGATCATCAATTTTGTATACTAGAGCAGGGTAAGGGGAAGCCACAGAGTATGCGGCCGCTAGGGCGTATGCTTGATTTTTGATTGCGGGCATGTATGTATGTGTGAGTTATTGGTTATTGTTTGTATTTGCGCGTATATTTTTATGTATAAGTGTATGTGTGTATGTACATATATGTATATGTTGCTGTTATCGATGAGACTCTGAGATTTCTCTTATTTACTTAGAAGATTACAGTCGGTCTCATCGAAACCTAAACTGCAGAAGAAGGTGTGGTACTCAATACAATCATAAAATTTATCTGATATATGTACATATATAATATTATACAACATAGTACAATTAAATGCAGTCTACATAAAAGTCGTGTAGATCAGTGTAATTTTAAAACTAAGTAACTAACTAACCTTTCTCTATTATTACTCTTTCTGCACATCACCAAAACTCCTTCAGCAAGATTTGGTAATTTACCAAGACGCACCCCAAGTGTGCTATTAGTTAATATTTAATCTTCTTAACAAAATACTCTCTCAACATGTCATGAATTCATCCATTCTAGTTTACGGTTACTGCAATGGACCGTTGATCACTCTGTATGTTGATTGCACTCTGTAGTGCAACCAGTTCAATAACCTCTCCTTTTACATTGTGAGTTAACTAATGCAAATATTATTACATTTTCTAAGTCGCAAAAGTCGCTTTGTAGTTTACTGACGATTCAGCCCGGACTTAAAATATGTACGATATATCTATAGTATAGATAAAATTATGACTATCACCTGCAGTTTTAGCATCACAATCTTGATTTCAAGTTTATCGCGTGGCGAGATGCTGGCACGTGTCTCATTGACTAACTGAGTTTCCATTAGGGACTGCAATTTTTCCTCTACATGCCCCTCATCAGCTACTTCCTTTAACGTTTGCTGGCGCACGTTTCTCTCCATTAAACTGGCATCGGGGTGTATGAAACTCATTGTGATTATTTATTTTTTATATTTAAATCGAATTGATTTACTTGTGCTATGAGTAATCAAAAGTATTAACAATTTGTTATTGTGTAATTTAATTTGATTTGCTTAAATTTATATAATCACAGCAGTTGAATTTTTGTTATTCCTAACACATTTTGATATCCGTCGCAAATGCCAAGTGTAAGCACTTTCCCAATTTATTAGCAAGGCATTCAAATCTGAAAGACCGAACACACGGACCCAATTTGTCGCCGTAATCACAGAATACAACTGAGGCAAAGGTAAGGCCATCTCGGCAAACAAGAAATGATTTCTTGCCTTCTGTTCACTGAGTGACGAGATTTCCGTTTTAGATACTCAAAAAGGAAGAGAACTGCGAGCAATACATATGTTCTATATATATTAATAGATGCTGCCAAAAAACAATCGAGCAACAGCAACAACAAGTGGCTAATGAGAATCAAATCAGCCAGTATGCTGCAATATGTTGCATGCTTGCAACAGATAGCGCTACTTCCGAGTCTCAGGGTCAAGTTCAAGTTCGTTTTGGTTTAAATGTAACAAAAACAATACTAACAAGCGAATCAGAAGACCACGTAAATGTCAGTCGAGCGCACCCGTCAGTATAACACCCGCCATCTGACTGAGGAGTACACTGCGAAGTGAACTATACTCCACCAAGTCTTCACTGATACAAAGCTCTAGGCAAAATTATGAAATTCGAGGCCATTCACACTAAATAACGTAATATCTTGATTTTGGAATCGCAATCCTAAACATAGTCGGCCACTGTAATTGATTTTATTTTTAATATAGCAAAGACACTTTATGATGAAACAGTTGAGTCTATTTTAATTGAGATGGATGTGAGGGAAACGAAGATTTTCCTGTCAAAATAAGATTTTCTAATCTTAATTCAAAATTTGTTTCAGAATTTTTGGTGTTTTTCCGAAGTTTCTCAAATTTTTAAAAGAAAGTTTTCATTTTTTTATGTGATTACACAGATAGAATGAACTAAAACTTATTATACCCTGGTTTGCACATTTTTGACGGGTGCAAACCACAACAAGAGCACTAAGAGAGTAGTGCATTATGCTCTGTACTAGATCAGTGTGCCTGTTAGCTGCCAAAAGTACACATACGTACATCTGCTGAGTTGTACTCATTACTTGTGCTCTTGCCCTAGACAGATTTTATAGAGCAACGCCAAGAGAAGGAGAAGAAACTGACAGACGTACCTTACACCCTTACCGATAGTACAACAAATTGAAAATATATTTTTAAGAGAAGTCTATATAGTCTATAGAAGACTATATTCGTATTCTGATCACCATAAATGTTTTTGAAATGCTTGATTTATTAACAATCTATCTCTATTAAGTAAATAACAGAGTATATTGTGCTACTAAATGTGAGAAGTCCAATAAACATCGTATTAAATTGAGAAATGTTGAGTACTCTAAATTATTAAATGAAATCCACATCATTTCGGAAAACCAATATACTCCTTGGCAAGTGAATAATTAAAGTATGATCTGTACAACACTAAAACTATAAAAATACTCATACGCCATGTCAACCAACAATTGCTTTAGTCGCCTTTCTTTGGTTGTTTCATCTCATTTCATTTCATTTTGTTTAAATGTTGCTACGTTTGCTTAAGTGTTTTTTTTTTTGTATTCAATATTCAACTGTCAACCGCAATATATTTGTTTTGTCTTACCCGTAAAGCATTTATTTGTATAATTCTTAAAACAAGAATGTTTTTATGGTTTTTTTTTTATTTATTAACAATTATCGTATTCCGCATAAAAAAAAACCTAACTAAATATTGTGAAATAATAAGTATAATGAGTACAACACGTTCAGCGTAGCACGTTTTACACTTGTGTTTACTAAAGCAGTTAGTTAGAGGCTAAGTTAGAGACTAACTTGATAGGTAAATATCAATGGGGAGAAATAGGGAACAGTTGGTTAAGTTCTCTTATTATAAAGAATAACTAATGAACTCTTTTTACTTAGCTCATTACTCATACTTTGCGTATAAAATAATATGTTTAAATAATGAAATTGATTTTATAACATGTTTTCAATCAAAATGTGTTCTATATGGGTGTACAGCATTATACATTTCAATCTTGTCTTAAATTCCCACAGTTAAGCATTTCATATTCCATTTGCTAATTTACATAGAATTCTGCATCTTGTTTATTTTGTTATTATTTTCCTCATTTATACACAGAGTTTTTTTCTCTTTTGGAGTCTGTAAATAGTAAGTTCAAGACAATCATATGCAATGAGCTCAATCTATTTCCCCATATTAATTATATATGTATAATGTAATGTACCTCATACACACGAACTTTTCACAACATTCAGGTTTATGCTGCAATAAAAATTCCCTCTGCCACAATTAGTCATTAATTAAAAACCGAAGCACAGCAAGAAAATGCCAGACATGGAACTTTACACTCGGTGAAAAAGCACCAACAACTGAGAGAACTCCGACTAAATTAAGTATCTCGGAGTGTGCTGGAAAAGTTAATATGACGTCTGTACTTTAACATTACAACACCGTCTCCAGCAGATAGTATTAGTCATATTTGCGGTTGAAGGCGATTATTTATTGATTAATGTATAGCTTGTAATAGGGGGAAAATTTTGCACATGCCTCGTGCCTAGATTTCATAACTGGAAGCTGTATATTTATATTTAATCAATGTTTATATTAAAAATTGGAATTAACAACCTATTAAACAGTTAAGTAAGCCATCTAAAGTATGCGAGTGTTTTCCTCCAGTTACTGACCCCATCAGCTGAAAATTAAATAATATAGTATGCAGGCGCAAAACACGTTTGTTTTTCTCCGATCTTGTATCTTGTATCTTGTATATATATACTACTAAGTACAAACAGTCATGCTCTTGCTCGGCTACAACAATAACAATTGCGAGAGAACTTTTTATTTTAATTCGTTTAATGCATAATTCATCGTTTCTCGGCTCATTGCGCCAAGTCGTGTGCATATCGGGCGACGTCGCCGCGGTGTTGCCGACTTTTGTTGTATATTCCCCTGAACGCTGTAATTTCCCATACACTGTTTTAAATGGTCGCTCCAATAATTAAGTGTAAGCTGGCCTGACTAGCTTATGACTGTAATTTATTTAAATCAAATAAAATTAATATTTAACATTCGAATAATAACCTATTGTCATTTAATATTAGCCTTATTGTAAACTATTGTGAAATTCTTTTTGAAGACCCAAGCCTGGTTAATAATCAAAAAGTTAAGGAATAACCAATTTCCTGCAGGTTCATAACCTTCTTACAATCGAGCTAATAACTTTATGAGCGGTTTTCATTTTAATCGATAAATTGGCTTGTAAATGAGACAACGTTATAAACTTGTTTTGTAATTGGGTTTAAATCGATTAGCCATTAGCATAAAATACTTACCTAACTGATTGTAATATGGTAGTATCGCTGATATCCAGTCAGGATCAGTTTGCTATTCTCGGTATCATATTCCTTTGCCGTAGCTTAATCACTTGTAGCACTAAATAAGGTAACAATGGAATATCCTTGTGCTCTTGATTTAACAGTTCCTCGATCGTTATCGTTAATCGAAGTCCGTTCACAGCGAACATAAAACCGATACTGATCAATGCACTGTTTCGCTTGTTTTCTTCACACTTCACGTAGAGTGAAGTGCCAAAACTGAAAAGTCGAAAATAATAAACACAATCTAGTAGTTTCTACAGGCGCACAAGACTTGCACACATTGACACTTGGACACAATGTCGCCAACTGGCATCAAAAGAAATATATGATAACTGAATATATATATTGAACAAATATTTATGTTAATAAACAGCGAATTAAAAGAACTGCGAACTGCGAACACAGCGCGCTTATTTACTTTTAGAATTTAGCGCTTGTTGCGAAATGAAAACCGTTTTTGAAACTGAGGTCGCGCGCCAAGCGAAGCCAACAGAAAAAGCCGTAGCGGCAGCAGCAAAAACGCAAAGCTAGACAATCGGCGAGCAACGATCTACGCCCAACGATTGCCGATTACACTTGTTCGTTTAGCCGAGATGCCGTAGTCGAACGTTTAGCCCGATAACTAATCGTCCGGTTTTGCTGATTCTTTTTACCACGCTGTTAATCTCCATTCGTGTTTGCTGTGAACTAAGAGAGAGGATACGTGCCGTTAACGAGCATGGAATTTTTTATTACTAGTATTGCACGCGGCGCATGTTCCTTTAATTTGCACATTTTTGTCAGTTGTTGCTTGTTATACATTCAATAATTTAACAACATTTATCATTTTCCATATTATGAACAGGTTTATGGCGGTTTTATTTTTCTAACTCGCTTATTTCGACTTTCTTTTTGTTTTACTAATTTTTCGACCAACCACATGATATGATGCATTTAATTAACATTTAATAACTAATTTACAAATTAAGTTTAAACTCGTTTTTGACCCGTGAAAAAAAGTGTCACGTTCGTTTTGCACGATTGCCTGTTGATCCCTGAAATTGACGTACATAGAACATAGGACCAAGCAAAACGCATTGCTGTATTTAATTTCCATTAACCTTTTAATAACCATTTAACCTCCTTTTAATAGCTGTATCTTTGCCTTTGGTGTTTTTTTTTTTTTTAAATGTTTTTAGGCTAGTTTCATTAGATAATTAATATGTGATGTTTTTCGATCATTCTACGAAAACATGTACAGCTTTCGAAAACATGCTAATTATTTATGACGATTATTTTGCCAAATGCTCCTAGGCGACAATATGCCAAATGTAAATAATCGAACAAAGGACGGATATATCGATAGGGGTGTGTGTACGGAGGGAATTGAATCGTACACATAACCTTGTTATTGAACTCGCTGCCTGTTGCCACCTATGATTTTTTTCGCATTTCGCCACTAAATGCAGCCTATTAAATGCGCCATAATAACAAAAACAACCATAACAACAAATAAAACAGGTGACAATATTTTTCAACCAAAAAATGATACGTATATAATTTTTTTCCATTCTTGCTAATTTAATTTATTTGTTGTGTGTTTATTTACCTTTGAAATTTGCAATCTTTACGTTATTTGCATGTGCATTTCACATATCATTATGTATGTCAATTGAAATAAATAAAGCTTATACGACAGTTTCCGATCCCCCACTAGATTGATACACTTAATTTTGGCACACTACAGTTGTAGTAAAAGATCAAGAATGTTTGTGAGTTTGTACCTTTTGCTGTTATAGGAGAGGATATATAGGATAGCACTCCACAAAAAATTAATACTTTATATCAGTGGTGCCCAAACTCACACTATTAAACATTGTGCTTGTGTGCGGAGCAGCACAGCACGCACTGTGAAAAAAATAGCCGAACGCGAGCTTTCGTAAAATCAACGAAGCGTGACGCCTGTACATGTGAGAAAATCTACTGTGTGTGTTAAAGCAGCGCTGCTCAGCAAAGCGCACATGTGTTAGGAATTATAAGTTCTGGGCACCACTGCTTTATATTATACCAACAACTTTAAATGTTGTTACTACTCGATTTTATAAGCAAAAACTGAATTGGGAACCAAGTAATCGTTATTCGTCACTTTTTCAGATGGTGACGGGACCATCGGTTTAAAATCACAAATAACTACAGATACTTCTATAAGTGCTGTTAAATAAGCAATAAAGTCGTACATTTTCTATGAAATCGCAACTATTGGTCAGACATGTGATAGCACTCAATTTACCATTAATTTTTACTACCTTTTAAACTACTTTTCAGATTATACAGACTATTACCCGCGTTTTTTGAGAAAAAAAAATTACTGCAGCCAACCAAATTTATTAATTAAAATTGAAATATTAAATACAGTAGAATCCGGTTATAGCGACTTTCAAGGGACCGGCGATTTTACGTCGTTATACCCGGAACCAAACCATTAACCAAAAGGAGCAAAAAAAAAATATTTTTTGTTTATTTTAGGGTTGCCATGTTTGTAATAGATTTTAAAATAAAACAAATTATTTTTTTAATCAAAACAAAAAATTTAATAAATTCAATTCAATAACATAGGTTTTTAGTCGAATACATATGTATTATTCAGAAGCTCACTATGGCGCATTTTGCGCATTAACTCACATTTGGTGAATGTACGAATTCAGTTTTACTTGAAAAAAATCAGAAAAACTAGAAATAT
>JAWNNL010000831.1:0-192100 GCA_035045005.1 Liodrosophila aerea | reverse complement strand
GATTCATCGGCCCCGAGCCAGAGCCAACCGAGGCAGAGGGCAGAATATTGTACAGCCCGACCGGTCACGGACCACGCTATCGGGAAGAATGCCCACCCGAGTACGACTCCAATGACAGTCGTCTGACAGACATCCGGTCCATATCGGACGAACGACTGATGTCCACCGCCCAAGTACCCTTACCACCACTCGCTCCGCAGGAACCACAGGTGGGCCCAGACGATGACTGGGAAATAATGTCGGAAGGGTGCAGACAAGGAGTGTACGAGGAGGTGCAGAACTTGGGTTTCTGGACGCTTCTGGAGGAGGAGCCCGTTCTACGGATTGGATGGGTGGCAGCCCCAGCAACATGGCGCGTGACTGGGACCGGCGGCACGATCCCCATAGAGGTTCTGGAGAGTGTCGAACACACCCTGGAAACCTACCCGGGCAAGACCCGTAAGTTTTTGGTCAACGCGCAGAATTTATTCTTCAGCGTGAAGATCAATACTAGCGGCCAAGTCACGGTCCGCCATCACACCCCGAAGTAAGGGGGGGTGTGAAGGCGCATATAGACGCCACCACAATTTTGAAGCCAATTTGTTATTATTTTGTTATTGTTAGTTATAAGAGAGAAATTATGAATATTATGGAGTTCCTTTTTAGTTTGAAAGAAAGCGTGTATTATTCAAGGTAGAAAGGGCCCAGAAAACACCACCACCACGCCACATCGAAACACCACACCAAAACACCACCACCGCACCACATCGAAACACCACACCAAAACACCACACCGAGACAGCGCGCCAACATTCAAAAGGACAACGAAACGGCCGCAACTTGTACGACGCGAACGCAACGTCTACAACACGTACGACAGAACCACAAACAACCACAACTTGCGCGACGCAGTCGCAGACAACCACAACTTGTACGACGCAGCCGCAACAGACACAGCAAACACAACGCAACCGCAACGTTCGCTTGCCGACGTCGAGCAGAGCTTACGATCGACACCGGCAGCGAAGTTGGCGGCGAGAGCGAAACGTGCCGGTAGTTGGTTTTTGACTGCCCGAGAGAGCAGTCGTGAGTGCGGACGACGCGGCACAAGTTAAGTGCAGAGACAGAGAGCGAAAACACGTGACAGACAAAAGGTGAAGACAAGCACACACATACAGAGAACAATAAACGGCGCGCATCGCGACATACAGAGACGAAACAACGGTACACGGTCGTGCACACACAAAGGCGACGGCGGCAAAACGCAAAGGCGCACACTACCGCGTGCAAACACGTGTACACACACATACACACAGACAGAGACAGCAGCGTGCACTGCTACTAAACTACACGTAGACGCACACATACACAGAGACAGAGAGACAGCAGCGTGCACTGCGTCAAAATCACACGTAAAACACACATACACACAGACAACGTACAGCAGCGTGGACTGCTTTAAAACCACACGCAAAGACACACAGACAGAGGACAGCAGCGTGCACTGCGATTAACTACACGCACACACATACGCACACACACACAGAAGGAAGATACGGCAGCGTGCATTGCCATCAACTACACGCACACACATACACACACACACAGAAGGAAGCTCAACCCCACGGCTGATTGGCGAGAGGCACGTGGGTGAACGCTAACGGTGGTGCCCGGTGGCAAATTGAACACGTGAGTGGATGTTTTTGGTGTTTTCTGCGATTTTCGTAAACAATAACAAGCAGCTAATTCCTTGATGCGGTGCGGCAATAAAAAGAATTTAATAAAAAGAATCTGCATGAATAAAATTTAATAAACGAAATATAATAACCCTGATTTGTGAATATGTAGACTGGTAGTGCATGTGAGTGGTGACGGCTGACGGCGTGGCAAGTCTCCAACAAATGGCCACGTGGAGCGTCGGTGGGAAGTGTCATCATGGAGTCTTCCGAGTTATACTCTGGGTTCTTTGGTGGTCATTCCCTGCTGTCGTCCCGCGTGTAGCGGCGAATCGGATAACACCGACGAGCTGCAGTGGTGGCCCACAGAGCGAGGAACATCCGGCTCCATGAGTTATACTCGGGGTCGTGGTGCTTTCTGGGAGAGAAGATGGCCGACTCGCGGGGTTATACTCCGGGTCGTGACCTTTCTTTCCCCTGTGGTGGCCCACAGAGCGAGGAACATCCGGCTCCATGAGTTATACTCGGGGTCGTGGTGCTTTCTGGGAGGGAAGATGGCCGACTCGCTGGGCCATACTCAGCGGTCGTGACCTTTCTCTCCCCTGTGGGTTTCCATCACACGTGCTGTTCCAAGGTAATACTTGGACTAACACGGCCGGGGACTGGGTGTAGGTGAGGCCATTGGGGAGACGACTGGTCAACCCCCTGGTTATACCGGGTGTTGCCCCTCGTCGTTTCTCTCAAGGGTTCTCCCTGCGACCCGCCATACACGTGATGTCGTAGCAGGCCGATCGTGGCGGGAGACAGGCGGAAGGGTGCCACAAGGCGTCGAGGATTACACCTCGGCCCTTGCGGAACCCGTTCCGTGTAGTCCTCCGGTCACGAGATGGCACACACCGTCATTTACACACCACAAAACTTCCTTGTTACGATTCTTTCTCTTTCTCTCTCTCTCTCTCCCTCTCTCTTGTAATATGCTCATATGTTGCACACATAGCGAGTGCACACTATACATGCTCATATAGCGACCGCACACTGTGCTGAACACTCAGAGAGCAGCAACATATTATTGCAATAAAAATAAACAAACAAACCAACTCAAGTGAGCGTGAAATATGATCGCCCACTTATGAGTTGGGCTAAGTCAGCGTTCTCACGCTGACCGCTAATGCCAAACATAAGTGCATAACACTCTCTCTACCTACTTACATAAACTAAGCGTGCATGCACATGTGACACATGCTCACTCTCTTAACAATACCACTTAAGCATATATGTATACATAAGAAATATATAATGTAGCCGCGCTGCTGCCGACTGAGCGGGCAGCGCAGCGCAATGTACTTAGACTTAGAGAACTCTTTGATTTTAAAATAAAGAACAGAAACTAAACTGAATTCAAACAGCACTGACGTGCTCCGCATTTTTGAATCAACCAACAAAACCTTGACGACGCAACATGGCGACCGTGACAAGGGTCTAGGAAGACCCAGGACAGCCGAATCTCAGAAGGAAGTCCCAGGGCCCAGAAGGAAGACAACGGCAACGCTGTGGCTAAGGGCACAGCGGCATTATTCTGAGTGAGTAGAGTTAACAGTGTATCTTGCCGACTAACTGATGTCAATACGCATCACGTTAGATGATTACCGTCAAAGGCAGACAGCCAAAGACGAAAAAATAGTTTTTGCTAAGCGCCCATCAAGAAGAGGCGGCAAGCAAAACTATATAAAGAAAAGGATAGCCAAACTAAAGTGGCTCCTGTACAGCAACCCAAAACCAATAAATTGGGATAAGTCTGTAAAGCTCACACAAGAGCTAGATCAACTGCAAGAGTTGATCAAAATTAAATCAAACCGGCAAAAAGATACAACTGAGAACTCACTCAGAATAAAAAATTTATGCGAAATAAATAATAAAAATTCGCTAAATCAAACAGATAAGAAGATCCAGTTCCATGCCAAATGCCCAGCGGATTGCCCAGGACCTTTGTACACCCCAATGTGCTTGATGACATGCACACCAAGAAGAGCAGCCTGTGAAGCCAGCACCGGCACCCCAGCAGAAGACCAGCCAGCCTGTGAAGCCAGCACCGGCACCCCAACAGAAGACCAGCCAGCCAAGTAGACTGAAGGATATCCTCGACTGCAGAAAATTTAAACACAATATAAATACATTTAAAAAACTCGGAAAGCTACAGTCGGCTTCAACCGACAGTAGGAGACCCTGTACTTTCCTTTGCACACACACACACTAACATACACTCACACATGCACACATAGCGCAAAGTCACACGCAACCACACATACGCTCGCGCTGCTCCCCCCTTACCTAGTACAAGGAATTGAATCTTGAATATCTCCGGTGTTTATTATCCGATTGGGCCGAAATTCACAGAACAGATAAAGATTATCATAAGATTATCGTATGCCAAAACACAAGTTTGTATGTTTAAAATTGTGGGTGTGGCAGTTTTTCGCGGTTTTTGGGGGAGGGGGGGGGAGGTATCAAAAATCTAAAACAAACTTGATCTGCTTGCGCTATAGGGGCATCTAACTGCCAAATATGATGTCTCTAGCTCTTACAGTTTCCGAGATCTAGGTGTTCATACGGACGGACAGACGGACAGACAGACGGACAGACAGACGGACAGACGGACATGGCTAGATCGACTCAGCTCGTCGTCCTGATCAAGAATATATATACTTTGTGGGGTCTGCCACGCCTCCTTCTGCCTGTTACATACATTTCGGGCTTGCACAATCTTAATAGACCCTTTTGTACTTTTTTAAAGTACAGGGTCTAAAAATTATATGAAAGACCACGCAAGTACCATTACTGCAGGTCAATAGAGTACAAGGTGTAACAACCTGTACGAAAAACATAGGCAGGATTATATGTAAAATCTACACACAATATTTCATTTACAATTATTATTAACAAGTACAATTATAATTACATACAAAAATTTTGCACACACAATGTTACAATGTTAAAATTTAAATGCCCTTTAAATCAAATTCAATCAGTAAAAATTCAGTAGAATATAATATGGGCATAGTTGATGTTAAAACAGTGGACTCGACTGCTAATGTAATAAACAAAGTCGAAGTCGATAACACTGATTTAAGATTGATTACTATATTAATAGTAATGATATTTATAATCATTCTTGCAGGTTTATTGTACAAATTGTATAAGGCTCACAATAAATGTATCAAGAAAAGATATCAGAGCCAGGCAAATGATCTGGATAAAATTTAAGAAACAATATTTTAATAAAATTATTTGAAATTAATAAAATTGGAAAAAAAAATTAAGATTAAATAAAAATAAATATGGAATTGAAGAAAAATTAAGATTTAAGAAATTTTAAATAAATGATTTAAAAAAAAAAAAATTAAATGATTTAGTACAATACAATACAAACAAAAATAAAATAAAAACAAAAATTGAAAATTTTTTTTTACATATTCATACTTGAATCAGAATCAGTAGCATTTTCCCATCAATGGAATGGAACGCACTGAATTCTGAGCTAGTAGAAATCAAATACAAATTTGATAAATCATATAAGTGTTTATCACAAAATAGGACCGTTTCCAACGTGACTTTAAGCAGACACGCAACGATACTAGTTGCCTGCTTCAATCAAGCACGTTCATTGATACACGATAATAGAGAGAAACTAAATTCTCATCACTGGTCGTATGTATCAAGATTTTTAAATAGGTTAAAAAATAACCTACATAGCATTAAAACCAGATACTCACTCGATATAATAATACCTTCGATACTGAACACACCAGCAGTAGTCGAAGAAGGTACAGACTAGAGATGGGCGCGTGTCTAATTTTTTCAACACGAACACGCACGAACACGAAAAAATTTATTTTGTGTAACACGAACACGCACGGTTGATTTTAGTCCAACACGAACACGCACGAAACACGCACGACCAACACGAAAAATTTTTTTTGATCATTCTTCATGTTATGAACTTTTTTACTAACTATAACCTTTGGTGGTGCCCAGATAAATAAAAAGACAAACTAAATTTCTTATTAAAACTTTACTTCATTTATTTATAACCAAACTTAAACTAAGGCCTGTATGTATTAAAATACAAATTTTATCATAAACAAAAAAAGTAGCCGCGCATGGCGAAAAGTAAACATTAAAAAGTAAATGTACCTTAAATACAGAAAACATTAATTCATATTTTTGTGTAAAAATACCAGTTTATCTAAATTACTGCTAAGCAATCTTGTTCTGCGCTCGCACAGAACCATACCTGACGTTGAGAACACTCTTTCGCTTGTAGCTGAACTTATTGGTATGTTTAAAATTTGCCGTGCAAGTTTTTGGAGAAGCTTAAGGTTTATTGCATTGCTCCAGAACTCTAAAACATTATCTTCATTTGTTTTGTCGTATTTATAATAATTTTCAATCTCAATATCGACAGCACTGCGCTCTAATTTTATCTTTTTGGCATTGGTTTCATCTCTGTATTCAAAAAAGTCCTGGGCTTCATTAACCGAAATGCTTTTGTCAGGACTTGTATTTTGAATTGCATATTCAGATAATATGCCTTTGATCGTAGCAACTGTGTCGTTTCTCTCAGTTTCTGTTAAAAAATTTAGCTGCCTAAACGGCGGGTTTAAAAACAGACCCACGTAATGCATGTTGGTTGGCTTAAGACGTTTTTCAAGGTTTGAAAGAGTACTAATTTTAAGTTGGGATATAACAAATGAATCTAAAATTTTTTGATTACAATGTGATTTTAATTTGTTATACCAAAGAACATAAATATGTATTGTGGGTACTTTTTCGGAACTGAATTTTTCAGAACATTCCTTGAAAGGTTGTAAGAATTGTAGAACTTGATTTATAATTTCAAAGTCAATATCTGCAATTCGATGAGATTGATTTTTTTCACTTAAAAGATGTTTTATTTCATCCTTGACATTCAATATACTTTCAAGCATGATATACACCGAATTCCATCTAGTTTGTACATCTTGTTTTAGTGACATGCTTAGTTTATTGTTCAACTCTGAATGCTTGAAATATTTAACTAATTTCTTCGACGCATCAATAAGCTCCTTAATTTCATAAATCGGATGCTTTTCGAGGACATCGTTCATTAAAAGATTTAAATTGTGGCATGCGCATGATAGTCTCTTAAAATTATTAAAAGCTGAAACAACATTCGCTCCGTTGTCGGTGACAATTACAGAGTTTGTTAACTTTTTGTCGATGTTAAATTGTCGTAAAATGTTAGTAACGTGCTCTAAAATATTAGGTCCGGTTTTTTTAGCTGCCTCGAATTCTTTAACACCCAATATCTTTACATTTAACTTAAATTCATCGCATATATAATGTGCGCTTAAGCTTAAAAAACTCCGCTGCGTGTATGAGTCGGTCCACATATCCGTGGTGAAGGCTAAGTGTTTTTCTACAAGCACTGTGCTTAGCTCCTTCTGTATACGTTCGTATTCCTTTATCATGACGGAGTAAGTGAGAGTTTTTCTTGATACGGATACATCCTTATATTTTTGAATGCCATATGCAGCTCCTAGATTTATAAGGGCTTGAGCATACTCCTGAAATCCTTCGCCTATAAAAAATAAAAAGTATTTACATATGTATTCATATAAATTAATATTTAATCCAGTGGCGCCCAGAGCTCGCCCCAATATACACAAATAAAAACACTAACACATTCATCCGATGGTACAACGAGCTATGGGCTTGTGCACCACTGATTTAAACTAACACTCATGTTCAAACAAATAAATTCGGCACTGTACATATGTGTATAAATGTATATGTATGCATATGTGTGCATATATTTTAACTCACCTTCGGTGACGCTCAAAGGTTGTAAGTCCTTAGCCACAAAAGCCAACTGTTTAATCGCCAGGTTATTCAAGACATTTTGCGGAACTTTTTTATGGACAAAAGGCTGCAAAGTGGGTTGCCGTGCGTCCTCCTGAACGACACATTTGTGGCGATTCAATACGCCGGTTCCAGTTCTCGGCGTATATGCAAGCACACCTTTGCACTTTTTGCAGCAAACAAAATTAAGGATTTCACCACCGCATTCAATTAAATAAAATGTTTGCCAAATAAGACTTTTGCCATTAACATTCTCAATTAATCTGTACTTCTCATCGTTTTTACGAATCCCGTCCTGAATTTCCAATCGGATTAGCATTTTTGTTGGCGTCACTTCAAAGTTCAATACAAAAAATGTGATCGTGTGTGTTGTATACACAGTGTTGCTAATTCCTGCTGAAGAAATACACTAAAAAATACTGCAGTCAGGCGATATTGCCAATAAGGCAAAAAAAGACAATTTTTTTTGGCTTCGTGTTGTCGTGTTGCATCGTGTTGGCGTGTTGAGTCGTGTTTTCGTGTTGGAGTGCCCAACACGGACACGCACGAACACGCGAAAATTGATCGCGTGCAACACGAACACGCGTGTTGAGTCGTGTTCACGATGTGACACGAGAATTAACACGACACGCGCCCAACTCTAGTACAGACACAGAAATTATAAGCGATTCTGAAATCACAAGTGATTCAGAAAATCAAATTAAAGAAGAAGATCTTGTAGATCTCACGATACAAGCAGTAATAAATTTACCCGAAGTATCGGAATCTGAATCAGAGTCTGTAGACGAGAAAAGAGTAACCATGGCTATGTCACAGCTAGATTTTATAAAGTTTGCCGTAATGTCATTACCAGACTTCGATGGCAAACCAGAAAATTTAACAAGTTTCATAGATGGACTTGATGTTCTCGAAACACTTAAAGGTCCACATGAAGCAGCAGTTATTAGTACAATTAAGACCAAATTAAAAGGTCATACCAGAAAACTAATAACTAGCGAAACAACAATAAGTGCAATAAAAAACACATTGCAACTTAAAGTCAAGGGAGATGAAATAGATACAATATTATCTCAATTATATCATCTCAACCAAAGAAACAAAACAGCAAATCAGTACATACAGGAGGTAGCGAAGTTGACAAAGGCACTAGAAGGAGCCTATATCGACGACGGAATATGTCCTGAGAAATCACTTAAGTATAGCATAAGAGATGCTACTAAATCGGTTATCGAAAATACCGTAAGTAATAAAGTTAAATATGTCATGCAGGCAGGTAAATTCAGTAATATGAACGAACTTATAGAGAAGTTCGTAAGTAGTTGCACATTAGAAACAGGTAGTGCAAACACAGTTTTGCACTATACCGTGCAACAAAACAATAATAGAGGTAGCCGTGGAAGCTACCGAGGAAGAGTCAACTTTAACAATAACGGCTATAACCGTTCTAATGGTAATAATAATAATAACTACGGTAATCAAAATAATAATTACCGCAGGGGCCGTGGAAATAGGAATAATAATTCCAATAGAGGCCAAAATAATAATTACAATAACAATAATAATAGAAATAGAGTGAGAGTAGCCCAAAACAATTCGGGAAACTCTCAACAACCCTCAGATACCCAACAGTAGACCATAAAGTTCACACTATCAATCTTAGCCTAAATATTTTTGTTAATTTTGTAAATGTAAAAACAAATAAAAATCTTGTTTTCTTAATAGACACAGGTGCAGACATTTCATTACTAAAAGAAAATTCCGATATCTTTCAAGATATTCAGGAAAATAATAAAATCAATATTCAAGGCATAGGACAAGAATTCATAAGGTCAAAAGGACTGATTTCAATAGAGATACAGACAGGTAAATATATAATTCCACACGATTTTCATTTAGTAGATTTGCATTTCGCAATACCATGTGATGGAATAATAGGCATTGACTTCATTAAGAAATTCAATTGCCAGTTAGATTTCAAACCAAAGGAAGATTGGCTCATAATGAGACCAAATAATCTTAAATATCCGATTTATGTTCCAATAACATACAGTTCTGGTAATAATTCCATTGTTCTACCAGCAAGATCCCAAGTAATAAGAAAACTTCACCTATCTTCAGACGAAGATAGTGTATTAATTCCAAACCAGGAAATTAAAGAAGGCATTTATGTTGCAAACACCGTTGCAACAACCAAAAATAAATTTGTCCGATTACTTAATACGACTAGTACCGATCAAATAGTAGACATTAAAAATTTGACATATGAATCACTTTCGAACTATGACATAGTTCAAAACAACCATGAAGACAGAGAAAAAACTGTCTTATCTCAATTAACTAAAAATTTCCCATCACTATTCAAAAAACAATTGACTAATTTATGCACCCAGTATAGTGACATATTCGGACTAGAAACCGAATCTATCACTACTAATAACTTCTATAAACAAAAACTAAGATTGAAGGATGATGAACCAGTTTACATAAAAAATTATAGGAATCCTCATAGTCAAAAAGATGAAATACAGATACAAGTACAAAAATTAATCGACAATAAAATAGTCGAACCATCTGTATCCCCTTATAACAGCCCACTTTTGTTAGTTCCGAAGAAATCACTTCCAGGTTCAGATAAGAAAAAATGGCGATTAGTAATTGACTATCGTCAAATTAATAAAAAACTGTTGTCGGATAAATTCCCGCTCCCTAGAATTGATGATATTTTGGATCAGCTAGGAAGAGCAAAATACTTTTCATGCCTTGACTTAATGTCAGGATTTCACCAAATTGAACTAGAAAAAAGTTCAAGAGATATAACGTCTTTCTCAACAAGCAATGGCTCATATCGCTTCACGCGATTGCCATTCGGCTTAAAAATAGCGCCAAATTCCTTCCAGAGAATGATGACTATAGCATTTTCCGGACTAGAACCTTCTCAAGCTTTCCTTTATATGGATGATTTAATAGTCATAGGTTGTTCCGAGAAACATATGCTCAAAAACTTAACTGACGTCTTTGAGAAATGTAGGAAATACAATCTTAAATTACATCCTGAAAAATGCTCATTTTTTATGCATGAAGTCACATTTTTGGGACACAAATGCACAGATAAAGGAATCTTACCTGACGACAAAAAATATGACGTCATTAAAAATTACCCAGTCCCACATGATGCGGACAGCGCTAGAAGATTCGTTGCATTCTGCAATTACTATAGACGTTTTATTCAAAATTTTGCCGACTATTCTCGTCACATAACAAGATTATGTAAGAAAGATGTAAAATTCGAATGGACAGCTGATTGTCAGCATGCCTTCGAACATCTTAAATCGGCACTAATAAATCCGAATTTATTGCAATATCCAGATTTCAGCAAAGAATTTTGCATAATAACTGATGCAAGTAAACAAGCGTGTGGAGCAGTTTTAACTCAAAACAGAAATGGACTCCAACTTCCAGTCGCTTATGCATCGAGATCTTTTACTAAGGGTGAAAGTAACAAAAGTACAACAGAACAAGAGTTAGCAGCAATTCATTGGGCAATAACTTATTTCAGACCATATATTTATGGTAGACACTTCACTGTCAAAACAGACCATAGACCTTTAACATACTTATTTTCAATGACTAATCCAAGCTCAAAGCTAACGCGAATGAGACTTGAACTAGAGGAGTATAATTTTACAGTTGAATATCTGAAGGGTAAAGATAATTTTGTAGCTGATGCGTTATCAAGAATAACCATTCAACAGCTAAAAGAAATAAACGGATCAATAAAGAAAGTCACTACAAGATATCAAAGTAGACAAAATTCCTGCGCAGGAAATGATCAAAAAGATCAAATAGATTTGCCAAGTCAATCTATAGAAAACGCTTCTAAGCCCAACGTATATGAAGTCATCAATAATGACGAAATACGTAATGTAGTGACCTTGCATGTTAAAAATATGCTATGTTTCTTTAAACATGGTAAGAAAATAACAGCAAGATTTGATGTTAGCGATTTGTATACCAATGGAATTCTTGACTTAGGTCAGTTCTTTCAAAGGCTTGAAATGCAAGCCGGTATTCATAATATCAGCCAACTCAAAGTGGCACCGTGGGAAAATATCTTCGAACAAGTTTCAATAGATAATTTTAAAAATATGGGCAATAAAACATTAAAATTATTGAGAGTAGCGCTACTCAACCCGGTGACCCTAATAGAAAAAGAAAATGAAAAAGAAGCTATATTGTCTACATTCCATAATGATCCAATACAAGGAGGTCATACAGGCATTACAAAAACCTTGGCCAAGGTCAAAAGATATTATTATTGGAAAGGAATGACTCGTGATATAACACAGCATATCCAAAAATGTCAAAAATGCCAGAAATCAAAAATTACTAAACATATTAAGACCCCATTAACTTTAACTGAAACCCCATTAAAAGCCTTTGATAAAGTTATAGTGGATACAATTGGTCCACTACCAAAATCAGAACTAGGCAATGAATATGCAGTCACACTTATATGTGATTTGACTAAATACTTAGTTGCTATACCAGTTGCAAACAAAAGCGCAACAACAATAGCAAAAGCAATATTTGAATCTTTCATTCTGAAGTATGGTCCAATGAAGACGTTCATTACGGACATGGGAACAGAATATAAGAATTCAATTATAAACGACTTGTGCAAATATTTAAAAATACAAAATATTACTTCAACTGCACACCATCACCAGACAGTTGGAACAGTCGAAAGAAGTCATAGAACTTTCAATGAATACATACGTTCATACATATCGGTTGATAAAACTGATTGGGACGTATGGCTTCAATATTTCGTATACTGTTTTAATACGACTCCATCTATGGCACATAATTATTGTCCATATGAACTTGTCTTTGGTAAAACAAGTAACTTGCCAAAACATTTCAATAATATAAATAATGTAGAACCCATATATAACATAGATGACTATGCTAAAGAAAGTAAATATAGATTAGAAATAGCATATAAAAGAGCTAGAATAATAGAATAATGTTAGAAGAACATAAACGTAAAAATAAGGAAATTTATGATAAAACCGCTAGAAACGTAGATTTATCAGTAGGAGATAAAGTACTGTTAAGAAATGAAACAGGTCATAAGCTAGATTCTACATACTTAGGACCCTATACAGTAGAAAAAATCGAAGATAGAGATAATATAGTTATTTCTGGAAATAGGAACAAAAAACAAATAGTTCATAAAGATAGATTAAAAATATTTCATAAACATTAAGGTCTGATCAACCAAACAAATATAAAAAAAAAAAATTTTCAATACAAAAATATATATAAAAACTTTATTAATTACATTCAATGTCAATTATTTATATATCGAGATTTTTAAACAAAAAACAATCTTAACATTTTTAAATCATTTTATTACATTTTAACTAGTTACATAAAATAACTTCACTTAGTTACGTTATTTTTCAAAAGGAGGGAGATGTAATATGCTCATATGTTGCACACATAGCGAGTGTGCAATGTACTTAGACTTAGAGAACTCTTTGATTTTAAAATAAAGAACAGAAACTAAACTGAATTCAAACAGCACTGACGTGCTCCGCATTTTTGAATCAACCAACAAAACCTTGACGACGCAACACTCTTTCTTTTCTTTTCTTCGGCACTAAACGTGCATACGTAATGGCCCCGTAAAGATGAAACAAGTTAAAAATACCTAGGGCTCCCCACTAAACACGTCCCTATTAACATATTATTACAAATTTTCTGTAAAAACGACCCCGGACAGACTGAGACGCCGACCTCGGCTGGGAAAGCTTCCTTACAAGTTCCGTCTCGACGCAGAAGGTAACGTGACGGAACTGCGCTATGTTCATCGCCAAACCCGACCATCCAGATACGCTCATCGAACGTTTTTTAGACCCTGTACTTTAAAAAAGTACAAAAGGGTCTATTAAGTTTGTGCAAATGACATCTGTGTGTAACAGGCAGAAGGAGGCGTGGCAGACCCCATAAAGTATATATATTCTTGATCAGGACGACGAGCTGAGTCGATCTAGTCTGTCTGTCTGTATGAACATCGAGATCTCGGCAACTATAAGAGCTAGAGACGTAATTTTTTTGTTTGGTTCGTGTATTACATTTGCAGGATTAAAGCTTTAGATGGTTTGCATGTTTGGTGCGAGTTGCAGCCCAATCGGATAATAAACACCGGAGATATTGGACAAACAATTTTCAGTACTAGGCATTTGGCTAGGGGAGGGGGGAAGCCGCAGCGTATGCGGCCACTAGGGCGTATACGTGATTTTTGATTGTGAGTATGAATTTCTGTATGAGTATTGGTTATTGTTTGTATTTGCATGAATATTTCTATGTGTAAGAGTATGTGTGTATGTATACACACATATGTTTATATGTATGTGTGTGTGAGTATATACATACATGCAGCTGCTATTATCGACACCCAGGGTAAATCAAAGTACAGGGTCTTCTACTGTCGGTTGAATCCAACTGTAGCTTTCCGAGTTTTTATTTCAATTAGAAAAACTCTACCGCGACATCGTCTATCCCGATTCCGACGAACGGAAACCACGTGCGCGCAGTGTGTCCCCAGCCGAGTCCGAACGGAGCGGTAGCATGGTCCGTGTTGGCCCACCAGTGATCAACATCACTAACACTGATGGCCCACTTCGATCCAAGACCTAGTAACAGTTTACCACAGACCAGTGCTCCACGGGTAGATTTTTCTTATGGTTCACTGGCAGAGAAGGTTCATCGATGGAACCTCATGTTTGACGGAACATCTGACCCTTTAAGTTTCATCGAACGAGTCGAGGAGCGAGCCATGACACACCAGATCGACCTGGACCGGCTAACGCACGTTGTCCCCGAATTCTTAACTGGAGAGGCATAAAGCTGGTTACGGGTGAGCTTCATCCGAGGAGAGTCATGGGCTAGCTTTCAACGGGAGTTCTTGGAATTCTTTCTACCACCGAAATACTTTCAGAGGCTAGAGGATTAGATACGCGTCGGAGTACAACGAGACGGAGAGCCCTTCAAGACGTACATGCTACAGCTGCGGTTGCTCATGAGACGAGCCAACTACACTATGGAGCAGGAACTGGATCGATTGTACGAGAACTTGTTGCCGGACTACCAATACTACATTCGCCCCTGCGGACAATCTGGACATCTCCACTTTGAGTGTTCGAATCCACAACTACTACATTGTTGGCAATGTGCACGTCGTGGGGTCCGAACATACGAATGTTGCCCCCACTAGTCGGGAAACGCAGCGCCGTCCCCTCCGACTCCGGACCAGAGGTGAACGGCTCACGATCAGTCACGGAAGTAAACGGCATCATGCGACTGGAGAACGCACGCATCGTAGCTAGAGTGAGTATAGAAGTTTTCTCGTTTCTAGCCACCATAGACACCGGTGCAACTCGAAGCTTCATTAGTGAACACCACGCGCGGCAGTTAACAAATACCGTGTTAAGAGACGTTCGCACCAGGATAAGTCTCGCCGATGGGTCGAAGACCACTATCACAAAAAGCCTCACTGCAGCCGTCCAACGATGTGTCTGCATACCGCTGCTAGTGATGCCCACCGTGGTGGACGATCTCATCCTAGTCATCGACTTTCTGTGCGCCGTGGAAGCTACCTTGCAGTGTGGGCCGGTAAGCCTACAGCTTTCTCCAGCACTTTTCCAGAATCCTGCGGGCCGCAGGAGAATCGGCTTGCCAGCTAGCGAGCATCCTTCCAACGCAATCTTTAAGGACAACAACGCATCTGAAGGCAAGACGAGCACTCGCAACGTCGTTGCCACCCCTAGAATACACGAGAACCACAACGCATCCGAGGGCAAGACGAGCACCCACGTCGTCATTGCCAAACCTACGACATCTGAGAACAACAACGTATCCGAGGGCAAGACGAGCACCCGCGTCGTCGTTGCCGAACCCACGACATCTGAGAACAACTATGCCTCCAAGGGCAAGACGAGCATCCGCGACGTCATTGCCAAGCTAAGCATCGCCAAGGACAAGACCAGCATCCGCGAGGTCCTTGTCAAACCTAAGAAGACGTGCATTCACGACACCCCTGCCAACACATTGGTGCGTGCTACCGAATGTAATGACACCGAGACCAGGATACCTGCATCAGACGGAGAGAAAACGGAGAAGAAGGAACCACCGCCGGAAGACGTTAGTTCACGAAGGCCACTTGAGGATAGTGTGCCATTCCAACGTCCTCGTCCCCCTGAGGGGGTAATAAACGAACGTTCTTCGCCGGCAGGAGATGACTTTATTCCTTGCGATGAGCCAAGAGATACCCGCGACTTTACTATGAATCCCCGAGTAAGGGTGGTATCTTACATCGCCGATCGTCATGTGCGACGATCACCCGATCAAACAGCGCTACCTTCGAAAGAATCCGGCAGTGCCGAAGCATCGTTGCAGAGAAACCTCAACAGCGTCATTGGCCCGGATATAGAACCTTACGTGTTCGCACATCTAGGCATCCCATGCCGAGCACCGGCAAGATAACCACTTGTTAGGGGGGGGGGGGGGGGGTGTGATGATGCGTTTTTCAACGCAGCCCCACATTTATATTTACATTTAAGCCATACAACTTTGTTATATTTTTCTTATGTTTAGTATTTAAGTATAAGTTTTGAGTTTGAACCTACGCGCCCTTGTAGCATAAGTTATTCCACACAGAAAACCATGAATTTAAATTAGCCACCATAGTATTAGTCTGGCAACGCCAAACCAAGAAAGCACACCAAGCACCGCAACACCAAAACACCACACCAAATCATCGCACCGAACACCGCAACTCAGCGCGACTTATCGAAATGCAGTCGTATCGAACCTGAGAGCGGGGTTCGAGAGCGTCGGCCCGCGCTGACGAGTTCAGTTGCGTTCGAGCTGGACAAGCGAGCAGTTCAGTGGTGTTTGAGCTGCCAAAGCAGTGGTGAAAGTGCGGGAAATAAAAACGTGGACGACGCGCAAAGGAAAAGTGGTACATACACACACACACACATACAGCAAGACAGCGTGCACACATACACACACAGCAAGACGGCGTGCACACACACACACATCCACAGCAACACACGAAAGCGTAGGTACGACGACGATCCGGTCTCAGAATAATATGACGTACTTGGGAGTCAAAATCGACAATAGACTGAGCTTCAGAGACCACCTCTCATAGAGCTTGAGCACAGCCACACACAGGCACATACACAGACAACTACGCGCATCAGGATGGAGCGGTGAGTGGTGTGCTTTACTGTTACTTATTTTTTTCTTGGTGAGGGGTTAGCAGAACCTCAAAAGAGACTAACCACGTGCGGTGTGAGCGTAGGGTAGCTATCTATAAGCCCTAGTGTCAAAAAAAATTTTTTTTTTTTTTAAATTATACTGTGCTTTATTTATTGGATCTTCTCTCAAGTTGAGACTAACAATAAGTTATCAAATCTTATGATTAAACCTTAACTAACAGTTCTGTTGGATTGTTGTGGGATTGCGCGTCCCTAGATTCTATCGCTGGGTTGGTAGGTCAATACGACGAAGACGGGAGCGGCTGCACAGCCCTGTTAGCTTGTTCCTAGGTTGGGGTGCGAGGAAAGCTTGCTGTAGTATTTCTCCATCTGTTCAGCTATTACATCTCTGACTGGTTGAATGTTCAGGTCTATCTGTATGTTTTCGTTTCGAACGTACCACGGTGCCCCGGTGATGGTTCTCAGGATCTTTGACTGAGCTCGCTGGACAACATCAATGTTGCTACTGCTAGCGTTCCCCCATAGCTGGGAGCCATAGGTCCAGATAGGTTTAAGTACGGAATTGTAGAGCAGGACCTTGTATTCAAGACTAAGAGAGGACCGAGCAATGATAAGCCAATGAAGGCTATTGGCTTTTAGTTTTAGTTGTGTTCTCTTGGCTTCGATGTGCCTGCGCCAAGTGATTCTTCTGTCGAGGTGTACTCCTAGATACGTCACGTCGTTCGTTTGCGGGAGTGCGGAATTGTTTAGTCTAAGCGGTGGGCAATTTGGCTTGTTTAGGCTGAACGTAACATGCTTGCATTTTTGTTCATTTACTTTTATTCGCCAGTCGGATAGCCATTTTTCCACTTCGACTAGATGATGGGCAAGTTGCGCTGATGCTTGCGTAGGGCACCTGGAACGGCTAAGAATAGCTGTATCGTCAGCAAAGGTAGATGTTATTAGTCTTCTGCTTGTTGGGATGTCTGCTGTATAGAGGACATATAGCGTTGGCCCAAGTATGCTGCCTTGTGGGACTCCAGCTCCTATCGTGTAATCGTTAGACATAGCAGAATTACATCTCACTGCGAATTTCCTGTCGTATAGGTAAGACTCCAATAGTTTGTGTGTATTGTTAGGAAGCGTTGCTCTAATCTTATGCATTAGACCTTCTAACCAAACTCTATCGAATGCTTGAGATACATCTAAAAATATTGCGGTGCAATATTCTCGATTTTCGAATGCACTTCGTATTTCGGAAGTTATACGATTGACCTGCTCGATAGTTCCGTGTTTTTCACGAAACCCAAATTGATGTAATGTGATTTTGTTATGGGTTCTTAGAAATGGAGTTATTCGAGTCAGCACGCATTTTTCGAAGAGCTTCGATAGACATGATAATAAGCTTATGGGTCTGTATGACGAGGGAATTGTGTGATCTTTGCCTGGTTTCGGTATCATTATTATTGTTGACTTTTTTCATCTCTCTGGGAAGTGACCAAGCTTGGTAATGGCATTGAAGAGCTGGGTGATAGTGCAAACTGCACAATGTGGGAGCTCAATAATCATTTTTGGCGTTATTTGGTCCAATCCAGGTGATTTTTGATGATATCAGCGATTTCATTTGGGCAAAATTCCATTGGCTTATGTTGAAGCTGAGAGTCATTTGTTACAGGATTCGGCTGGAATACATTTTTAAGGTGTTCTGCAAATGTTCTGGCTCTGTCATCATCACTGCGGGCCCAGCCGCCTGCCGGGTTTCTTATTGGCGCTACGGTCCATAGAGTTGGATGGGCTTTCCACAGTGAGTGCTTTATAGAAGAGGTTGATAATTTCTCTATGTAGCAGCGTTGGGTATTTGCTTCTTGTTGCTTTAACGCTTTGGTGAGTTTGCGGGAGGCATCTTTTAACTTTTGTCGTGCAAATGGGGACCTATGAAACTGGCGTTCTCGTCGTAGGCGTCGCTTTTCGAGAACGAGCTGCTCGATTTGTTGGTTTGTCTTCTTTTGCATGAAAGGGGCTTTTGCAGTTTGAGGAGTTGAAATGAGAGCTGCGGTGACAAAGGCGGACTCCATTCTGTTGACAAGGTTGTCGATATCAGCTTCAACGTTGAGTACAGGATTTAGCTCAATATGTGAGCTTAATCATTTTGTATAACAGATCCAATTGGTTTTATGTAAGGTCAATCCATTTGGTTGATCTTCGGTTACCGGGTGATGGAGTAGATTAATCAGAACAGGTGAGTGGTCAGATGACAGATCCGAAAGACTTTCGGCGCTAATCAGGCTTCTGGGAATGTTTTTAGTAATTGCGAAGTCAATTATATCGGGCAGTTTTTTTGGGTCTGTTGGCCAGTATGTTGGTCTACCAGGGGAAACGTGGTCGAGCTTGTTGCTGGCTTTAATAATTGCATTATAAAGCTGCTTTAGTGTCAAAAATACTTAAGAATAAAAGCCATGAATACAAATAATAACATGCGGTGTTAAATATATAGTGCGGTGAATGTGCGGTGGCAGTGCTTGGTGCGCGCAAGTGTAGCCTCTCACAACGGCCCACGCCGAGTGGGTGCGGGTGGTAGCCCGACAGAGTCCTCCGAGTAACACTCTAGACTCTGCCACGGTTGCTTCCTGCACCCATGCGGCGTGTAGTGTGGTGGAGTCCCGGTAAGGGAGAATTACTGGCTGTCCGGGTAAACACCCTAAGCCACGTGATCCTCTCTCTTGCTAGGCTACACTACACGTGTTCACAGAGGTTGTACCTCTGTGGACATAGCCGGAGAGCGGAGGGCAGGGAGCGTAGCAGGGAGGCAACGAATCAACGTCCAGGTTGCACCTGGCTTTGCTGTAGTTGCATCCCTGGTACTGCTTGCTGCCACCCACTAGCGCGAACCGTAGGCTGGAGTTACAGGGTGTCGAGGTTGCACCTCGTGCTTTGTAACGCCTGCTGCGGACACCGGGTTCTGCCCTGGGACTAGCCGCATATACCCCATATACCCTTACATATTTTTTTCACCTTACAGCCGCATATACCCTACCATACCCTGACAAGTGCCGTCTTGTCCTAGACTCGGTGACCCATTGGCATCTGATACAGGCAAAACCACGTGCCTCTAACTGCATATACCCTATCATACCCATACAAGTGCCGTCTTGTTCTAATCTCAACGACCCCATTGACATATGGTACGGGCATAACCATGTGCCTCTAGCCGCATATACCCTACTATACCCTTACATATTTATTTTGTTCACCTTATACCCTCATACACCCTAGCATACCCTCACATGTGCCATCTTGTGCTAGCCTCAGCGACCCATCCATATAGTTCAGGCAAAACCAACGTGTTTCTAGCCGCATATACCCCACCATACCCTTCACAACTCCCGTCTCAGCTACTCACGTATGAATTTCATGAATTTCTTTTACTAAATCTTATTAACTGCCAATAATACCCTTCCTTCACGAAACGTCTCTAAAATAAGTTACAAATTTTCTGTAATTGACCCTGGACAGACTGAGACGCAGACCTCGGCTGGGAAAACTTCGTTACAGATGGTCCCCTTATCATAGAGGGAGTCGGAGACCATGGTGAGGTCAAGGACTTCCTGCCTATTACTAATAACAAAGGTAGGGTCGTTCCCTTTGTTGCAAATAAGTAATCTAGTAGAGATCATATAATTGAAGAGAGACTTACTCCGTTCGTTTGTGTTAGAGCTGTTCCACTGACAATGATGGGCGTTGGCGTCGCAGCCAATGAGGAGGTCTATGCCCTTGGCCTCGCTGTCATCCACGAGCTTCCGCAGGATCGACTGGGGAGGAGGGCTCTGATGGTCATGAGCCACATAACAGGAGCTTATTCTAATTGGGCGTGGAATAAGCTCCAGGCATGCCGCGGTGTTGTCAGGATCGCTAAAATTTGAGAGCAAGAATATGTTTAAAATTTTCTTGGCTAAAATGCAAGCCCTAGATTTACCTTCGTAAATTGTACTCCTTGGTCCTCAAACCAGAAACCTTTCCTCCGCAAATCCAAGGTTCCTGAATGAGGACGATATCTTCACCGTCTTGGCTTAGGCGGTGGACAAGGGCACCGGCTGCTGCTTTAAAGTGGTGGAGGTTAATCTGACCACCGTGTTGATAGCATCTTCATCATCGGATGCCAGAAGGTCTTCATCGCCAGGGCCCAGTTTCCTAAGCGCGGCGGTGAGGACTGAAAGTTCGGAGGACGAGGTGTAGCCGTCCAGCTCCTCCTCGACCCCCTCGATGTCCATAGCTGCGCTTTCATGTACTTCCACTGGTGGCTTGGTTTTGGTATCGGCCATACAGGGGCGATATAGCTTCAAGGCCACATTCTTGAAGCCATATCTGGCTATCCCCCCGACTTGGTCAGAGCCTCGGCCGACACTTCGTTGATGACTAGAACTAGTAGTCGGGATGCACCCTCCGTGCGATCTGCCGCAGTTATCCTCTAATCCTCAGTCTTGAGGCCCGGGTTGCAGACCTTGAAGATCCGGAGGATCTCTGCGTGGTCTGCAGTGCTTTTTGAGACCCAGACTCGGGCCCTTGGTTTCTTCCGCACCTCGTTCCAGTCCACTGCTGCGAGCTGTGCACCAGGGTACATCTCCCCCAGCAGAGACACAGCCTTTTAAAAGGCCTCTGCTGATTTTATGCCTTCGCTAGCGATGACTTTAACTCCATCGAACCATCCGGAATCGATACACATAGGCAATCCGCCTAGTTCATCCAGCGTGGCTGGGAAGCGACTTTGCAACCTGTCCTCCACCCATGACCACGAGTCGCGGGGGGGGATCAGGCCTTCCTTGTTGCTCTTATCCAGGACATCAAGGAGGATATTCTCCATTAGGGGTTGCACACTCCGCTTCTTAGCTGGCTGAGCCGCTTCTTCAACCGAATGTTTTTCTTGGCGCTTGGTCTTAGCGCTTTTCGCTTTGATGGAAACGTGGTGTTTGAAATCAGGGATAATAGACTTAGCCCATTCAAGCATGGTTTGGGACTCCGGAGAGGTGCCGGGCTTGGTCAGATTATCCTGAAGAATAGAAGCCGCCCTTCTTTTGTCCAAATAGGACGGCTTCTTGGGGATAGTGGGGGTTTTTGGATCCGGGTTCGGGGAAACGGTGTCGGGATTCGGCAAGCCGCCTTCTGGCGCAACTTGCCAACTCTTCCCGCCCGTCACGGTCGGTTTGGCTGCCGTCGTGACGGAGTTTGAGGGGGGCCGCTGGTTTCCCGGCATCCCCTGACGCTTTGGGGGGATTTCGGACAAGAAATCGACGGTCCCTCTGTCTCTAGGGAAAACCCTTACTTTCAGAAAAACCAGGCATGTAACGGCCAGAAACAGTCCACTACAGGTAGCCAAAAACAGAGATTTAATAATAATCAGAGATCACAGGAACCAGCCCCTGAACCTATGGACGTAGACACGTCCTCACGCTTTAGACAGCCCACCCAAGCCACACATTAGAGAGGTGGTCAATTCAACGAAAACTCGTCAATCAATGAACCATAAGCCTCAAAGTCATAACCCTGAATATGAAGAGCAGGCGGAATCCCAGTCAATTGAGGCTGAAGACGATTTGTCTGAGGTCGAAAGTTGTAATTTTTTAGGGGTCAGTCCCTGCTTCCGTTCATCACACGTACAGTAGCAGGGCGGACTATAAAACTCCTATTTGATGCAGGGACTTCGAAAAATAATATAAAACCACTTCGTGGGCTGCCACACTCCGTGCCAGCCGACAAACCATTTCACGTAAAATCATTGCATGGCCATACTAGAATCGAACAGAAATGTCAAATTCAGTTATTCAAAAACCGAACTTTTTAGACCCTGTACTTTAAAAAAGTACAAAAGGGTCTATTAAGATTGTGCAAGCCCGAAATGTATGTAACAGGCAGAAGGAGACGTGGCAGACCCCACAAAGTATATATATTCTTGATCAGGACGACGAGCTGAGTCGATCTAGCCATGTCCGTCTGTCCGTCTGTCTGTCCGTCTGTCCGTCTGTCCGTCCGTATGAACACCTAGATCTCGGAAACTGTAAGAGCTAGAGACATCATATTTGGCAGTTAGATGCCCCTATAGCGCAAGCAGATCAAGTTTGTTTTAGATTTTTGATACCTCCCCCCCCCTCCCCCAAAAACCGCGAAAAACTGCCACACCCACAATTTTAAACATACAAACTTGTGTTTTGGCCCAATCGGATAATAAACACCGGAGATATTCAAGATTCAATTCCTTGTACTAGGTAAGGGGGGAGCAGCGCGAGCGTATGTGTGGTTGCGTGTGACTTTGCGCTATGTGTGCATGTGTGAGTGTATGTTAGTGTGTGTGTGTGCAAAGGAAAGTACAGGGTCTCCTACTGTCGGTTGAAGCCGACTGTAGCTTTCCGAGTTTTTTTTTTTTCATTTTGGAAAATCTAAAAGATTTTGATGGCATTATCGGTTTAGACTTACTAAAAAAAGTTAACGCAAACATTGATTTCGAAAAAAACTGTGTCAACTATGATCGTGGCTCAGAGCCAATCAAATTCATACAATGTCAGAATGTAAACTATATTAAGATAGACGATGGCGATGTCCCTCAAGTCATAAAAAATTACTTTAACATAATGATCGAAAAAAGAAACAATTCATTTGCGGACGTTAATGAGTCCCTAGCCTATAACATAAATACAGTTGCCACAACTCCAACTGATGGGGAGCCAGTATATTCTAAGCTGTATCCTTACGCAATAGGCGTATCGGAGTTTGTCAACGCAGAGGTTAAACAACTTTTAGCGAATGGCAGAATAAGGCCGTCAAAATCTCCTTACAACAATCCGATTTGGGTTGTTGATAAAAAGGGAGTAGACGAATCAGGCCACAAGTTCAAGCGAATGGTCATAGATTTTCGTAAACTTAACTTAAAGACAACGGATGATAAGTATCCAAACCCAAGGATTACAGCCATATTATCAAATATGGGCGAGGCACAGTATTTCACAACATTTGACCCCAAATCGGGATTTCATCAAATAGAGTTGTCAGAAAGAGACAGGGAAAAAACCGCTTTTTTAGTAAATAATGGCAAATATAAGTTTGCAGACTCCCCTTCGGCTTGAAAAATGCGCCAAGCATATTTCAAAGAGCCATTGACGATGTTCTTCGGGACCAGATAGGGAAAACTTGCAATGTTTACGTCGATGACGTAATAATTTTTTCTAGAAATAAAGAAGATCACGTTAAAGACCGATGTCTGGGTGCTTAACAGTCTTCAGAAAGCTGGCACGAGAGTGTCCCAGGAAAAGTCCAAGTTCTTCAAAAAAACCGTGGAATATCTGGGATTCACTGTGTCGCGAGGCGGAATTCAAACTTCGCCAAGCAAGGTTCAAGCTATGCCAACATTGCACGACCCCTTACAAACATCTTAAGAGATGAAAATGGGAAAATAAACGCTAACCATTTAAGGAAAGTGATTATTGAACTAACACCAGATCAACTAAGGGCTTTTAATAAATTAAAAGACATACTAGCCTCTGAAGATCTTATTCTAGCATACCCTAACTTTAAAAGGCCATTCGATGAGGTAAACCTAGGAACAAACGAGAGAGAACTTCTAGCCATAGTATGGGCCTTAAAAACTCTTCGACACTATTTCTATGGTGTAAAGAATATAAATATCTTTACGGACCATAGACTCTTGACATTTGCTGTGTCAGACAGAAACCCAAATGCAAAGATAAAACGCTGGAAAGCTTTTATCGATGAATATAATACAAACATTTTTTACAAGCCTGGCAAATAGAACTTCGATGCAGACGCCTTATCTCGCCAGAATATAAACGCAATCGAAGATTGCCCTGATTCAGATGCTTCTACAACACATAGCGAAGAATCCCTTACTTTTACTATCGAAATTGTTAATTGTTTTAGGAACCAGATTATAATTGAGGAAGCTGACGCCCCTTCGGTTAGATCTACTATCTTATTCAGGGAAAACACGAGGCATGTTATAAGATTCGTTGATAGAAATACTCTGTTGCAAACGGTGCAAGATGTTGTAAATCCAAAAATCGTCAACGCAATACATTGCGAACTCCTCATTTTAGCATTCATACAACACTATCTAATAGAAGATATCGTGATAGACATTGTTGACAAAACTGAGCAGAGAGAAACAGCTACTACGGAGCATAACCGAGCGCATCGAGCAGCGCAGGAAAATGTAAAACAAATACATCGGGATTATTTTTTCGCAAAAATGACTTAACTGTAGGGTCTGTTCAATAAGAAAATATATCCGATATCCGGTTAAGCAAATGATGGGCGAAACCCCAATCCCATCATACGTTGGGGAAATACTGCATGTTGACACATTTAATACTGACAAAACTTATTTCCTAACATACGTCGATAAACTCTCAAAGTCTGCAGTCGTGCAACATATTAGTTCACGTTCGATTGCGGACGTTAGGGAACCGATTTTACAGCTGGTGAACCTGTTTCCTAAAATAAAGACCATTTATTGCGATAACGAAAAATCTCTAAACTCTAAAACAATAAAAAATATTTTGAAAAATGTTGACATTCATATTTTAAATTTTTTTAGACCCTGTACATTAAAAGAGTACAAAAGAGTCTATTAAGTTTGTGCAAATGACATTTGTGTGTAACAGGCAGAAGGAGGCTTGGCAGACCCCACAAAGTACATATAAGTTAACCCGGCGAGCAAATAGTGCAATGCACTCTTGCCCAAGGTCAGCCCGCTGCACAAAAGAGGGCAGTGCACTTGTGCCCAAAACTGCTGCACTGGCAGTTCTCACGGGTCTAGCGGATTGCAACAAGCGGTCATCGACTGGACTGCTGACCAAGCATTGGGAAATGCGGAACCCGGAACCGCGGAACCCGGCGCTGGCAGCGGCAGCGGTGTTAGGGCTAGCCTAACTATATAAGAACATAATTGTAACCATTAGCTTCTAGTTCTGATTTGGAGACGATCAGAGTCTCATTAATAAATATCAATATAATATACTACCCAATTAGTATTTACTGCGCCCAACGCGAAAAAACCCAAAGTATATGTTCGTAAGGAGCATAAATAAAAGGACATAAAATATAAAATATGTGAACATTACAAAAAAAATCACAAACAAATCAATCCCAAAGTGTATGTTTGTAAACAGCATAAATAACAAACAAGTGAACATTAAAATACAAAACCCAAACACAAAGTATTAACACAAATCAAAGTGAAGCAAAAATAACTCAAACACTAACATTAACAAGCAAATACACTCAAAGTGCAAAGCAATAAGAAATTGCAGCAAGCAATAAAAGCTAAAAACAAATAAGAAAAACTCGGAAAGCTACAGTCGGACGCAACCGACAGTAGGTGACCCTGTACTTTGATTTGCCCTGGGAGTCCATAATAGCAGCAGCATATATGTACATTCTCACATACACATACACATGCACTTATACACACACACACATACACTTATTCATACAAATATATACTAAAATACAAACAATAAGCAATACTCATACAGAAATTAAAACTCACAATCAACAATCACGCATACGCCCTAGTAGCCGCGTACACTGTGGCTTCCCCCCTCCCCTTCCCAAATGCCTGGTACTGAAAATTGTTTGTCCAATATCTCCGGTGTTTCTTATCCGATTGGGCTGCAACTCGCACCAAACATTCACAGCATCTAAAGCTTTAATCCTGATCAAAATGAATCCAGTGACTCTAAAACTGTATATGCTAAGAACATTTTTGTAAATTTGAGGGGGAGGGGGATGAGATATCAAATTAAAAACATAAACTTGGCCTGCCTATGTAATACACGAACAAAAAAAAAAAAATTACGTCTCTAGCTCTTATAGTTTCCGAGATCTCGGTGTTCATACAGACAGACGGACAGACAGACAGACGGACAGACAGACAGACGGACAGACGGACAGACAGACAGACGGACATGGCTAGATCGACTCAGCTCGCCGTCCTGATCAAGAATATATATACTTTATGGGGTCTGCCACGCCTCCTTCTGCCTGTTACACACAAATGTCATTTGCACAAACTTAATAGACCCTTTTGTACTTTTTTAAAGTACAGGGTCTAACAATATAAGAGTTTACGTTCTTAAGCGAACACCCACACAAATATCACGAATATATCCAAGACGACGACAGGAAGGAAGAGCATCCCGACCAGAATCAACACTAGCGGCTACATTAAAACTACATTAAATTAATTACACTACACAATGAAACTGTAAGTAGAGCGCTAATCTATTGATTTACCTGTTTGAACAAAAAAATAAAAAATAAAAAATTAATAAATAAATAAAAGTTTTATTTTTGTATTTTTGCGACATTTGTTTTTGCAAGTAGAAAAATAAAACTATAATTGAATTTAATAAAATGTATCTCAGAATATATAGTTTTTCTCTTAAGTTATAAATCTGTTCCAACTAATAATGACCGACAGCTCTGCTTCAGACTTAGAAACACTTCAAAACAGACTTCATAATTTTAACATATCTACTAGCAGCGCCGCAAAAGGTTTCGAAATGGCAACTAGTGAACAAGTTAAGCAGATGCTAGACGGTGCGCTTAGAGCACAAAAAATAGAATTTGAAAGGCAACTCGCCGCAGTTACAAAGAAACTAAATAGTATCCAAACTTCGGTCCCCGAAGTTGAAACCTATAAGGAGGTCCAAATAACCCCAGGGGTCATATGTGACGAACCCTTAGATATAATTAAATCCTTGCCCGATTTCGTGGGAAAAGAGGAAAAATACGTCTCATGGAGGCAAGCAGCACACACTGCTTATAAGCTTTTCGAGGGTTACGAGGGGAGCTCTAAACATTATCAAGCAGTGGCTATAATTCGAAATAAAATTAAAGGCTCTGCTGATATGATACTATCGTCCTTTAACACAGTTCTAAATTTTAAGGCCATTATAAACCGGCTTGATTTTACGTTCTCAGATAAACGTCCTATTTATCTAATCGAATAAGAACTATCTACTCTACGTCAGGGCAACATGACCCTTCTTCAATACTACGACGAAATATAGAAGAAACTTACACTTCTCACGAATACGACAGTCATGTCTTATGAGTCATTAGTCGCAGCTTCAATGAATGAAAAAAAAAACTCGGAAAGCTACAGTCGGATTCAACCGACAGTAGGAGACCCTGTACTTTCCTTCGCACACACGCTAACAAACACTCACACATGCACACATATCGTAAAGTCGCATGCAACCACACATACGCTCGCGCTGCTCCCCCCTTACCAATTGCAGGGAATCGAATCTTGAATATCTCCGGTGTTTATTATCCGATTGAGCCACAATTCACAGCGCAGATAAAGATTATCATAAGATTATCGTACGCCAAAACACAAGTTTGTATCTTTAAAATTGTGGGCGTGGCAGTTTTTCGCGGTTTTTGGGGGAGGGGGGGAGGTATCAAAAATTTAAAACAAACTTGATCTACCTACACTATAGGGGCATCTAACTGCCAAATATGATGTCTCTAGCTCTAACAGTTTCCGAGATCTAGGTGTTCATACGGACGGACAGACAGACGGACAGACGGACAGACGGACAGACGGACAGACGGACAGACGGACAGACGGACAGACAGACAGACAGACAGACGGACATGGCTAGATCGACTCAGCTCGTCGTCCTGATCAAGAATATATATACTTTGTTGGGTCTGCCACGCCTCCTTCTGCCTGTTACATACATTTCGGACTTGCACAATCTTAATAGACCCTTTTGTACTTTTTTAAAGTACAGGGTCTAAATATAGAATGGACGCTCTTCGCGTATTTATCTCTGGATCAAAGAAATCTTTGAGCGATATACTTTTCTCGGCACGACCGACAGATTTGCCTTCAGCCCTGGCTCTTGCCCAAGAAGTCGAAGCTAATCACGAAAGGTATATGTTTGCAAGCAACTATGCTAGGTGCTTGGAGGACAAGGACAAACAGAGACAGAACCAAAACCATTCAAATATCCATCTCACAGGTAATAGACATAACAAAAACCCCCATTTTTCAAAACGTCAGGGTTTTGGAAACCAAGTTTCCCAATCACGACCGCCTCCGGAACCAATGGACACTAGCAGTTCATCTAGGTTCAGGCAGCCCACTACGGCAAACATAGGTGGATCGTTTAACCAACAGCCCCCTGTTTTAAATCAAGTTCAACCCCAAAACAACCAGAATCCCAACCATATGGCCATATGCCCTATGGTCAACAGCAGCATTATAATCAGACTTTGTTCCAAGGCCAACAGCAGGTCATCAAACGACCACATAGTGCTACGACTAGATTCGCAAGTCCCAAACAACAGCGAATAAATTATACGACCCAAGAAAACATACCACTTTCTTAGTCCGACCAGGACTACCAATCTACAGCTAACGCCGAAGATTCAGATATCGAATCTGACCAGATTAATTTTTTAGAGAGAGATCCCTGCTCCCATACTTAGAAAGGACTATTGCAGGGAAAACAATCAAGTTACTTATAGATACAGGGGCATCCAAAAACTATATTAAGCCTTTCATAGAATTACACCATGTACTCCCAGTAGAAAAACCATTTATGGTAAAATCGCTTCACGGTTTCACTAACATAGACCGTAAGTGTATTATTAACCTTTTTGATGACAATACGACATTTTTTATCCTTCCATCTCTCCACATTCGATGGAATAATTGGCCTCGAATAGCTAACGCGGACGAGTGCTACATTAGATTTTAAGAACAAAAAAATTTTTACTAAAACAGAATCAGAGGAACTCAAATTTTATAAGTGTGCTGATGTGAATCTCACACAAATCGAATCAATTGAAGTTCCACATAACGTGGCTTCTAGATTTAAGAAAATGATGGAAAAACTTAACGGAGTTTTCGCAAACTCCAACGAGTCTTTATCATATAATACCAATGTCGTTGCAACAATCCGCACAGAGAATAACAATCCGGTCTATTCAAAGCTATACCCATACCCAATGGGCGTGGCCGAGTTCGTTAACTCTGAAATTAAAGATCTGCTGAGTAACGGCATAATTAGACCTTCGAGATCTCCTTACAACAACCCCATCTGGGTTGTCGACAAAAAGGCAAAGACGAACAAGGAAACATAAAAGAGCGATTAGTAATAGACTTTCGCAAATTAAACCTAATAACTATAGATGATAAGTACCCCATCCCTAATATATCAGTAATATTAGCAAACTTAGGCAAAGCCAAGTATTTTACAACTCTTGACCTTAAGTCAGGCTTCCATCAGGTAACCCTAGCGGAAGAAGAAAGGGAAAAAAACAGCATTTTCAGTAGGAAACGGAAAATACGAATTCTGTAGGCTACCATTTGGGCTGAAAAACGCCCCAAGTATTTTTCAAAGAACCATCGACGACGTACTTAGGGAACAGATAGGCAAGTCGTGCCACGTTTACGTCGACGATGTTATAATTTTTTCTGAGAGTGAGGAGGACCATGTTACCCACATTGCATGGGTCCTAACGAAACTCTATGAGGGTCTCCAGAGAAAAATCACACTTTTTTAAGGAAAGTGTTGATTACCTGGGATTCGTCGCCTCAAGAAATGGCATTGAAACAAGTACAGATAAAGTAGATGCTATCAGAAACTTTGCAGAGCCTACAACACTTTTCAATGTTAGATCCTTCTTGGGTCTGGCCAGCTACTATAGATGTTTTATTAAAGACCACGCATTTATAGCGAAGCCACTTAACGATATCACGAAAGGGGATAATGGAAAAATAAGCGCGGTTCAATCAAAGAAAGTTCCGATCAAATTCAACCACGAGCAATTTGAGGCTTTTAATAAATTGCGAAAAATTCTCGCATCTGAGCAGGTTACCCTTCGATATCCCGATTTCAAAAAACCATTCGATCTTACGACGGATGCGTCTGCTTTAGGTTTAGGTGCGGTCCTATCTCAAGGTGGTAGACCAATTACAATGATTTCAAGAACCCTAAAAGATAGGGAACTACATTATGCAACAAACGAACGTGAGTTGCTAGCAAAAATTGAGAAATTACCTTTAGACTTTAGATACCCCAATTAATTGCTACAAAAACCAGATAATTCTGGAACAGACGCAATTTCCCTTGAACCGGTATTTCGTACTATTTGCCGAAAAAACCCGTCATATTATTAACTTTACAACTAGAGATGGTTAGCTATTAACCCCAAAGTAGTAAACGCCATATATTGCGATTTACCGACATTGGCGGCCATCCAGCACGAGCTTGTCAATAGTTTCCCAGCAACTAAGTTCTGGCACTGTAAGACTATGGTCTCAGACATCTTTGACAAGAACGAGCAGAGGGAAATAGTAGTATCCGAACATAATCGAGCACATAGATCTGCGCAAGAGAATGTTAAGCAGATACTTGAAGATTACTACTTCCCGAAAATGGCAAAAATAGCAGCTGAAATAGTGCAAGATTGTAAAATCTGCACAAAAGCCAAATATGATAGGCATCCGTGCAAGCAACTGCTAGGCGCAACTCCGATACCATCCTACGCAGGGGAAAGGCTTCATGTGGACATATTTTCAACCGATAAAAAGTATTTTTTAACATGCGTAGATAAGTTCTCCAAATTTGCAGTAGTCCAAAATATACCTTCACGAACAATTATTGACCTTAAACCGGCTCTAATAAACATTCTTAATTTTTTCCCCAAAACAAAAAGTATCTATTGCGATAACGAACCTGCTTTAAGATCCGACACAATCACGTCCTTTCTAAAAAACCAATTCGGTGTGGAAATGGAAAACGCCCCACCCCTCCATAGCACTTCTAATGGGCAAGTCGAGCGGTTTCATAGCACACTGGCTGAAATCGCAAGGTGCCTTAAACTCCAAAAAGGAACGTTAGAAACAATAGACCTCATATTACTGGAGCGAACTCTTGTACTTAGCAAGCGAGCGACCTCGCTCTTGCTCTCCCGCGTTACCGTCGCAGAGCGCCGAGCGCATTGATAAGCAAGCATGCAATGGTCTGAAAGACCTGCTCTCACCTACGGTGACTGGTACAACAGTCTCTCTGACTACCGCAACAGCAACTACAACATCAACTACAACGATATCGACCGCTATTCCATCGCCATCAACTCAACTACGAATCACCGATCAAAACAAAAGCAACTACGACTGCTGCGCTGCCGGTAAAACAAAAAGAAAACTTCGCAAGTGCTAGCCCGCTTGTGCAGACTGGAATGGATCGTTACATTCAAATTAAACGAAAGTCAAGCCCTTTAAGCCCGAAAGCAAAAATCACCCGCAGCAATTCCAGCGCATCTTCAAGAGAGAAGCCTAATAACACAAATATGTTTCAAATTCTAGCAGACATCTCTGATGATCTGCCGCCCGAAGAAGGTGTTAAAAAGAAGCCAAAGCCACCTCCAATTTATATACGCGAGAGAAGCTCCAGTGCTCTTGTTAACAAACTTATAGAGCTCATTGGAAAGGACAACTTTCATATAATTCCCCTTGTACGGGGTAATATCCATGAAACAAAAGTTCAAATGAAGTCGGAAGATAACTATAGAGCATTATCGAAGCATCTGAACGACAATAAAATTAACTTTTACACGTTCCAGCTAAAAAGCGCGAAGGGCTTACAAGTAGTTCTAAAGGGCATAGAGTCGGATGTAACACCTGCAGAAATAACTAAGGCACTACAAGATAAAGGATTTAACCCTAAATCAGTCTTCAACATTTTAAACAAGGATAGGAAGCCCCAACCGCTCTTTAAGGTAGAACTCGAACCAGATAACAGTTCTTTAAAGAAAAACGACGTGCACCCTATCTACAAACTTCAGTTTCTATTGCATCGTAGAATCACTGTAGAAGAACCACTTAAACGCAACGGCCCTGTACAATGTATGAATTGTCAAGAATATGGCCATACACAGTCATACTGTCCACTGCGCCCGGTGTGTGTAGCTTGTGGAGAGCTCCATGACTCCGCACACTGCCCATCGAACAGAGAAGATCCTAGCACTAAAAGGTGCAATCAATTCAACCTTTCAAGCAAGCAGACGTGTTTTTACACCGCGCCGCCGTGTGTTAATAATATAGTGAAATAAACTTCAAATAAAATCGCGAAAAGAAGCTTGGGTACTCATAAGTACTGGTGCTTATGTTGCCCACAAAAACATAGTGGAATTTGCTTTAATATTATCAAATATTAACTATTTAAATTTAAATATAAACTTATAATTGCCAACGCATATGAGCACAAGCTCTATTACGGCACAATGAGCCAAAGTCGCGCTCGACAGCAACAACAACAAGACGAACGTCGTCTCTCCGTAGCCAAAAACAATGCATATTTTAGTTTTCGCGCAGCAGAAGTATCAGCACCAACAACAAGTGCATCATTAAACGCCAATACAGAGAGAGCACGCTCTCTCTCTCCAGCTCTTTTATGCTCAAGCAGCACTTTGCAGAGTGAGCCATGGAGCGCACAGTGCCCGTCCCCCGACCCCCACAACCTCGCAAATAAACTGCTGATAACTGCAACGGTAACTACCACCACAATGCCCTCAATTACTACGGTAACTTCGACGTCAACAACGACAACAACAACAACGGCAGTCTCCCAGAGCCCCGCTATGTCAACTCAGTACGATCAGTTTCAACTCACTCAATCGAAAAGCACTCAAAACGCTAATCGAGCATTTGTACAAACAGGCCTCGATCGCTATGTGCAAATTAAACGAAAACTAAGCCCACAACCTGCTAAAAAAAACTAGTGCACCAAAAATAACAAAAACACTGAGAACACTGGGCCTAGTAAGACGCTTAGAAACAGTAGATTTGCCATTCTGAGTGACCAAATTGATGCTGATGATAACGCTGATGCACCTAAGGCCAAGCAAATAAAGCCACCGCCCATCTATGTGCGTCAGCAAAACTGCACTGCCTTAGTGAAGAAACTAATTGAGGAAATTGGCGACAACAAATTCTACGTCTCAACAGTAAAAAGGGGAAACATCAATGAAACGAAGATACAAGTTGCTGACGAAAACAATTATCGATCGGTAACAAAGTACCTCGACACAGCAAAGCTGAACTATTACACCTACCAGATTAAAAGTAGTAAAGGGCTTCAAGTAGTTATCAAAGGCATTGAACCAACGGTACCAATCAGCGAAATAACTGCTGCGCTTAAGGATAAGGGCTTTGAAACGAAGATGGCAATTAACATCATAAACCGAAATAAAGTACCCCAACCAATGTTTAAGGTTGAACTAATGCCAAGCAGTACCTCCATCAACAAAAATGAAGTCCACCCAATTTACAAGCTGCAATATCTACTTCATCGTAGAATCACCGTGGAAGAACCGCACAAACGAAAAGGGCCCGTCCAATGTACTAATTGCCAGGAGTTTGGACATACGAAAACGTACTGCACTCTACGTGCAGTCTGCGTTGCCTGTGGAGATGTACATCCTACGGAGTCCTGCCCTGCCAATAAGGAGGACCCAGCTGCCAAAAAATGTAGCAACTGTGGGGGAAATCACACCGCTAACTACAGAGGCTGCCCTGTCCATAAAGAACTCAAGGGACGCTTAAGCCAGCGCATCGCAGTATCTCGAAATCCTGTCGTTCACCACAACTTACCGTACATCCCATCAGTTACGATCCCAGGAGTTTCCTTCGCCAGTGCGTTAAGGTACAACAACGAGACGTTCGCCTCAGCCTCCAATATCAATGCCCAACCAACCGCTGCAGAGATAGTGCAGCATCAACCAACTGAACAGGGGCCAAAAAGTGTTACCCAGTATACCTCTGCAAATGCATCTCAGTTGCCTAATGGCATTGAACAGATGCTAACTACCATAACAAATACCATGGTAGCCATCCAACAGACGATGCAGGAACTTATGAGAAACCAGAATCTGCTCCTGGAGTTTCTTATCAAGCAGAAATCTTCCTAAATGGCTTCTCTAAATATAACATTCTGGAATGCAAATGGCATTTCACAGCACAAATGCGAGCTTCTTCAATTCCTCGAACTTCACGACGTTGACGCTATGGTCATATCTGAGACTCATCTAACGAGCAGAAATCACTTTCATCTCAACGGCTACAATTTCTACTCGACAAATCATCCCGATGGCAAGGCTCATGGAGGCACAGGCATTCTAATCAAGCGTAGCATCAAGCACCATCCGCTACCAGTATTTGCCACAACGTATCTACAGGCAACATCGATTGATATTGACACTGTAAGTGGCTACATCAACCTTGCTGCAATCTACTGCCAACCACGTTTCTCGATCACTGAAGCCGAGTTTGTAACGTTTTTCAACTCATTGGGTGACCGCATTATAGCTGCTGGTGACTACAATGCAAAGCACACTTATTGGGGATAGCGGCTCAATAACCCGAAAGGAAGGCAACTTTACAATGCCTTAATCACACCACGAAATAAGCTTGGCGTCATTTCTCCAGGAAGACCTACATATTGGCCTGCAGATCCTAGGAAGCAACCCGACTTGATTGACTTTGCAGTAACTAGAAGTGTGCCGTATGCCCAGATTCAAGTAGAACACTTAACAGATCTTTCATCGGATCACTCACCAATCCTGCTTCATCTCTATGATCGCCCGCAGCTCTCAGAACGCCCACGCCAACTTACTTCTAACAAAACAGATTGGCTGAAATATTATACAAGAAGTATATAAGTTCCCACATTGACTGCTGCCCAAATATTCATTCTAAAGATGACATAGATATCTCAGTGGAATCACTGGTTTCTGTAATGTCGCTAGCTGCAAAACACTCCACTCCACAAAGAAGAGCTTTTGAACCTCACTATAGAAGTCATGCTTCAAAACATATTGCAGAGTTGTTAAGCAATAGAGAAGACTTCGTCGAGAGTGGCAAGCTCATAGATCACCTGCCGCGAAGGAAAGATTAAAAAATGCCAACCATTTATTACGCGATGCCCTAGTGGAGGAGAGAAACCGTGACCAAAAACAATTTATGGAGCAACTCTCCCCAAATAGCAAAAGGCTCTCTTTGTGGAAAGCCAAATCGGGATTACGTCCACCAACCGAGTGTGAATCACCATTGCACACACAAACAGGAGAGTGGGCACGTAATGACAAAGAGAAGGCAAATACATTCGCCGAACATCTGGAAAAAGTCTTCAAACCACATCCAGCAAACCCTACTGAAGCTGAAAGCCAGTAGCCTACATTGGCTTATAAACGACCGTTCACCTTTGCAATTGGAGTACAAAGTACTATTATATCATGCTGTGCTCAAGCCGATTTGGACATATGGTTCAGAGCTATGGGGAAATGCTTGTATTAGTAACTTGGAGATCATACAGAGAGCTCAATCAAAAATACTAAGAACTATCACTGGAGCCCCATGGTACATACTGAATGAGAATATCCACAAAGATTTACACCTTGAATTAGTTACTGATGAAATCGCCAAAGTAAAAGCAAAGTATCAGGTAAAACTTCAGACCCACCCTAACAGACTAGCGCGGTCACTAAATAGCTTCACAAGCCACACACGACTCCGGCGTAAAGACCTCCCCACCCAGCAGCATAGTTAGGACCGTAATAAAAACAATTAATATATATTAATTTTTGTTTAAGTATTTAGATTAAGATTTGATAACTTGCTGTTAGTCTCTAAGAGAAGGTTCAATAAATAAAACAAAATCAACCCCAGACGTCTTCTTTTTGACCGCAGCCAGATCGTCATTCTACTCCGAATCCTCAACAAGGAAAAATTTGACATTTGCCAGCGCTTTAAAATCAGGATTGGAACCCCCTACCACAAATACATCGCACTTAAAAGCACCTCACTTAGAGCTAAACACTACAAAACATTATCAGCCTATGGAGCAGCAACAAAACAAACTTGAAGCAATGTTCTCTAACCTACAGCAAAGCATTATGGAGTTCATGTCTTTCATGCGGACAACTATGCAAGATTTAATGCGTAATCAAAACCTTCTGATACAAATGTTGGTAAATAATCAATGGCTTCTCTTCGTATATCCACGTGGAATGCTAATGGCGTTTCACAGCATAAACTTGAGTTATCTCAATTCCTGCTCGACAAACATATCAACGTAATGCTGCTCTCAGAAACACATCTTACAAATAAATCCAACTTTAACGTAAGAGGCTACTCCTTCTACGCAACAAATCATCCCGATGGTAAAGCACACGGTGGTACTGGTATTCTGATTAGGAACCGTATTGAGCAACACCGCTGAAAGGGGTTGCAGAAAACTATATTCAAGCCAAATCAATAAGAATAAAACTAGATAATGGTAACCAACTTTCGCTAGCCGCAGTGTACTGCCCCCCTCGCTTCACTATATCTAAAGGTGAGTTCATGCAGTTCTCACTAGGAGAGCACTTCATAGAAGCAAGAGACTACAATGCCAAGCACCCACACTGGGGATCTCGCCTCGTGTCCCCAAAAGGAAAGCAGCTTTATAATGCAATTATTAAAGCCAGCAACAAGCTCGACCACGTTTCCCCTGGTAGACCAACATACTGGCCAACAGACCCAAAAAAACTGCCCGATATAATTGACTTCGCAATTACTAAAAACATTCCCAGAAGCCTGATTAGCGCCGAAAGTCTTTCGGATCTGTCATCTGACCACTCACCTGTTCTGATTAATCTACTCCATCACCCGGTAACCGAAGATCAACCAAATGGATTGACATTACATAAAACCAATTGGATCTGTTATACAAAATGATTAAGCTCACATATTGAGCTAAATCCTGTACTCAACGTTGAAGCTGATATCGACAACCTTGTCAACAGAATGGAGTCCGCCTTTGTCACCGCAGCTCTCATTTCAACTCCTCAAACTGCAAAAGCCCCTTTCATGCAAAAGAAGACAAACCAACAAATCGAGCAGCTCGTTCTCGAAAAGCGACGCCTACGACGAGAACGCCAGTTTCATAGGTCCCCATTTGCACGACAAAAGTTAAAAGATGCCTCCCGCAAACTCACCAAAGCGTTAAAGCAACAAGAAGCAAATACCCAACGCTGCTACATAGAGAAATTATCAACCTCTTCTATAAAGCACTCACTGTGGAAAGCCCATCCAACTCTATGGACCGTAGCGCCAATAAGAAACCCGGCAGGCGGCTGGGCCCGCAGTGATGATGACAGAGCCAGAACATTTGCAGAACACCTTAAAAATGTATTCCAGCCGAATCCTGTAACAAATGACTCTCAGCTTCAACATAAGCCAATGGAATTTTGCCCAAATGAAATCGCTGATATCATCAAAAATCACCTGGATTGGACCAAATAACGCCAAAAATGATTATTGAGCTCCCACATTGTGCAGTTTGCACTATCACCCAGCTCTTCAATGCCATTACCAAGCTTGGTCACTTCCCAGAGAGATGAAAAAAGTCAACAATAATAATGATACCGAAACCAGGCAAAGATCACACAATTCCCTCGTCATACAGACCCATAAGCTTATTATCATGTCTATCGAAGCTCTTCGAAAAATGCGTGCTGACTCGAATAACTCCATTTCTAAGAACCCATAACAAAATCACATTACATCAATTTGGGTTTCGTGAAAAACACGGAACTATCGAGCAGGTCAATCGCATAACTTCCGAAATACGAAGTGCATTCGAAAATCGAGAATATTGCACCGCAATATTTTTAGATGTATCTCAAGCATTCGATAGAGTTTGGTTAGAAGGTCTAATGCATAAGATTAGAGCAACGCTTCCTAACAATACACACAAACTATTGGAGTCTTACCTATACGACAGGAAATTCGCAGTGAGATGTAATTCTGCTATGTCTAACGATTACACGATAGGAGCTGGAGTCCCACAAGGCAGCATACTTGGGCCAACGCTATTTGTCCTCTATACAGCAGACATCCCAACAAGCAGAAGACTAATAACATCTACCTTCGCTGACGATACAGCTATTCTTAGCCGTTCCAGGTGCCCTACGCAAGCATCAGCGCAACTTGCCCATCATCTAGTCGAAGTCGAAGTAAACGAACAAAAATGCAAGCATGTTACGTTCAGCCTAAACAAGCCAAATTGCCCACCGCTTAGACTAAACAATTCCGCACTCCCGCAAACGAACGACATGACGTATCTAGGAGTACACCTCGACAGAAGAATCACTTGGCGCAGGCACATCGAAGCCAAGAGAACACAACTAAAACTAAAAGCCAATAGCCTTCATTGGCTTATCATTGCTCGGTCCTCTCTTAGTCTTGAATACAAGGTCCTGCTCTACAATTCCGTACTTAAACCTATCTGGACCTATGGCTCCCAGCTATGGGGGAACGCTAGCAGTAGCAACATTCGAAACGAAAACATACAGAAAGACCTGAACATTCAACCAGTCAGAGATGTAATAGCTGAACAGATGGAGAAATACTACAGCAAGCTTTCCTCGCACCCCAACCCCCTCGCGAGAGGGCTAACAAGGCTGTGCAGCCGCTCCCGTCTTCGTCGTATTGACCTACCAACCCAGCGATAGAATCTAGGGATGCGCAATCCCACAACAGTCCAACAGAACTGTTAGTTAAGGTTTAATCATAAGATTTGATAACTTATTGTTAGTCTCAACTTAAGAGAAGATCCAATAAATAAAGCACAGTATAATAAACAAAAAAAACTCGGAAAGCTACAGTCGGACGCAACCGACAGTAGGTGACCCTGTACTTTGATTTGCCCTGGGCGTCGATAATAGCAGCTGCATATATGTATATACCAACAAACACATACACATACATATAAACATATGTGTGTATACATACACACATACACTTATACATACAAATATACACGCAAATTCAAACAATAACCAATACTCAAACAGAAATTCATGCTCACTATCAAAAATCACGGCTTCCCCCCTCCCCAGCCAACTGCCTAGTACTGAAAATTGTTTGTCCAATATCTCCGGTGTTTATTATCCGACTGGGCTGCAACTCGCACCAAACATGCAAAGCCCCTAAAACTTTAATCCTGCAAAAAATGAATCCAGTGACTCTAAAACTGTATATACTAAGAACATTTTTGCAAATTTGAGGGGAAGGGGGATGAGATATCAAATTAAAAACATAAACTTGGCCTGCCTATGTAACACACGAACCAAACAAACAAAAAATTACGTCTCTAGCTCTTATAGTTGCCGAGATCTCGGTGTTCATACAGACAGACGGACAGACAGACAGACGGACATGGCTAGATCGACTCAGCTCGTCGTCCTGATCAAGAATATATATACTTTGTGGGTTCTGCCACGCCTCCTTCTGCCTGTTACACACAAATGTCATTTGCACAAACTTAATAGACCCTTTTGTACTTTTTTAAAGTACAGGGTCTAAAAAAAAATATTACTGGCAACGGCCGAGTATAACCGATCCATTCACTCAGTGACCAATTAAAAACCAATAGACATCATACACTCTGCTCCCCCGAACTAAGAGACCAGATTCTAAATAGGATAAAAAAAAACGCAGGAGGTTCAATTAGAACAAAACAATGCTTCGAGGCAGAATAGGGTCTTTGAGGTGGGTGAACGGGTATTAGTAAAAAATAATAAAAGGCTTGGAAATAAGTTAACACCTTTATATGAGGAACAAAAAATACAAGCTGACCTTGGAACTACCGTTCTTATAAAAGGGAGGGTGGTCCACAAAGACAACCTCCGCTAAGCTAATTAAATTTATAAAACAAAAAAAACTTTATTAGACAATAAAAGGTTTCGGGAAAATTAATACTATCTTTTCTTTTCGTAGAATTTTGATACTGGTACTTTGGACTCACACGACGATAGGCAAACTGACGGACTACTCCCACTCTAACTATATCCCCATAATGGACGGGACAGTTAATATTTGGAAAGGCTACGACTACCTACGACACTCTACTAACCTGACATCCTACTACGAAATAGTAAACGAGACCAAAGGACTTACGACCCATATGAGACAACTATTGGACTCTGACGTGACACACGTAAGGACATTGTTAGAAGCGCTTAACATCCACCATATGCATGCTAGGAGTATTAATTTTTTGGGGACAGCTTTAAAAGCCATAATAATTTCTTACATTTCATAATTAAATATCCTATACCTAGATTAGTATGTAGGAAAATTACACTATTCCCGGTACAGCACAACAACACCGTTCTACACTTTGCCGAAGAAAACAGCGTAGCCGATTGCGAGGGAAGAATATTACCCATCACAAACTGCAGTTCAGCTTTAACATCAACATTCTGCATGGAATCCCCGTATTACACTTGTGCTCAACAACTCCACTCTGGTCGCACAGCACACTGCAATACAAGACCCAGTCTCCTCGAGTCTATGGTGATAATTGACGACGGCTCAATCATCATTAACGACGACACTGCCACTGTAACAACCGCAGAAGGGATATCACGGTCATCCATGGTACCTATTTACTAACCTTCGACGACAAGATCCAAGTCAATGGTTCTTGGTATAAAAATCGCAAGGGCATGCTGAAAAAAAGACCCGTTTCAGCAGCCTCCCCTTTGCTGAACATCACGGGCCACTTGGAGATCCTAAGCCTCCCGTACCTCAAGAGACTTAACACCAAAAATCTCCACTTCATCGATGACCTTAAAGGAAAAGTAACAAGAATCCCGGCACTCTCATGCGCAGTTATCGCCGTTATACTAATGGCTAGCTACGGCCTCCTTAAGTTAAGATCGACCCTGAAGAAGAAACAGCAGCACCATAACGTCCAAATCATCATCGACAGCTACAGGAGTCCCGAGGACGGACCTCACTTAAGCGAGGAAGGAGTTAACCCGGTGAGCAAATAGTGCAATGCACTCTTGCCCAAGGTCAGCCCGCTGCACAAAAGAGGGCAGTGCACTCGTGGCCAAAACTGCTACATTGGCAGTTCTCACGGGTCTAGCGGATAAGAGGGCAGTGCACTCGTTCCCAAAACTGCTGCATTGGCAGTTCTCACGGGTCTAGCGGATTGCAACAAGCGGTCATCGACTGGACTGCTGACCAAGCATTGGGAAATGCGGAACCCGGAACCGCGAAACCCGGCGCTGGCAGCGGCAGCGGTGTTAGGGCTAGCGTAACTATATAAGAACATAATTGTAACCATTAGCTTCTAGTTCTGATTTGGAGACAATCAGAGTCTCATTAATAAATATCAATATAATATACTACCCAATTAGTATTTACTTGTATGTGAGTATGTACATATATGTTGTACTATTATTGACGCCCAGATCAAATCAAAGTACAGGGTCTCATACTGTCGGTTGCGTCTGACTGCAGCTTTCCCTACTTTTTTTTTCGTTCGTTCGCATAAAAACATATATCTTCTTCTTGTGCAATTGACAATACAAAAAACCATAATATCCGATAGAAAATCAACAGAAAAGTGATGATCCAAAGCGAATTACGCGCTCAGCGCCAACGCGAGCAAGACGACCGCCGAAGACGCAGCAATGCATATTTTTCGTTCCTTTCAGAAAACGAACCTCGGTCAATAACACCAACCCCGACCAATAAACTCCAACCCATAATAAACGAGAGAGCACGCTCTTGCTCGCCGGCATTTCCAGCTTCGAATTACACTGCGGTAAACGACAAGTGCCAGACCTGATTGACTTTGCGGTTACAAAAAATATTCCTCGCAACCTAATAAGTGCCGAATCTTCTCTGGATCTATCATCTGACCACCTGTGCTCTTTAATCTACAGCAACGCCCGGAAGCTCTAGAAAAGCCCTTCAAAATAACATCGAATAGAACTAATTGGCTCACATATAAAAAATATGTGAGCTCACATATTGAGCTGAAACCCCGCTTAAAAGATGAAGCTGATTGTTATGTCGTACCTGTCGTACCTGTGAATAATCCACTCCTTGGGTGCAATGGTACATAAGTCGATATGCTGTCGCACAATCCCAAAGATCCAATGAATATTCATTTATGTTTTAATATATTAGAGTATATTTATTCTAACGTAATTGACCACGTTTCATTAAGCGATTTGTTTTCAACAACTTGCCGCCTTGGCGTCTTTATCAGCACATATTTGGACATTATAATTAATGGTCACTCTAATATTTATCGATAATTTTTATATACTATTCGGTATAAGTTTTATTAGAGACTGACGAAATAAAAAGTATGTATCCACTGCGCGCAGGCAGACGAAATTAATAGCAAAGCATAAAGGAAATAAAGCACCGTTACATTTGTGCAAAACAAAGAATGAGGATAAGACATACAGTGGTGCTCTTATAAATATTTTCAACACTCCTTCTCACCACGATATGTCTACCTTTACAAGAACTAAACTTCAATTTTTCTAACATTTTACGTGATTTCTTTTTCAGTTTAATCCCAGCAAATAAATACATTTTATATGCTTTACTTTACTTAAATTTTTCGTTAACACATCAGAAATCATATCCTCGGTAGGAACATATTCAATATCAATGATTTTCTTCTTATACAACTCTCTTACAAAATGATACTTAATATCTATGTGTTTACTTCTAGCGTGAAACGTAGCATTCTTAACTAAACATTGAGCGCTTTGATTATCGCTGTAGATCATCATTGTTGGCAACGCCTGGAAACCTATCTCTGCTATTAGTTTCAGCACGTACGCGGCCTCCTTAGCTGCTGTAGATAGGGCCACATACTCAGCCTCCGTGCTACTGATACGATGCTCTGCTTTTTCGATTCCCACGAAAACGCCGCTCCAGCCATGAAGAATGCCGAATGCTGAATGATTTGCGATCAGTACTGTCACCTGCCCCATCTGCGTCGACAAAGCAGTGAACAGGCGCACCAGTTCGAGCATAGTGCAACTGCAAGCTCGAAGTCCTTTTTAGGTAACGAAGCACACGCTTGGCTGCCACTTCATGTTCCTTATGGGGATCGCTGCACCTTTGGGCCAACTTAGCACTGAAAGCCGACTTCTAAAGGAATCGCATTCGGCTTACAGTCTTCCATGCCATAATCTCTCAGCAATCCCTCGATGTACTACTGTTTATGACCAATGGCGACGCTGCCAGTCTCACCGTCTCGCTCAACCTCCATGCCCAAAAAATGCTTCAGGTCTCCACCATCTACCACATCAAATTCTTGAGAGATTCGATGTTTTATGTCGAGGAGGTCTTCTCTCCTGGAACAAGCAATAATTAAATCGTCAACATATACCACAATAATACTTAGATTTTCTCCGAGTCTGCTGGTATATATGCACGGCTCACTAGGACATGGCACAAATCCCATCTTTAGTAGTGTACTATCCAGTTTCTGATTCCATTCACGGCCACTCTGCTTCAGACCGTACAAGGATTTGTGTAGCTTCAGTACCCTCTTTGGATACTCTGAGTTGATGAAACCTTCAGGCTGCCGCATGTACACAACATCTTGTAGCTCACTGTTGAGATACGCAGCCGACACATCCATTTGATGCATATACATCTGGTTTTCAACAGCCAATGCAATCACCAGACGGATTGAAGAATACCGTGCTACTGGTGAAAACGTTTCCGTATAATTGATGCCGTATTGCTGCCCACATCCCTTTGCGACTAAACGAGCCTTAAATCTCTCGACGTTACCATGCTGGTCGCGTTTCACGGCAAAGACCCACTTGCAGCCAATACTCTTTTCACCAGCCGGAAGATCAACTAGGCTCCATGTCTTTATGGACTGTAGCTGGTCATACTCCTTCTGCATCGCAGTTCTCCATTTGTCAGCATGCTCCGTACTCAACGCTTCTTTGACACTATTGGGCACCATGATGTTGGTTGCCTCAATGACGTTCAGCATGTTGTATTCCTTACGGGGACGCCCTGGTCCGCCCGTATGAACCAACTTAGGTCTCCCTGGGCCTCTGTTTGGTCTAGCGATACTCACTTCTGGCACGCCTTCACCATCACTGGCTTCTTGCTGCTCCTCCCCTTGGTGTTCCTCACCAGTTTCATCTGTTTCAATGCTCATCTCCATAATTTGTGCGCTTGAATCTTCTGGGAACTCTTTGGTCGATGTTCCTACTCCACTCGCAAGATCGTGCTCTAGGAATACAACATCCCTGGCTTCTTTAACACGCTGCGTCTCAGGATTGAAGAGTCGATAAGCTTTGGCGGTTTCTGAATACCCAACCAGTATGTGCTCGATACCCTTCTAAAAAAAATTTTCTTTTCTCCGTCTTGTCTAGTACAATGGCCTTTGTACCAAACACTTTGAAGTGGGTTACACTCGGCTTTTTCCCAAACCAAGCCTCGTATGGAGTCATGTCACTTAACGTAGACGATTCGGATCTGTTCCGCAAATACGCAGCTGTCATTATGGCTTCCCCCCATAGGGATTCATCAGCTCCAGCGTGCACTAGCATACTCCTCGCCATCTCCACAAGCGTCCTGTTGGCATGCTCAGCTACTCCATTTTGCTGTGGAGTATGGGGAACTGTTAGTTGCCTCTTAATTCCATTGCTTACCAAGAAGTTCTCAAATGCTCCGCTCAAGTATTCGCGACCGTTGTCGCTCCTCATGGCCTTTATCTGCAGTCCAGTTTGTTTTTCGGCTAACAGCTGGAACTGTTTAAATTTATCAAAAACTTGGTCTTTTGTTTTCAGCATATACACCGTTACGTAGCGCGTCTTATCATCGATAAAAGTAGCAAAATAACGCGCTCCGCCTTTCGATATCGTACTTATCGGACCGCAAATGTCTGTGTGGATCAATCCTAGAACTTCACTCGAGCGATTTTCCGACATCTTTGGGAATTGTTTAACACAAATCTTGCTCTTGGCACATGTCTCGCAAACAAAGTCATTCGTGCCACCGGAGACATCAAGCAAACCATACACTAATCCCTTTTGAATCATGGCTTTTAAACTTTTGAAATTCAAATGACCGAATCTATTATGCCATGTTATCATTTGCGTTGCATTCGTGTTTGCAGCGAAAGCCCTTTTCTTTTCATTTTCGAACATAAACAAGTCATTCATCTTATTTGCAATCAGCACAGTGTCACCATTTTTGTTTTTTACACTTGCTTCACTCTTCGCAAAGCATATTTCAAAGCCATTATTTATGGCTTTCGACACTGAAATAAAGTTACATTGCAAGTTCTTAACGTATAGCACATCAACCAATTCGATAATGTTTTCTTGCCAGTATAGCTTAACTGTGCCAATACCATCTGCTTCAATATAATTTTCAACGACCAACATTATCTTTTCTTTATGTTTACGAATTGAAACAAACAACGATTTGTTCGCGCATAAATGGGCTGTGGCCCCACTGTCCACACACCAAATATTTTCCGTTAGTCCACTTTTGGTCGCAGCTGCAGCAAAAACCGAATACGACTTCTTATTCTCTTCGTTCTTCTTTTCGCTATTGCTGTCCTTTTCCGATTTTGTCGATTTCTTTTTCGATTGACCTGATTGACTTTGCGGTTACAAAAAATATTCCTCGCAACCTGATAAGTGCCGAATCTTCTCTGGATCTATCATCTGATCACTCACCTGTGCTCTTCAATCTACAGCAACGCCCAAAAGTTCCAGAAAAACCCTTCAAAATAACATCGAATAGAACTAATTGGCTCAAATATAAAAAATATGTTAGCTCACATATTGAGCTGAACCCCCGGCTAAAAAATGAAGCTGATATTAACAGCTCTGCAAACATCCTCGAGTCGGTTCTCGTCGCAGCAGCTCGCATTTCAACACCACAAATGCAAAATACAATATTAAAACCAACATACAGCTACACAAACCAGCGAATTGAGCAGCTTGTTCGATTTTGAAGAGAGTGGCAATCAAATAGATCACCAAAGCAACAAAGCAAAGGTTAAAAGATGCCACACGTAGACTCAGAGAGGCCTTACAACTAGAAGAAGAAAGTTCCCAACAGCGCTATATACAGCAACTATCTCCATCCAGTACAAAATATCCTCTGTGGAGAGCACATTCACAACTAAGCCTACCGATAGAAACTGTTATGCCAGTAAGGAACTCTGCAGGCGACTGGGTCCGCAGCGATAAAGACAGAGCCGATACATTTGCCGTCCACCTACAAAATGTATTCTAGCCTAATCCAGCTACAAGCCGAATTACATTATCTCCGCTAACAGATAACGCTATATCTTCATATGATCCAATTGAATTTCGTCCAAATGATATCATAAAAATCATTAAAGATCTAAAACCACAATAGTCTCCCGGCCGCGATTTAATTACTGCAAAAATGATTATTAAACTTCCGAATTGCGCCGTACACACCATCTGTAACGTCTTCAATGGAATAAGGAGAATTGGCCACTTTCCGGAGAGGTGATCATAATGATTCCAAAACCTGGGAAAGATCTCACAGTTCCCTTATCATATAGACCCATAAGCTTACTCTCATGTCTGTCTAAGCTTTTCTAAAAGTGCTTGCTTGCCCATATCATCCCTGACTTGAGAAGACACGACAGAATCCCAACACATCAATTCCGGTGTCGTAAAAAGCCTGGAACCATTGAGCAAGTCAACCAAATGACATTTGTGTGTAACAGGCAGAAAGAGGCGTGGCAGACCCTATAAAGTATATATATTCTTGATCAGGACGACGAGCTGAGTCGATATAGCCATGTCCGTCTGTCCGTCTGTATGAACACCGAGATCTCGGGAACTATAAGAGCTAGAGACTTAATTTTTTTTTATGTTTGGTTCGTGTATTACATAGGCAGGCCAAGTTTATGTTTTTAATTTGATATCTCATCCCCCTCCCCCTCAAATTTACAAAAATGTTCTTAGTAAATACAGTTTTAGAGTCACTGGATCATTTTTTGCAGGATTAAAGTTTTAGATGCTGTGAATGTTTGGTGCGAGTTGCAGCCCAATAGGATAAGAAACACCGGAGATATTGGACAAACAATTTTCAGTACCAGGCATTTGGGTAGGGGAGGGGGGAAGCCATAGTGTATGCGGCTACTAGGGCGTATGTGTGATTTTTGATTGTGAGTTTGAATTTCTGTATGAGTTTTGGTTATTGTTTGTATTTGCGTGTATATTTATATGTAGAAGTGTATGTGTGTGTGTGTATAAGTGCATGTGTATGTGTATGTGAGTATGTTCATATATGCTGCTGCTATTATAGACTCCCAGTGCAAATCAAAGTACAGGGTCACCTACTGTCGGTTGCGTCCGACTGTAGCTTTCCGAGTTTTTGGTATTAATTTCATAACGATATGTCCACTAGAAGTATTTTTGGCCGCGTCTCCATACAAGCCCAACCACTGTACAACGCCATCTACCAGAGACCCAGAGATATCCAGCAACCCGGAGCAGCAAACAACTACTACAACTCTACAATTAAAATTTTTAGAAAATTAGCAACATCATGTAAGTGTTCATTAAAAGCTTATAAATGAAAAATTCAAGTAAAAGTGCGCATTAGCCGCACAAGAGAGAGTATTTGAGGGAAAGTTACAAGATATTAGACAGGGTTTAAAGAACATAAGTCAAGTCGAAACATACAGCGATGCTGAAATTAGGCCAACTGCCGACCTCTGTAATGAAACACTAGACATAATCAAGTCCCTTCCAGACTTCGAAGGTAAGCACGAGACGTACGTATTATGGAGGAAAGCAGCGCATATCGCTTATAAGGTTTTTGAAAAATACGAAGGTACTTCCAAACACTACCAGGCCTTGGGGATACTAAGGAATAAAGTTAAGGGTACGGCAGACATGACTCTTTCATCTTTCGATACGCCCTTAACTTCAAAGCTATAATAAATCGGTTAGACTTCACTTACGCCGACAAGCGACCCATATACCTCATTGAGCAAGAAATGTCAACGCTTCGACAAGGAAATATGACCCTACTATGTACAATATTATGACGAAGTAGAGAAGAAATTAACTCTGCTTATTAACAAAACAATCATGACCTACGATACAAAAGTGGCTGCATCATTAAATGAAAAATATAGAGCAGATGCTCTTCGAGTCTTCATTTCTGGTATTAGAAAGTCGGTAAGCGACGTTCTTTTCTCAACAAGACCTTCAGATCTTCCTTCCGCTCTAGCGTTAGCACAAGAGGTTGAATCCAACCACGAAAGATTTGTGTTTGCTAGTAATTTTGCACGAAGTGTTGAGGAAAGATCTTAAAAAGTCGAACAAAGACAACAAGCTAGGGACAAAAACGCAGCTTCTGAAAATAGAGCTACCCAGCCAGGAAAAACCCCATACTTCACTAGAAGACTGCCAGTAGCTCCAACCCAAGATCAGGTGCAGCCTATGGACGTAGATAGCTCATCCCGTTTCAGGCAACATACGCAATTCCAGCAAAACCAACCAAGACCAAGCCATAACAATTGGCAACAACAACCAAACACTGACAACAACTTTGGACAAGCAAACAAGCGACCGAACAGTGGAACCGCAAGGTTCACAGGACCAAAACAACAGCGAGTTAACCACTTGGCTGTAGACGAAGACCCACTTAACGAATACGATGAGTACGACGAGATAGCCGAAAGTGAGACTGAAGAAATAGACGAGGAAACTGCCCCCTATGATCAAGTCAATTTTTTAGGACTTACTCCCTGCTGCCGTTCATTGAAAGAACAATAGCAGGGAGAAAGGTTGAATTATTAATCGATACAGGGGCTTCCAAAAACTACATTAAACCATTAAAAGAACTGAAAAACGTGGTCCCGGTTAGTCAGCCTTTTCAAGTAAAATCAATTCATGGCAATAATGCCATAAATAGTACCGACACGACATTTTTTATCTTACCAAATCTGACGACATTTGACGGAATAATTGGACTTGACTTATTAAAACAGACCGACGGAGAACTAAATTTTAAAAATAAACAGTTATCAACAAATAGCGGAATCGAAGAAATTAAATTCCTACCATGTTCAAGTGTTAATTTTACCAAAGTTGAAGACATACAGGTACCCCAACAAATAACAGGAAAACTTTAAATTATGCTTAGAGACCGAATGGGTGTCTTTGCAGAACCAGACGAAGCACTATCATAAAATACTAACATCATAGGCACGATTCGGACAGAAAACGAGGACCCGATCTACTCTAAATTATATCCGTACCCAATGGGTTTTTCCGATTTCGTTAACTCAGAGACACAAGCTATGCTAAAAGATGGTATAATCAGACCATCCCGGTCCCCATACAATAATCCTATTTGGGTAGTGGATAAAAAGGGAACCGATGAACATAGAAATAAGAAAAAGCGTCTAGTCATTGATTTCAGAAAACTAAATATGAAAACAATAGACGACAAATACCCCATCCCAAATATAGCCTCCATACTGTCAAACTTGGGGAAATCTAAATTCTTTACGACACTCGATTTAAAGTCCGGTTTTCGCCAGATCCTTCTGGCAGAGAAAGATAGAGAGAAAACAGCTTTTTCTGTGGCAAACGGGAAGTACGAATTCTGCAGACTTCCGTTTGGTTTGAAAAATGCTCCTAGTATTTTCCAGAGAGCTATTGACGATGTGCTTAGGGAACAAATAGGAAAGTCATGCTACGTTTATGTGGATGATGTTATCATCTTCTCAGAAAGCATGGAAGACCACGTAAAACACATCGCATGGGTACTAGAAAAGCTCTATGACGCAAACATGAGGGTATCACGGGAGAAGTCACATTTTTTCAAGGAAAAAGTAGAGTACCTTGGATTTGTATTCTCCCGAGGAGGTATAACAACGAACCCCAGTAAAGTTGAAGCTATCAATAAATTTGAGCAACCAACTACACTGTTTCAAATACGATTTAGGTCTAGCAAGCTATTACAGATGCTTTATCAAAGATTTTGCATCTATAGCCAAACCGCTAACTGAAATACTGAAAGGTGACAATGGCAAAGTCAGCGCCAATCAGTCTAAAAAGATACCCGTGAGCCTTAACGAAAAGCAACTTCAGACTTTTGAGAAACTAAAAAATATTCTAGTTTCCGAAGATGTAATGCTACTTTATCCAGACTCTCAAAAGCCATTTGACCTTACAACAGACGCTTCGTCTGTCGGTCTGGGAGCGGTTTTATCTCAGGATAAAAAACCAATTACCATGATCTTTAGAACTTTAAGAGATAATGAGCAACATTTTGCTATTAGAGAACGCGAGCTACTCGCCATAGTGTGGGCATTAAAAACCCTAAGGAACTATTTGTTTGGTGTAAAGAATCTCAACATTTACACAGACCACAAACCGCTCACATGCGTGTCTCAGATAAAAATCCAAACACGAAAATAAAGAGATGGAAATCTTTTATAGACGAGCATAACGCTAAAATTTTCTATAAACCGGGAAAGGAAAATTTGGTTGCTGATGCACTATCGCGGCAAAATTTTTACGCCTTAGAGGAAGATATATCATCCGATTTGGCCACAATACACAGCGAGCTGTCATTAACGTACACTATTGAGTCCACGGACAAGCCGGTGAATTGTTTCCGAAACCAAATTATTATAGAAGAAAACGCGGTTCCTTCTATCAGAACATTTATTATGTTTGGTCAAAAATCAAGGCATATTATTCATTTTTCTGATAAAGAAAGACTATTGGATAACATATGGGCATTTCCAGGGGTCGCGAACGTACGTTCGTACGCTTTTAATGCAAAAATAAAATAGAAAACAAGCGTTTTCTAAAAAATGTTCTTATGCTTTTTTATAGCATTTTGGTAGCTCTTTGTTTAGTGTAAATGAAAGGGTTTATCGAGTTTTCATTTTTTAAATATTGGCAAAAAACATGCGGTCGCGAACGTACGCAAAATAGAAGTCGATTTTGGCTTAATCTAGTAAAATGCAAAAAACAGCGAATTGGGATGGAATATTCTAAAGCAATAACTTTACTATTAAAATGAATTAATGTAGCTTTCTATTAAGCCTATTCCCAAGAAAATATCTCCATTTGTTTTTTTTAAATTGAATTAAGTACCGGTCGCGAACGTACGGGTCGCGAACGTACGATTTTTCCATGCTACTTTATTTGTTTTTTTTTTGGTTTACATCTAATTTTTTTATGAATAACTTCATATTTCCTTTATATTAGATTACAGTAAAGAGATTTGATAGAAAAAGTGCAAGCATATCATATGTTTTCATTGCGAAATAATCAAATATAAAAATGCCTTTAAAAGTAGCTAAAAGTGAAGAAATTACAGTTTTTTTAGTTTTTAGGCCAAATTCCTAATAGATATGGTATGGATTCATTGTATTATGAAAATTTTGCCATTTCTTTATGATATTTGATATTTCTTTCTTTACACAAAAATACGATAATTATGAAGATTTTCATTTTCTGGCCTGGTTGACCATTTGCCGGATATGCCCATATGCGACGCAGTAAAAAAAAAAGACGTAGTAAACGCAATTATATGCGATTTACCCATTTTGGCATTTATCCAAAATAAGTTAGTCGAAATCTTTCCGACAACGAAGTTTGGCATTCAAAAAAGATGGTCATTGACATTGTCGACCTAAACGAACAAAGAGAAATAGTAATTGCCGAACACAACAGAGCGCACAGGGCAGTTCAAGAAAATAATAAGCAAATTTTACAAGATTACTATTTTCCAAAAATGACTCGTTTAGTGAACGAAATAGTTGCAAACTGCAAAGTCTGCAACAGGGCTAAGTACGATCGACACCTCCAGAAAAACGTCATTGGCGAAACGCCTATTCCCTCTCAAGTACTTCATATTGACATATTTTCAACAGATAAAAAATACTTTTTAACTGCGTCGATAAATTCTTAAAATTCGCTATTGTTCAACCTATAGCCTCCAGGACTATAACAGACATACAACCACCCATTCTACAACTCATGCATTTTTACCCCTGTGTTAAAACTGTGTACTGCGACAATGAACCATCCTTAAATTCAGGGACTATAAAAAATCTCTTAAATAACCGTTTCAACGTACAAATTGTAAACTCTCCGCTACTTCACAGCGTGTCAAATGGATAAGTCGATAGAGAGTACGCTTGCGGGAATCGCTAGATGTTTAAAATTAGAAAAACATCTAAGCGACACAGTCGAATTGATACTACAATCAGCTATAGAATACAATAAGACAATTCATTCAGTCACAAATAAGAAACCCATTGATATAATACATTCGTCTTTGCCTCAATTCGAGGCCGAAATAAGACAAAAATTCTTAAAGCCCAGGAAATTCAGAATCAAAGACTCAACGAGAAAAAAAAAGTAGGGAAAGCTACAGTCGGACGCAAAGCTACAATCGGACGCAACCGACAGTAGGAGACCCTGTACTTTGGTTTGCCCTGGGCGTCGGTAACAGCAGCAGCATATATGTATGAACATACTCACATACACATATACATGCACTTATACATACACACATACACACAAACACATATACATACAATTATTCGCTCAAATACAAACAATAACCAATACTCATACATACATTCATACTCACAATCAAAAATTACGCATACGCCCTAGTGGCCGCGTACACTGTGGCTTCCCCCCCTCCCCTACCCAAATGCCTAGTACTAAAAATTGTTTATCCAATATCTTCAGTGTTTATTATCCGATTGGGCTGCAACTCGCACCAAACATGCAAAGCATCTAAAGCTTTAAAAATGAATCCAGTGACTCTAAAACTGTACATGCTGGGAATATTTTTGCGAAATTGAGGGGGAGGGGGATGACTTTTCAAACATTTGAAATAAACTTGACCTGCCTATGTAATACACGAACCTAACAAAAAAAGAATTAAGTCTCTAGCTCTTATAGTTTGCGAGATCTTCATAACATAAAGCTTTAGGCGCTTTGCATGTTTGGTGCGAGTTGCAGCCCAATCGGATAATAAACACCAGAGATATTTGACAAACAATTTTCTGTACTGAGCATTTGGGTGGGGGAGGGGGAAGCCACAGTGTACGCGGCCACTAGGGCGTATGCGTGATTTTTGATTGTGAGTATGAATGTATGTATGAGTATTGGTTATTGTTTGTATTTGAGCGAATAATTGTATGTATAAGTGTTTGTGTGTATGTGTGTATGTATAAGTGCATGTATATGTGTATGTGAGTATGTTCATATATGCTCCTGCTGTTACCGACGCCCAGGGCAAACCAAAGTACAGGGCCTCCTACTGTCGGTTGCGTCCGACTGTAGCTTTGCGTCCGACTGTAGCTTTGCGTCCGACTGTAGCTTTCCCTACTTGTTTTTATTGCATATTGGTGTTATATTATATATATTTATTCAAAGAACATATACGATATAGTTTTTTTCTTGCCATTGTTTTTAGACTATGTATTTTAAAAAAGTACAAAAGGGTCTATTAAGTTTGTGCAATTCAGAAATATATATGTAACAGGCAGAAGGAGGCGTGGCAGAACCCACAAAGTATATATATTCTTGCTCAGGACGACGAACTGAGTCGATATAGCCATGTCCGACTGTCTGTCTGAGACTTGAACAACGAGATCTCGGAAACTATAAGAACTAGAGACTCAATTCTTTTTAGGCTCTGTACTTTAAAAAAGTACAAAAGGGTCTATTAAGTTTGTGCAACTCAGAAATATATTTAACAGGCAAAAGGAGGCGTGGGGAAGGAGGCGTTAGGGAACTCTGCCCCCTGTTTAATGGCGTCGTGAAAGTGGCCGAGCGAAGCGAGGACACAACCACGGGCCTTTTCATTGGGGGATGGCGTTCTCGCGAAGCGAGAACGCAGGGGGCGAAGCCCCCTAGTATTATTATACAATTTCCAAAACCTAGCTTAGAACGTAAGAAAATTTTTATTTATCCCGTCCAGCAAACGCCACCATATTCCGGAACTGGAAGAACTTCGTGAAGAAATCCTCTGCAATCCCAGCAACAACATCTGCGCTCCTCAATGTAACTGACCACGCGGAAATACTAGCCTGACATACTTACAGAAGCTTAGCGTAGAAAACCTACAATATATCACCCAGATGGAAGAAGGACTTAAACAGCGACCCATAATATCTGGACTGGCCGCAATTATCTTCTTGGTCTTCTGCTATACCGCACTTCAAGTGTGCAAAAAGCATCACAAGGGCCAACGCCAACATGACCTTCAAGCCGTGATCAACGATTTTACGAAGACCGAGGACGCCCTTCACTTAAGCGAGGGAGGAGTTAACACGAGTTGCCACACAATCGATTCAGGTCGCATAACAACATGTCATTGACCGAATCGGTCAGCGTCCGCAGCCTGTGCAACAAGAGCCGCATAAGCAGTGCCAGAAGCTTGGACAATGACACGTCTTCCGTGAAACTTCAGCGAACACCGTGGGATCGCTGATTCAGCATATTTAGGGCACTAGGGCTAGCTTTCATTCTAAGTGCACTTTGTAATTAGCTTTAGTTCATTTTTGACAATAAAACTTGCAAGTACATTAATCAACACAAGTGTCATAGTGGCTCAATACAAAAGGAGATAAGACCCTTCTCCTATAAATCAATAAAAGGGATAAGACCCTTCCCTTAACTTACACACGCACATACACATACACATGCACTTATACATACACACATACACTTATACATACAAATATACGCTCAAATACGAACAATAACCAATACTCATACAGAAATTCACACTCACAATCAAAAATCACGCATACGCCCTAGTGCCCGCGTACACTGTGGCTTCCCCCGTCCCCAGCCAACTGCCTAGTACAGAAAATTGTCTGTGCAATATCTCCGGTGTTTATTATCCGATTGGGCCACAATTCACAGCACAGATAAAGGTTATCATAAGATTATTGTATGCCAAAGCACAAGCTTTTGTATCTTTATAATTGTGGCTTTGGTGGTTTTGCGGGGTTTTTGAAGGAGGGGAGCAGGTATCCAAAATCTAACAGAAACTTGATCTGCATGCACTATAGGGGCATCTAACTGCCAAATATTATGTCTCTAGCCCTTACAGTTTACGAGATCTACGTGCTCATACAGACGGACAGACAGACAGACAGACGGACATGGCTATATCGACTCAGCTCGTCGTCCTGATCAAGAATATATATACTTTGTGGGGTCTGCCACGCCTCCTTCTGCCTGTTACATACATTTCTGAGTTGCACAAACCTAATAGACCCTTTTGTACTTTTTTAAAGTACAGGGTCTAATTATAAAACTTTAGTAAAAATAAATTTAAAAAAAAAAAAAAAAAACTGATAAGAATTAAAATAACTACATATAATTACGTTATTTTTCAAAAGGAGGGAGATGTAGATGTAGATGCACATATTGTGTATACACATGTGCTTGCATAACTCTCACTCTCTCCGCTATACATAAGATATACATAGTCGTCTCTCTATGCTGTCCAACTGTGGGCAGCGGAGCCACGAGACTTTAACTTACTTAGAACTTAAGGAAATATGTAAAAACCAGAAACAACTAAACATTGGAAGCGGCACCAATGCTGCTCCTAAATAAAGTAAAATAAAAACACAAAGGATTATTGAACTATTTTACTACAACACGCATGAAGGGTGCGATGGACCTCACTAAGCCTCGGACACTCTGCCATTCTCAATGAAGGCCCTAGTTTTCCTTCCTGAATAGATTTATCGAGTGGTAGTAAAAATGAATAGGGCGATATGCTAGTTAAATATATTCTTTATTATTCCCGAATTCTATTAACATTTGTTTAAAGTCAGGTCGCCAGCGTTGCTATTTTTACCGATGCTCTGTCGGTGTATCTCTTGCTAAGTCACGCGCGACTCTGATGCCAGCTTTCTACTACTGTGTCTAAAGCTCCAAGAAACAGATTTGCATTTTTACTCTAGCTTGGTACGCTGTTTCTTGCATGGTATGCAGCGCGAAAGTGTGTGCGCCACAGATTATTAGTCCCCAGGGGAATATCGCTATACATACAATCATTCCCTTGAGGGCTGATTGGATATCAGTTCCACCAGGGCCCTCAAACTCTATACAAATATATGAACACTGATGGGTCGAAACTAAACAACCAGGAGGGTGGTAGAGTTTTCTGCATATTCCAAGCGGAAGTTGCTGCTACTCACGAAGCCCTTCAAATTATTCCCACCGAACAGAATGACTACTCTTATATTAACATTTATACTGATAGCCAGGCGGCTATCAAATCCCTTGAAGCGTTATTCTTTAGTTCGACATCCGTGAACAACTGCCGCAAGACATGATCGCAAAGCAGTTCAAAATACAATAAATGGGTTCAGGACATAGAGACATCGAGGGTAACTGTAAGGCCGATGAACTGGCCAGACAAGATACCACAGTACCCCTTCTACCAGATAGGAGCGGTATTGAGATACCCTTGGCCACTTGTCGTGCAGTTCCACTATCACCGAGAAACAATAGAAGGCAGCAAACCCACCCTCTGTCTAAAATGCTCCTCTAAGCTTTGTGGACTTGATAGAACCTCCCGCTCAATAGTGATCAGAGCCTTGAACGGACTCTGGCCCATAAGCCCTCACGCTGCTAGACTCCAGGCCCCATTCAACGACTTTTGCAGAAGCTGTCGTGACGATGAAGAAGAGAAAACAGTTTATCACTTCTCCTGTTCCTGCCCTATGTAGAACCAGGTTCTGTTACCTGAGAGTCTACCAATCCAAAGAATCTGAGAAGGTTTATTAAAGCCTCAGGCTGGTTTCAAACGCAGTAGTTGAAATTTAAATTTGATCTCTCCTTAGCTACCGCACAACCTAACCTACCAAATTAGTGAAATGATTGGCGACCCTGAAATTTATTATGAGCGATAGCGGCCAGTTCATAGGAGAGGAACTATCCCCTCGAAGCAATAATTAGCTGCTGTACCGAGGGGGTCGACTATTCTCCTTTTCATTTAACTACAACTATTATTTTTTTTATATCAATAGATAACTATAGATAAATATTAAAGTTGAATAAAATAAATTATTGTTTCATCTACACATAATTAATTAAAGATAAATTCTTCTATTGAACTCCCAAAGAGTTTCATTTGTGCAGCCACGCTTGGCGTCAATATTTGGCAAATCATTCGAATTTACAAAAATTTTGTTTATATCTTAATTTGCTTACCTATTCTGGCGATGGCAACACAGCCATTTCGACTTGCGAACATGTATTGCATCTCAATATTGCCATATCAATACCCATCTCTACATCACACGTAAATATATACATATGTATGTACATACTAATTGTGTACAAATGTATTTATGCATTTTCTATGTTTCCCCACTCCGTATGTAAATGTTCTTTACCGCTACTTATGACACAAAGCAGCAATAATCACGCAAAACTACAGCCACAGCTGTGATCAACTCAAACATATAATTTTGTGTTGATCACCAGACGGCGCGAAGTCGGGACATATGTAAGTTAACCCGGTGAGCAAATAGTGCAATGCACTCTTGCCCAAGGTCAGCCCGCTGCACAAAAGAGGGCAGTGCACTCGTGGCCAAAACTGCTACATTGGCAGTTCTCACGGGTCTAGCGGATAAGACGGCAGTGCACTCGTTCCCAAAACTGATGCATTGGCAGTTCTCACGGGTCTAGCGGATTGCAACAAGCGGTCATCGACTGGACTGCTGACCAAGCATTGGGAAATGCGGAACTCGGAACCGCGGAACCCGGCGCTGGCAGCGGCAGCGGTGTTAGGGCTAGCCTAACTATATAAGAACATAATTGTAACCATTAGCTTCTAGTTCTGATTTGGAGACGATCAGAGTCTCATTATTAAATATCAATATAATATACCACCAAATTAGTATTTACTGCGCCCAACGCGAAAAAACCCAAAGTATATGTTCGTAAGGAGCATAAATAAAGGGACATAAAAAAGTGAACACTACAAAAAAAAAAAATCAAATTCATCCCAAAGTGTATGTTTGTAAGGAGCATAAATAAAAGGACATAAAATATAAAATATGTGAACATTACAAAAAAAATCACAAACAAATCAATCCCAAAGTGTATGTTTGTAAACAGCATAAATAACAAACAAGTGAACATTAAAATACAAAACCCAAACACAAAGTATTAACACAAATCAAAGTGAAGCAAAAATAACTCAAACACTAACATTAACAAGCAAATACACTCAAAGTGCAAAGCAATAAGAAATTGCAGCAAGCAATAAAAGCTAAAAACAAATAACAATATAAGAGTGTACGTTCTTAAGCGAACACCCACACAAATATCACGAATATATCCAAGACGACGACAGGAAGGAAGAGCATCCCGACCAGAATCAACACTAGCGGCTACATTAAAACTACATTAAATTAATTACACTACACAATGAAACTGTAAGTAGAGCGCTAATCTATTGATTTACCTGTTTGAACAAAAAAAATAAAAAATCAAAAATTAATAATTAAATAAAAGTTTTATTTTTGTATTTTTGCGACATTTGTTTTTGCAAGTAGAAAAATAAAACTATAATTGAATTTAATAAAATGTATCTCAGAATATATAGTTTTTCTCTTAAGTTATAAATCTGTTCCAACTAATAATGACCGACAGCTCTGCTTCAGACTTAGAAACACTTCAAAACAGACTTCATAATTTTAACATATCTACTAGCAGCGCCGCAAAAGGTTTCGAAATGGCAACTAGTGAACAAGTTAAGCAGATGCTAGACGGTGCGCTTAGAGCACAAAAAATAGAATTTGAAAGGCAACTCGCCGCAGTTACAAAGAAACTAAATAGTATCCAAACTTCGGTCCCCGAAGTTGAAACCTATAAGGAGGTCCAAATAACCCCAGGGGTCATATGTGACGAACCCTTAGATATAATTAAATCCTTGCCCGATTTCGTGGGAAAAGAGGAAAAATACGTCTCATGGAGGCAAGCAGCACACACTGCTTATAAGCTTTTCGAGGGTTACGAGGGGAGCTCTAAACATTATCAAGCAGTGGCTATAATTCGAAATAAAATTAAAGGCTCTGCTGATATGATACTATCGTCCTTTAACACAGTTCTAAATTTTAAGGCCATTATAAACCGGCTTGATTTTACGTTCTCAGATAAACGTCCTATTTATCTAATCGAATAAGAACTATCTACTCTACGTCAGGGCAACATGACCCTTCTTCAATACTACGACGAAATATAGAAGAAACTTACACTTCTCACGAATACGACAGTCATGTCTTATGAGTCATTAGTCGCAGCTTCAATGAATGAAAAATATAGAATGGACGCTCTTCGCGTATTTATCTCTGGATCAAAGAAATCTTTGAGCGATATACTTTTCTCGGCACGACCGACAGATTTGCCTTCAGCCCTGGCTCTTGCCCAAGAAGTCGAAGCTAATCACGAAAGGTATATGTTTGCAAGCAACTATGCTAGGTGCTTGGAGGACAAGGACAAACAGAGACAGAACCAAAACCATTCAAATATCCATCTCACAGGTAATAGACATAACAAAAACCCCCATTTTTCAAAACGTCAGGGTTTTGGAAACCAAGTTTCCCAATCACGACCGCCTCCGGAACCAATGGACACTAGCAGTTCATCTAGGTTCAGGCAGCCCACTACGGCAAACATAGGTGGATCGTTTAACCAACAGCCCCCTGTTTTAAATCAAGTTCAACCCCAAAACAACCAGAATCCCAACCATATGGCCATATGCCCTATGGTCAACAGCAGCATTATAATCAGACTTTGTTCCAAGGCCAACAGCAGGTCATCAAACGACCACATAGTGCTACGACTAGATTCGCAAGTCCCAAACAACAGCGAATAAATTATACAACCCAAGAAAACATACCACTTTCTTAGTCCGACCAGGACTACCAATCTACAGCTAACGCCGAAGATTCAGATATCGAATCTGACCAGATTAATTTTTTAGAGAGAGATCCCTGCTCCCATACTTAGAAAGGACTATTGCAGGGAAAACAATCAAGTTACTTATAGATACAGGGGCATCCAAAAACTATATTAAGCCTTTCATAGAATTACACCATGTACTCCCAGTAGAAAAACCATTTATGGTAAAATCGCTTCACGGTTTCACTAACATAGACCGTAAGTGTATTATTAACCTTTTTGATGACAATACGACATTTTTTATCCTTCCATCTCTCTCCACATTCGATGGAATAATTGGCCTCGAATAGCTAACGCGGACGAGTGCTACATTAGATTTTAAGAACAAAAAAATTTTTACTCAAATTTTATAAGTGTGCTGATGTGAATCTCACACAAATCGAATCAATTGAAGTTCCACATAACGTGGCTTCTAGATTTAAGAAAATGATGGAAAAACTTAACGGAGTTTTCGCAAACTCCAACGAGTCTTTATCATATAATACCAATGTCGTTGCAACAATCCGCACAGAGAATAACAATCCGGTCTATTCAAAGCTATACCCATACCCAATGGGCGTGGCCGAGTTCGTTAACTCTGAAATTAAAGATCTGCTGAGTAACGGCATAATTAGACCTTCGAGATCTCCTTACAACAACCCCATCTGGGTTGTCGACAAAAAGGCAAAGACGAACAAGGAAACATAAAAGAGCGATTAGTAATAGACTTTCGCAAATTAAACCTAATAACTATAGATGATAAGTACCCCATCCCTAATATATCAGTAATATAAGCAAACTTAGGCAAAGCCAAGTATTTTACAACTCTTGACCTTAAGTCAGGCTTCCATCAGGTAACCCTAGCGGAAGAAGAAAGGGAAAAAACAGCATTTTCAGTAGGAAACGGAAAATACGAATTCTGTAGGCTACCATTTGGGCTGAAAAACGCCCCAAGTATTTTTCAAAGAACCATCGACGACGTACTTAGGGAACAGATAGGCAAGTCGTGCCACGTTTACGTCGACGATGTTATAATTTTTTCTGAGAGTGAGGAGGACCATGTTACCCACATTGCATGGGTCCTAACGAAACTCTATGAGGCTAATATGAGGGTCTCCAGAGAAAAATCACACTTTTTTAAGGAAAGTGTTGAGTACCTGGGATTCGTCGCCTCAAGAAATGGCATTGAAACAAGTACAGATATAGTAGATGCTATCAGAAACTTTGCAGAGCCTACAACACTTTTCAATGTTAGATCCTTCTTGGGTCTGGCCAGCTACTATAGATGTTTTATTAAAGACTACGCATCTATAGCGAAGCCACTTAACGATATCACGAAAGGGGATAATGGAAAAATAAGCGCGGTTCAATCAAAGAAAGTTCCGATCAAATTCAACCACGAGCAATTTGAGGCTTTTAATAAATTGCGAAAAATTCTCGCATCTGAGCAGGTTACCCTTCGATATCCCGATTTCAAAAAACCATTCGATCTTACGACGGATGCGTCTGCTTTAGGTTTAGGTACGGTCCTATCTCAAGGTGGTAGACCAATTACAATGATTTCAAGAACCCTAAAAGACAGGGAACTACATTATGCAACAAACGAACGTGAGTTGCTAGCAATAGTATGGGCATTGCAAAAATTGATAAATTACCTTTACGGAGTAAAGAATCTCAATAATTACACAGACCACCAGCCACTGGCAGGTGCTGTGTCAGACCGTAATCCCAACGCTAAGATAAAACGGTGGAGATGTTTTATTGATGAACATAACGTCAATATTGACCACAAGCCTGGTAAAGAGAACTATGTTGCTGATGCTCTGTCCCGGCATAATATTCATGCCTTAGAAGAGGACGCATATTCAGACATGCCAACGAACCAAAGAGAAGAATCTTTAACCCATACGATCGAGACTACAGATACCCCAATTAATTGCTACAAAAACCAGATAATTCTGGAACAGACGCAATTTCCCTTCCCTGCAGTACTGGGCGCTGGTTCGTAGCTGGTGAAATAAGCGCTTACCAGCAGACCACCCCTACTTACCCATCGGCCCCAAGCAATGCGATCTTTCATTTCCGTTTTTGTATGAAATGTCCGCAAATAGGGTCAATCGCCACCGTGTCGTATACCCAGGAACTAGTGAAATAGTGCCCAATATTAAGGGAAGTAATGTAAGTACTTACATGGGACCCCATGGAATGGTCGGTAATGTAAGTACTTACATGGGACCCCATGGAATGGTCGGTAATGTAAGTACTTACATGGGACCCCATGAAATGGTCGGTAATGTAAGTACCCATTATTAATTCAAAAAAAAACTCGGAAAGCTACAGTCGGATGCAACCGACAGTAGAAGACCCTGTACTTTCCTTTGCACACACACACGCTAACACTCACGCAAGCACACATAGCGCAAAGTCGCATGCAACCACACATACGCTCGCGCTGCTCCCCCCTTACCTAGTACAGGGAATTGAATCTTGAATATCTCCGGTGTTTATTATCCGATTGAGCCACAATTTACAGTACAGATAAAGATTATAATAAGAATTTCGTATGCCAAAACACAAGTTTGTATCTTTAAAATTGTAAGCGTGGCAATTTTTTGCGGTTTTTGGGGGAGGGGGGACAGGTATCAAAAATCTAAAACAAACTTGAACTGCTTGGACTATAGGGGCATCTAACTGCCAAATATGATGTCTCTAGCTCTCACAGTTTCCGAGATCTAGGTGTTCATACAGACGGACAGACGGACAGACGGACGGACGGACAGACGGACAGACGGACAGACGGACAGACGGACAGACGGACAGACAGACAGACAGACGGACATGGCTAGATCGACTCAGCTCGTCGTCCTGATCAAGAATATATATACTTTATGGGGTCTGCCACGCCTCCTTCTGCCTGTTACATACATTTCGGGCTTGCACAAACTTAATAGACCCTTTTGTACTCTACTTCAACTTGTATTGTTGAAATGCATTATTAATAAACTTATTTTTTATTTTTAAATAAATACATTTTCTTCATTTTTTTTGTGAACGCAGGAGTTTTTAAAGTGCCTCTTTTTTTGGAGCTGCAAGGCCTTTCGCAGCTGGTCCTCAGCTGACCCAATACCTCCAACTGCATTTATAGAATCTGGGAGTAAGAAAAATTTAATGATTATTAATCAAATTTAACAGGCCTGAGTATAAATACCTACCAATCAAAACACCATAGAAATGTATTTCCTTTTTTAAGGCCGCTTTCCCCTGAACACCATCTATATTATATCCCTTTTGATATTTAAGTCACAGTCAATATTATTTGTATTTATTTGCTCGTCAACAATATCCACATCACTGTCATTATTTTCCCTAGGTACATTTTGTACCATAATGTCACAATTTTCAATGTTCACTGCATCTGCTTTTTCTAGTGTAGAATTTAATTTTTTCCTATACAGTAGAGTCCGGTTATAACGACTCTGCTTAAAGCGTCCGTCCGGTTATTGTGACGAAAACTCGATGGCTTGGTTGGTCCCCATACAAACTTATATGAAAGGGACTCCGCTTAGTACGTTTCCGCTTTTAGCGACAAACCGCCTATACAGACGGGATTTTTCACAATTCAACCGGATATTGCGACGTACCGAAATAATGCCAAATTTAAGCATCAAACGACGCTGTTAGAAATGTCTGTATCTATCAGTGATCGGCACCCTTGCTTGTGTGTGTAGCAGCGACTCTACTCTCTCTTAGTTTTAGTTGTCGCCTTAGCAACGCTGCTGAGAGAAAGAGAGAGAGAGAGTCGAAGTGCAATACCGACGTCACAAAATGTTTACAGCGTGCGTGTGCAGACCTCATAGCCTATTCCATGTAATGTCCCGTTATATTTCTAGTTTTTTCTTATGTTTTTTAAGTAAAACTGAATGCGTAAATTCACCAAATGTGAGTTAATGCGCAAAATGCGCCATAGTGAGCTCATTCAGTTTAAGCTCGACACTTGTGCATTATTTATTAAATTTTTTGTTTTGATTAAAAAATTAATTTGTTTTGTTTTAAAACCTATTACAAACATGGCAACCCTAAAATAAACAAAAAAAATTATTTTTTGCTCCTTTTGGTTAATGCGTCGTCCGGGTATAACGACGTAAAATCGTCGGTCCCTTGAAAGTCGCTATAACCGGACTCTACTGTATTTCTGTTTTTGCTGCTGCTTCAGCCTCCTTAAATGCCTTTCACTATACATTTTCGAATTAAATTTGTTGTCGTACTTTTATTATTGATTCAATTAATACACACACGTACATATTTAATATAATTAGTTTTACTTACCAATTAATTTGCGTTTGCTCCGCTTCTCTCCACTCAACTGCAATGCTTTCAATAACTTTGTCAACCGGCAAACACAAATGCGAAAGAACGGCGCAATATAAATAGAACTAACTGTAATCGCAGTTATGCTTTCAACTTTTACTTTGCCCTTTTGCTCAAAATATCAAAAACAAAGGCGATGCTTATTTTTCTTTATTATGAATTTTCGTTTATGCTTTCGTGTGCATACATATTTCTATTAGGTGGTTCGGCGTTCGATAACCATAGGGTCAGCAAAGTAAGTACCCATGTAGAATCCAGCTAGTAGCTGGTTCGCAGCTCGTTTACCGTAGGGTCAGTATAGTAAGTACCCATATAGTAACCGACGAAGTAAGCAACTACGCAAGGCCAATCGCCACCTCTAGTACTGCAGGGCTTGAAACGGTATTTCGTACTATTTGCCGAAAAAACCCGTCATATTATTAACTTTACAACTAGAGATGAAATCATCGAAGAAGTAAAGTTAGCTATTAACCCCAAAGTAGTAAACGCCATATATTGCGATTTACCGACATTGGCGGCCATCCAGCACGAGCTTGTCAATAGTTTCCCAGCAACTAAGTTCTGGCACTGTAAGACTATGGTCTCAGACATCTTTGACAAGAACGAGCAGAGGGAAATAGTAGTATCCGAACATAATCGAGCACATAGATCTGCGCAAGAGAATGTTAAGCAGATACTTGAAGATTACTACTTCCCGAAAATGGCAAAAATAGCAGCTGAAATAGTGCAAGATAGTAAAATCTGCACAAAAGCCAAATATGATAGGCATCCGTGCAAGCAACAGCTAGGCGCAACTTCGATACCATCCTACGCAGGGGAAAGGCTTCATGTGGACATATTTTCAACCGATAAAAAGTATTTTTTAACATGCGTAGATAAGTTCTCCAAATTTGCAGTTGTCCAAAATATACCTTCACGAACAATTATTGACCTTAAACCGGCTCTAATAAACATTCTTAATTTTTTCCCCAAAACAAAAAGTATCTATTGCGATAACGAACCTGCTGTAAGATCCGACACAATCACGTCCTTTCTAAAAAACCAATTCGGTGTGGAACTGGAAAACGCGCCACCCCTCCATAGCACTTCTAATGGGCAAGTCGAGCGGTTTCATAGCAAACTGGCTGAAATCGCAAGGTACCTTAAACTCCAAAAAGGAACGTTAGAAACAATAGACCTCATATTACTGGCAACAGCCGAGTATAACCGATCCATTCACTCAGTGACCAATAAAAAACCAATAGACATCATACACTCTGCTCCTCCCGAACTAAGAGACCAGATTCTAAATAGGATAAAAAGAACGCAGGAGGTTTAATTAGAACGAAACAATGCTTCGAGGCAGAATAGGGTCTTTGAGGTGGGTGAACGGGTATTAGTAAAAAATAATAAAAGGCTTGGAAATAAGTTAACATCTTTATATGAGGAACAAAAAATACAAGCTGACCTTGGAACTACCGTTCTTATAAAAGGGAGGGTGGTCCACAAAGACAACCTCCGCTAAGCTAATTAAATTTATAAAACAAAAAAAACTTTATTAGACAATAAAAGGTTTCGGGAAAATTTATACTATCTTTTCTTTTCGTAGAATTTTGATACTGGTACTTTGGACTGACACGACGATAGGCAAACTGACGGACTACTCCCACTCTAACTATATCCCCATAATGGACGGGACAGTTAATATTTGGAAAGGCTACGACTACCTACGACACTCTACTAACCTGACATCCTACTACGAAATAGTAAACGAGACCAAAGGACTTACGACTCACTTCCCACAATCCCATATGACACAACTATTGGACTCTGACGTGACACACGTAAGGACATTGTTAGAAGCGCTTAACATCCACCATATGCATGCTAGGAGTATTAAGTTTTTGGGGACAGCTTTAAAAGCCATAGCCGGAACTCCAGACTTTAATGACTTCGAAAACTTAAAATCCGAACAACAAGAACTAGTATCTGCAGAGAATCAACAAATAATTATAAATACAAAAAACCAAGAACAGATTAATAGATTAACATATACAGTCAATATAATCTTAAAAAATGTACAAGAAAAGCAAATAGATACAAGTCATTTATACGAGATACTTTTGGCTAGAAATAGAATCCTAATTTCAGAATTAGAAAATCTGATACTAACAATAACACTTGCAAGAATAAGAATTGTCAACCCTATCATATTAGATTCAGAGGAAACAAACCAATTAATAAATATGCGCTCTACAAACATAACAATAACAGACTTAATGGAAGTATCCGTAATTAAAGTTATATTAGATAATAATTTCTTACATTTCATAATTAAATATCCTATACCTAGATTAGTATGCAGGAAAATTACACTATTCCCGGTACAGCACAACAACACCGTTCTACACTTTGCCGAAGAAAACAGCGTGGCCGATTGCGAGGGAAGAATATTACCCATCACAAACTGCAGTTCAGCTTTAACATCAACATTCTGCATGGAATCCCCGTATTACACTTGTGCTCAACAACTCCACTCTGGTCGCACAGCACACTGCAATACAAGACCCAGTCTCCTCGAGTCTATGGTGATAATTGACGACGGCTCACTGTAACAACCGCAGAAGGGATATCACGGTCATCCATGGTACCTATTTACTAACCTTCGACGACAAGATCCAAGTCAATGGTTCTTGGTATAAAAATCGCAAGGGCATGCTGAAAAAAAGACCCGTTTCAGCAGCCTCCCCTTTGCTGAACATCACGGGCCACTTGGAGATCCTAAGCCTCCCGTACCTCAAGAGACTTAACACCAAAAATCTCCACTTTATCGATGACCTTAAAGGAAAAGTAACAAGAATCCCGGCACTCTCATGCGCAGTTATCGCCGTTATACTAATGGCTAGCTACGGCCTCCTTAAGTTAAGATCGACCCTGTAGAAGAAACAGCAGCACCATAACGTCCAAATCATCATCGACAGCTACAGGAGTCCCGAGGACGGACCTCACTTAAGCGAGGGAGGAGTTAACCCGGTGAGCAAATAGTGCAATGCACTCTTGCCCAAGGTCAGCCCGCTGCACAAAAGAGGGCAGTGCACTCGTGGCCAAAACTGCTACATTGGCAGTTCTCACGGGTCTAGCGGATAAGACGGCAGTGCACTCGTTCCCAAAACTGCTGCATTGGCAGTTCTCACGGGTCTAGCGGATTGCAACAAGCGGTCATCGACTGGACTGCTGACCAAGCATTGGGAAATGCGGAACCCGGAACCGCGGAACCCGGCGCTGGCAGCGGTGTTAGGGCTAGCGTAACTATATAAGAACATAATTGTAACCATTAGCTTCTAGTTCTGATTTGGAGACGATCAGAGGCTCATTAATAAATATCAATATAATATACTACCCAATTAGTATTTACTTGTATATAAAAATCTACGCGTGCACCCGCACTAACAAATACTTCACGCATGCATACCTGCAATCGTAAAAAAATAATGAGCGTATGTATGATGCTTGTGCACTATTGATAGAAGCCACTATCGATAACTCTCCATCTCTAATACAAACGGATTGGTCAATAGTTTGGTTTTTTATTTATAGGCAAAAATTAAAGTAACACAATTGTTATCTCTCATTTCTCATATGAACAAAAACAGAAAAAATATATATCGCAAGTGTGAATTGTGTGTGTGTGTGTGTGTGTGTTATACAGTAAAACAAAATAACAATAGAATAACATAATATTGAACTAAATAAGCATTTCTCAAGTAACTTAATTACGTTACAAAAAAAAAACTGAATTACGCTTAACATAAAAACGGAGATGGTGTAAACAAACGCCAACAAAAAAATATACATATAAGTAGCTGAGAATTTGTGCGCGCGTATACACATAAAAAGTAAGTACAATACAAACAAATAACAATTGGAATGTATTTGTATGGATTATGAGCAACACACGCTAGCAAACGCACGATCCGATCCGAGCAAGATAATAGTTATTGAATTATTGTGATTGTGACATTTGTCCATTAATACTTGTGTATATGCAGATACAAGCAGATACAATTTGTAATCCCAGCCAAGTGATATACATATACATAATACTAAGCTATATATTGCAGTTTCTAGTTTCCATCATCTGTCATCCCCTCTACAAGTGCTCGATATCTAAAGCATCTGAGACCAACAACATTGGCTCACCATGCCCTTCGTCCACCAAAGAGGATAGCGAATCGTTTATCATGACTGTAGACAAATCCACTGAATGCTGATGGTCATTGTCCACGCAATGCGAATGATGAGATGATGAAAGCAAGGGATCGTGTCCAGCGTGTCCATCGGAATCACTCATCATGTGCTGTGCATCTCTATTCTGATGTTTATGTTGCTGTTGGTGCTGCTGTTGTTGTTGTTGCTGCTGGTGCTGTTGAAGGTGTTGGTGATGACGACGTGTGTTGATGCACTGACAATGCTCTGACTGAGCACAACAATTTTTCTGTGTATCACCCAACTGTCCACCTTGCGTTGTGACTCCATATTGGCTGGGAGAATGTGGCGCTGACAGCAAGTGATTGCTGTGAGAGGATAGCATTGGATCTCTGCCTTGCACTGGGTGTTTGCAGTCATCCATAAACTCGTCAATTTGGGTAAATCCCAAGCCTGGATCGCTGCTCATCAACTTTGGCAAAATAAAAAAAAAACGAAATAAAAATTAATTTACCTGAATTGTACGGTTGTCGAATATTTTTTTGGAAATTACGTATCGATGATATTTTCTGCTTTGAATAAATATCAACAGTATATTAAATACATCGCTTAAAATATCTATCTACCTATATATTCGATATAATTGACATTTTTTATTTTTGTTCATTCTTAGCGTCAAATAAATTATGCTCTGCTTCACAAGAAGATATATTCCATGTTAAACAAACATAACAATATATTTCGTGAATTACGAATTTAGTACGTATTATACACATTAAACATGAAGAAAATGTTTGATTCCAAAATTTGATATTAACGTGATTTAAAAAAACTCGGAAAGCTACAGTCGGATGCAACCGACAGTAGGAGACCCTGTACTTTCCTTTGCAGCAGCTAAGGCTAACAATGCACGTACACACACACACGCACATCACAAAGTCTGACGCAACAAACACATACACGCTTATGTACATACATTAAGTGCATGTTCGCAGCGCCCCCTCGCCTAGTACGGAAACTTTAATCTCGAATATCTCCGGTGTTTATTAACCAATTGGGCCACAATTCACAGAACAGATAAAGATGATCATAAGATTATCGTATGCACAAGTTTGTATCTTTAAAATTGTGGGTGTGGCAGTTTTTAGCTGTTTTTGGGGGAGGGGGAGGGACAGGTATTCAAAATCTAACACAAACTTAATCTGCTTGCACTATAGGGGCATCTAACTGCCAAATATGATGTCTCTAGCTCTTACAGTTTCCGAGATCTAGGTGTTCATACAGACGGACAGACGGACGGCCGGACGGACGGACAGACGAACATGGCTAGATCGACTCAGCTCGTCGTCCTGATCAAGAATATATATACTCTGTGGGGTCTGCCACGCCTCCTTCTGCCTGTTACACACAAATGTCATTTGCGCAAACTTAATAGACCCTTTTGTACTTTTTTAAAGTACAGGGTCTAAAAAACAGGCATTGCAATATTTTGTGCCAGGCCGTGTTGGACCGTGTTCTAAACATTTTTGAGCGGGCATGTTAGTGCGTGTAAGGAAATTTAAATGTTTGTGCCGTGTTGGTCGTACCGAAACATTCCATTCCACGTCCATCTCTAATACTTTCACATATACATGCACATGTTCATAAGCAAAAACATTCACCCATACACTTATGCAAACAAATATACGTGACAACACGCATACATACTCGCAATCACAAAACACGAATACACAGCCTTCCGCCACCCCATACCTTATGTCTAGAACAGTAAGTTAATTATCGATTATCTCCGGTGTTTATTATCCGATTGGGTTTTAAATTACAACAATCGTGCAAAGGCGGATGCCAGTGAGTCTGTGCCTCCTATGCCAGCTAAGAGAATATTTTCGTGAATTTGATGGCGAGGGGAAAGATACATCGAAATTTAGACACAAACCTGAACACACAAATGTCATTGCACAATCTCAGTTGATCCTTTTGTACTTCCTTAAAGTACAGTGTCTTAAAATGAGCGCATGCTGCTTTTCACCTTCTTGTATAAAGTTGTTTACCCTTTCTGGAAAGCAACAACAACAACCTCAAATTTATGATGTTGCAGCGTGCTTCGCAACCCGGTTTGCAAGGCAAAAAGGATCGTATGCTGCTTCCGACCTACCCTCTCTTTCAAACCGGACTGCAATCTAGCCAACTTCATGTTCGCTCGCAGACACACATGAAAACAAATAAAGTCCCTTACATTCATACATTTCCGCAATCGCAGAGCAAAACACAGCAGCAAGCATGCTACTGCTTCCTCCTTGCTACTTCAGAAAATTGATTATCAACTATCTACGGCATTTCGATTTTTCTTCAGCTTCGATTTTTTTTAGCATAGATTAAGGTAACCATAAGTCACATGTTGAATCTGAGTTTGTATCTTTAAAACTCTGGTCTTACGCGGTAAGCAATTTTTGAGGACCTGTCTATAAGGACCTGCCTATAAGGAATCATATCACGAAAGAATTAGGTCGCTGAGTCTCACCGAGTACACTGAACGTCAGCCAGGACAAACCATTTTATATATACAGTGTGCCACTAAAGTCACCGTACCCCTTATATGAAACACGCTGTAATTAAGTCAAATTTAAATAACTAAAAACTCGGAAAGCTACAGTCGGATTCAACCGACAGTAGGAGACCCTGTACTTTCCTTTGCTTACACACACGCTAACAAACACTCACACTTGCACACATATCGTAAAGTCGCACGCTACCACACATACGCTCGCGCAGCTCCCCCCTTACCTAGTACAGGGAATTGAATCTTGAATACCTCCGGTGTTTATTATCCGATTGAGCCACAATTCACAGAACAGATAAAGATTATCATAAGATTATCGTATGCCAAAATTGCTGTATGAGTATTTTTGGTTTTTTATTAATTATATTTGATTAAGCATGAATTGTTATTGTTTTTGTTTTGATAATTAAAAATTAATATTATACCACTAAGCATTCAATACATAGAGGTGTCAAACAGCCTAAAAAGCGGTCCCATGAATTTTGCGACGATCAGGTCCAGCCAACATGCAACATATGCGATCGAACATGCGACTGAGTAGCCAGCGCATGAGAAACTGGTTTCTGTTGAGTTGGACCAGTGTTGCCAATTTGTCCTTTTTCCGGACAGATCTGTCGTTTTTTAAAATGGCATTGCCGGAAAAATTCTAAAACGTCCCCTGTCCGGAAAAAATGCCTTTTTTAATATAATCTATCCTTTTTTCATCCTTTTTTTATTTTTGTAAATCGCTCATACAACTTATCATTATCAACAACGTGGCATCGCTTTCGTATTATGATTTTACGTATTCGATAAGCATTTTGATTGTAATCGAAATTATGTGTCTCGATTGGCTGTTGACTGTGTTTTGATTATAGGCTTATAATGCATATTTCAACTTTCCCAAAGAGAAACAAACCCAGTTTCGCGGGGATCCAGATAAGTAATACTCCAAGTATTGCAAGTGCAGTTTAAATGCAATAATTTTCCAAATACGATCGATGAGCAAAAAAAAAAAAAAAAAACATATGCAAAATGCAGTGTCCTTCGCTCAGGTGAACAAATTACCGTTTACACCAGTTTTAACTTCTGCCGTTCGTCAGGAAGCCTTTAACCGTTAACCTATGTTAACTAATGCTCAAGTACTCCATGAAAATAGTGAATTTCTATGAATAAATATATGAATATTAATAAAATAAAGTTGTCCTGTTTTTTTGTCCTTTATTTTTTTAATCTATCCTTTTTCTGTCCGTTTTTTCGGGCTCATATGTCCTTTTTTTTTGGTGAGGAGTTGGCAACACTGAGTTGCACCAACATCAAAACTTGTGTTGACAGCATAGACGCCCGAACGGAAAGCACGGTCTGTGTCGAGCATGCCCATTTTTTCCGTTCTATGTGTTTGTGTACATGTATACGGACCCATATGCTTATGCATGCTGCTGTGATGCCGACTTTCATGTTTCCCTATTTTGCCATTTCAGACTTGTGAGTCTGCGGCTGAATCTTTATATGTATGTTGTTGTTGTCGGCTGTGCAAAACAGGTTTTGTCGAATTTTGTTGTTTTTTCGCCTTTGCTCGCTGCCTGTGCCTGCATGCGGTCGATTGTTGTTGTTCTGGGTGTTTTGCAGCTTGTGTGTGATTGCACCTGCTCGATCGCTATAGCTTTGATTTATTATGAGTATTTGTTCCTTTTTATTAATATTAACAATTAGTATAGACATATTATGTTCAAAATTCAGCAAATTTTATTGCGAGATCAATTACATTACTCTTCTTAACTTTATACACTTTATATACACTGTATATGTCGTAGAATGGCTAGTTTGTTTTTGAGTGGCGACACGTTGTCGCTAGTAGTTTTAAAATGCACAGCAGCTGAGGGAAAGAGACACACTCTGCTGCTGAGCTGAGTAAGGTCTGATCGTAGAGCGCTGACTGAATAAGAGAAACAGAGAGGACGATTAACATTGCAGATATTGTGAAATCATGTGTTGCTGAAGGCAGTCGGAAAGCGTCTCTGAATACGAGCAGAACTTTCTGTGCAAATTTTATTAAAAAATAGAAACAAATATGCCATCTCCGACATATACATATACAGTCGAGTCCCGATAATTCGCAATGGCACGGGGATATACATTTTTTACGAATTACGGGGGATTTCGAATTACCGAGATTTTCATTTACCGAAGCTCACAAAAGAAAAATTCCAATTAACGGGGAATTATACAGGAATTAAAAATTTTAATGACGAAAAATTAAGTTAATTAAACAGAAACATAAAACTAAAAGCAGCAAACTAAACGAAAACAATGAAAGACACAGCACACAAATTCAGCATGTATAGCGACATAAAGGCGGGATAACTGTCTACAAAACCTAACGGCGACTTAACTGTCAACAATTTCGCATTGCATTACGAATTATAAGAACTTCGAAACAAAATTATGATTTATAAGAGGTTTAATATTCTTTGCGTTACGCAAAATATTACGAATTATCGAGGGGACTAAAATGTATGAAATTTTTACGACTTATCTAATTTTTTTCAAGAGGACTGAAATTTAACCGAATTATTGAGAATTTCCAGTTAGGGGGGTACGAAGTATCGCGACTCGCCTGTACATTTTCGAATTCGTTCAATCGATCTACGTGTTGAAAAAAAAGGGTTCATAATTTCAATGCATCGTTTTCGAGAAATGAAAACGTTTATTGTATTTACGGACAAGGCTAATCTATTTCAAAATGGACTAAATACGAAGTTAATTGAAAACGAAATTCCAAATTCGGGAGCCAATTTTATTCAAAACGTAAATCGATTGAACGAATTCGAAAATGGGAACAGGCCTGATTAATGGCGTCTGGGAAAGCATTGTGTTCAGTTGGAAAAACGGGGTAATATAATTTGCTTATTTTACTTCTAGCGGTAAGTGTAAGCTATTAGCCTACATAGTTAATATTTCCACATTCAATTTATTTTAATTTTTGTGACAAACGAAATCTAAAGACAAAGCAGTGTACTCGTTTATGGTTTTATATTTTGACAATTTTTAGTATATCCTTGGAATTTTTTTGGTATTTTCTTAAAGGCTATCTGGTATCACTGCATTCTAGTACAATCCACTCAAGGAATATTTTGCAAATGCCTAGCATCTGAGTTCCAGGCTTCAACAGTTTTATGCATTGTATGATTAGTAGAGCTGCAAAAACATCGATGTTACATACCTCGGTGATTTAAGCTTCGATGTTTTAAAACATCGATGATTTCAACATCGATGTTAAAACACATCGACAAATTTTAAAATCGTTGATATCAAATTGGTATAAAATATACTAAATTTATTGTTTTAATTAAAAAATAAAGAGTTAATATTTTGTTCATATTTATACATGTAAATGTATTTTAAAGAAATAATAATCAAATTAGACAAAATAAATGAAAAGAAACCGTACCTACTCGTGTTTAAGCTTTTCACGATGCAGTGAATCGATGCATCGATGTTAAAAAAAAAAAAACACATCGATATATCGGAAATTATTAAAACTACGATGACATCGATGTTTTGCAGCCCTACTGATTAGTGCTTTAAGCCTGGACTACAGTCACGGACGAAATTCGTTCGTTTAGTTTGCAGATTAGTTCAAATCTAAATCTGAATTTAACGATACAATTTTACATACTGCTGCTATGGTACACATTAGGAATCGAAGCTCCTTTAACGTCAGGTTAAGTATAAGATAAAAGACAAAAGAGTCTTATCTTGGTCAATGGTAAATGCAATCTGTATAAGTCAGTGGTGCCCAAAACTCATAATTCCTATCACATGTGCGTTTTGCTGAGCAGCGCTGCTTTTACACACACAGTAGATTTTCCCACATGTACAGGCGTCACGCTTTGTTATTTTACTCTTTTAAGAACTCTCGCGTTCGGCTATTTTTTGTCACAGCGCGAGCTGTGCTGCTACGCACACAAGCACACTGTCTGATAGTGTAACTTTGGGCACCACTGCAGTGCACTGGTATAAATTCATTTTCAAATATTCGATAGAAAGTTTACCCTGGAACCCCAAATTATATGTGTGTAGCAAACTGACCTTGTTCTCTATGACATCTTCCATTATCGAAGTGGCTGGGTGGCTACTCTGTGGAGCCACAGAAGTGGAGGCGGACGCTGAGTGGGTCGTCGGACTAGAGCATTTGAGATACGGAGTAGTAGCAGATGCTGTTGGTGCTGATACAGACGTTAGATGATAGTCAGACAAGTGAATACCATGCGATTTTGCTTGCAATTCCAATTCCTGTTGAGAACAAGAATGGATAATGGATACAAAAAACAACGATTTCATTTACTTACTCTGATGCGAGAAATCAACTTGCGGTTCTGCATTTCCATTTGGCGTTGACGGTTTTCGTTTTGCCTCAGTCGCGATACTTCGTGCTTTAAACATTTGATATAATCTACAGATGATTTCAATATTGTACCTTTATTGGGCCGTATATCCCGAACAACCTCGTAGAATGCCTCGCTGCCCTTGGGCAGTAGAGTTCCCAGCTCCTTGATTCTATCATTGATGTTGAACCGACGTCGCCTCTCGACTGTGGTGTAAAATGACAATATCGTAATATTAATTGCTAGTAAAAAAAAGTCCGGAAAGCTACAGTCGGATGCAACCGCCAGGAGACCCTGTATTTTCCTTTGTAGCAGCTAATGGTAACAATGCACACATGCACACATATCGCAAAGTCACAGGCAGCCACGCATACACACTTATGTCAATACGTTAAGTTATCAAAAATCGAACACAAACTTGATCTGCTTGCACTATTGGAGCATCATACTGCAAATATGATGCCTGTTACATTCATTTCTGTGTAGCACAAACTTAATAGACCCCTTTTGTACTTTTCTAAAGTACAGGGTCTAAGAATTATTTGTGTTTTTTGATAATCAGATCTGTTTTGAATTTCGATTCCGAGTCGGGATGACAACGATTTGCCAAATTTAACATGTATGTATATGGCTGTTTTTCCGCCCTGTAATAATTTTCCTATGAAATTTCAGAATTTTGGGGTTTTTAAAATTGTTTTGATTAAATAGTTTTAATGGAATTTTCATGTAAAATTTAATTTACAAAAAATGCTACTAAGTTTGCCTAGTACAACCAAAACAACAACGTCCGACATTCATGCTCGTTTTATGAGGGGTCGCTAGGCAGAGTTGCCACCTTGAGTAAAAGTATGTATAAGACTTTTTAGTTTTAGTTTTATACACAAATGTTGCTTTAAATATGTATACAAGTAAATGTAGTTTATAAATAAATAGTAATAGTAATAAATAGTAATTAAAAAAATAATTTGCGAGTCTAAGCAATCCCTTCATCCGATAATTGACATCTTAGCGATAATAAAAAATTTATCGACAACGAAGCTTATAAACAGTTGACTGCAACTGCAACTATGTACATAAGTAATATAAATTGTTAATCTATATTCTTTTTGGTAATGATTGATGAGTGCATGCATTTTATATATTTGAAACCAATATGTTTTCTTTGTTGCAAGCTCGAATGTCAAATAGCTGTTTTCGACGATATACATTTGTTATCGAATCGATATGAAAAGGAGTATAATCGAACTAGAAACTAGAATAAGTACGGTCGAAATCAAATCGTTTTCCCCTTTCAAAACGACTCGTTATTCAGAACAGGTCTGATTAGTTTAATAGACCCTCTCGCAATTTCTCAAAGTACAGGCTCTAAAATGTATGGACCAATCTCGCAAACCTAGTCATTGAACTTAACTGTCAATGAAGAATTTGCAGACCTGCTCTGAATAACGATTTGATTTCGAGCGTACCTTTTCTAGTTTTCGACCGACTTATACTCCTTTTATACTCGTTTTAATAACGATTGTGATTCGAAATGTGATTCGTGGAAAAAACCTATTTGACATAATTGCTTGTAAAAATTGAAATATAATTATCTAAAATATATTAATGCGCCAACGCTAATTACAGCTTCAAAAGAGAGTAAAAGTGTTCGCTACCAAAATCCGAACTCTTATACATTTTTTGTTCACTTTGGAAGCTCTTCTTGCGGTTGCCACATGACTAAAATGAATTGAAATGTCGGTCGTTCTCGTTTTGCTTGTACTACTCGAATTCAGGAGCATATTTTATAAATGAAATTTTCAGCAATATTCCATGAAAACCATTCAAAAAGAAATGTTTTAATATTCCCAAAAATTGGAAATTTTATACAAAAATTATTTCAAGGTAGAAAAACATTCATATACAGTGAAAACTCTATTAGGGGACACCCCACCAATCGGGATGCCCGTTTTTAACCAGAATTTTTTCTATAACGTTCGTTGTAATGTATTCTTTCGACTAACTTCACTCCTCTTTTGCGAACACTCTCAATTTCTGTGAGAGACTCTTTTTAACGGACGATCATTTATACATATTATTAAGTAAAACAGCTTTTTAGCGGATGTGAACCTTTCTATCGAGGACACTTATCTGTCCGTGAAGCAAAATAAAATTACAGTTATAGGTATTTTGCAAAAATGAGTAGAAAATTGTGTGGTGAAATAAAATTAAAATTAAATTTAATTGCATATTGGATTTGTATAATAAAACCTAGTTTTGAGTTATATTAAAATATCGTATCGATATTTTCTGTTTTGAAAAAATATCAAAAGTATATTAAATACATCGATATATTCGATATAATTGATATTTATTTGTTTGTTTCTTTTTGCCCTCAATTAAATGATGCTCTTCACAATACAAATATACATTCTATGTTAAGCAAACAGAATATATTTAATGAATTACGAATTTAGTACGTATTGTACATATTTAACAAAAAAAACTGTTTAATTTTAAAATATGATATTAACGTGATTTAAAAATATGCGTTGCGTTATGTGTAAAAGCATCATACGGCTACAGAAGTTCCAAATGACACATTTTAGTAAGTCGCTCGCATTGAGCTACAAGGGGTAATTAAAAATGGTATAGCGCGTTTAGAGAGTCCTGACATAGCCGCCTTTTCCGAAGTCCAGAACATTAAGGGATTACTTTTCCATGAAGTTTGCGGCAAGCAGATGTATAACTTTACCTCCATATTATGTCGTTTTTAACTAACTTATATGAATAAGAAAATATATATATATTTTTTTTTTCACAGCACGTGCTGTGCTTCTATGCACACAAGCAGACTGTTTGAAAGTGAGAGTTTGGTCACCACTGATCTAAGCGTTCGAAATTGAAACGATCTCGCACGATTTATTGAGTGTTTCTTGAAAACAGGTCCAAACGCAAATATATAATTACTTTCAACAGCAAGAATCAATTTTTCTTTCTGTAGTTGTTATTTAAATTACATATTTATCGTCAATAAATATTAACACCAAATCCGACTTGGAGTAATTTGATACTGGCTGTGAAACGAATATGAATGAATATTTTAACTCTTCCTTTACTTTAAATGATATTCTCCCGGCTGAAGACCAATTACTTTTCTTGCAGGGATTGTCCGGAGTTCCAAATCCCATTTTAGTAGTATTAAATATTTAAAATAAACTCTTAATGAATAAAATGAAGAAAATGGGAGTTTACACTATAGGTAACATGATAAATTTTTAACATACTCATATTGTGATTATCCTTTTTCTGACGATCCTTTGCTAATGCATTTATCTCGGCATCTGTCAGATTCTGCGGCTCTTGCTTAATGGATAGCTCTGAGTTGAAGTTTTGATCAAAACCAAACGAATCGTTTTGCAGTATATCGTCGAAAAGATCATCTGCCTAAAAAATTGGAAATGAGAATGAAAAAAGAGCATTTTAAGTTATGAATGTATTCCTTTCAGAGTCCTGGTTTTCCAGTATTACATTATTATCAGAAGCCGGCTTCTTGATATATGAATAACTATACAAACGTTGTTGTGACAACAACATATTTGAATTGTTTTCTTAGGTGTCTGTCCCCTTTTAATGTTAAAACCTTATCGATAAAAAATGATTGTTGTTATTGGTTGCTTTCTCTTATAGCGCGTACTTTTGTCAATATCAGCACAAAGGAGATAACCTCTTAGCGTACTAAAATGTCATTTATTAGACCCTGTACTTTAAAAAAGTACAAAAGGGTCTATCAAGTTTGTACAATTGACATTTGTGTGTAACAGGCAGAAGGAGGCGTGGCAGACCCCACAAAGTATATATATTCTTGATCAGGACGACGAGCTGAGTCGATATAGCCATGTCTGTCTGTCCGTCTGTCTGTATGAACACCTAGATCTCGGAAACTATAAGAGCTAGAGACTTAATTCTTTGGTAATTATCTATTAGTGGAGCCCCTTCCAAAAAAAAAAAAAAAAAAAACCATAGATAGGGGGTACTTCAACTAGCATTTGGGTATCAAAATTATGCTGGGGACGCTCTTAGTTTAGCCACAATAAATCTTTAAAGTTTTGTCTAATTCCCATACAAAATGTGCTTGGAAACCGTTGCTACGCAAACACGCGCACAATGACAAGCGCCTGTCTGTGTGATCGGTACAGTGGTCTGTGAAGCTTAAAATTTTAGTCAAATTGTGCTTAGCTTAAATACTATATATGTCGAAACTTTGCACACTTTGAATACATTTATGCGTGAAATATAAATAAAACAAACAGTTTACAACGTAAAATACTTAGTAATTAACGACTATTTAATATTAAGACGTACATTTTAGTCGCAATTCATGTTTGAAGATTAACCTAAATTCGATACACAATGCGCAAATTATGAATACACAAAATGCATGCTCCCGATCTAAGCGCCACAATTTCGCGACCAATAGTCGCGAAACACATTTTTCGTTTCCTAAGAAGAAGAATATTATACAAATGGATTTAAAGTTTGATTAGGTAAAAGAAGAGTATTGTTATGAACATTTGGTAAAAGAGAACGCAAAGTAACGCCGCAGGCGAGAAATTTTTTTGAAAAAAAAAAATCGCGCGCGCGATTCAAAAAAATTTCTTGCCTGCGGCGCTACTTTGCATATTCTTCTACCCTTTATAATTTGATAAATAATATAATCTTAATATTGAAATAAAAAAAATAAAAAAAAAAAGTTAATTACTACGTATTTTACGTTGTAAAATTTTTGATTTATTTATATTTCACGCATAAGTATATTTAAAGTGTGAAAAGTGAAAATATATAAAATATAAATAAATATATGTAGACACAGTATTTACGCTAAGCAAAATTTGACAAAAATTTTAAGCTTCACAGACCACTGTACCGCGACGAGCACACAGACAGGCGCTTGAATTTTGTGTATTCATAATTTGTCAGTGTGCGTGTTTGCTAGCATTTTGTATGGGAATTAGGCCAAACTTTAAAGATTTGTTGTGGCTAAACTAGAAGCGTCCCCAACATAATTTTGATACCCAAATGCTAGTTGAAGTACCCCCTATCTATGGTTTTTTTTTTTTTTTTTTTGGAAGGGGCTCCACTAATAGATAATTACCAATTCTTTTTTGTTAGGTTCGTGTATTACATAGGCAGGTCAAATTTATGTCGAATGTTTGAAAAGTTTGATAAATATTCCCAGCATGTACAGTTTTAGAGTCACTGTTTTCCTTTTTAGCATGAATAAAGCTTTAGATGCTTTGAATGTTTGGTGCGAGTTGCAGCCCAATCGGATAATAAAAACCAAAGATATTGTACAAACAATTTTCTGTCTTGGGTATTTGGTAGGGGGAGGGGGAAGCCACAGTGTACGCGGCCACTAGGGCGTATGCGTGATTTTTGATTGTGAGTATGAATGTCTGTATGAGTATTGGCTATTGTTTGTTTTTAAGCAAATACATAATTGTATGTATAGAAGTTTGTGTGTATGTATAAGTGCATGTGCATGTGTATGTGTATGTGAGTATGTTCATACCATATGCTGCTGCTGTTATCGACGCCCAGGGAATACCAAAGTACAGGGTCTCCTACTGTCGGTTGCGTCCGACTATAGCTTTCCCTAATTTTTTTGCTATGCCTCGTAAAACATCAGTGTGACCATCAAAATTTAAGAAAAGTAATAAAATATTGCTGCACTACTGCGACCGTTTTGTGCATCCCCTCTTCCCCGCACATTTAATGTATTTTCCAATACTGCTAATTTTATTCATTTTACATTATAAATGCCTATAATTTTTTAAGCACAAAACATGCAATGCAAGTCAGTGTGACTTTCATTTAGTTCACACATTTACCCAAATACATTCTCTTAAATCTTAATGGCCACAATGATGTTCTACAGGCAGAAGCTAAATAATTGGCATTGCATACTGAATGTAACATTACAGTTTGGTGTACATAAGGTACATAAAATAATGAACAACGAAATAACACTAAAATGTGTAAATATGCAGGTATTGGGAATATTATGAAACGTGTTCGTCGAATAAACACCCTTTAGGCTTACGACGATCCAACCGGCGTTCGATATGAGGAACGCCGATTGCGACATTTATGAAAAGCAACATGAAAACGAGCTTAAGAAAAAATAAATTAATTTGATTGATCGTCCGATCGCTCCAACTGATAAGCTGACAAGGAGTTATACCTACACCTACCTCTATCTTACCTCTTTCAGGTATTAATTAGTGTACTATATAAGGCAGATTGTGCCTTGTAATTACTGATGGAATTAACAACTATCAAAATGCGTATCGTATCTAATCTATCAATTTCCTTCCTTGATAGTATGTAGCTATATATGTATGTAACATATGAATATTGTACTATTAAATATTTAATTTTAATCTATTACACAAGACTATAACACATATAAAAGTAGGAAAAGCTACAGATGGACGCAACCGACTTTGTTTTACCTTGGGTGTCGATAACAGCAGCATCATATACATACACACATACACTTATACACATATACGCGCAAAAACAACCAATAACCAATACTCATACAGAAATTCATACTCACAATCAAAAATCACGCATACGGCCTAGTGGCCACGTACACTGTGACTTCCCCCATCCCCCAACCAAATGCCTACTACCGAAAATTGATTGTCCAATATCTCCGGTGCATATAATCCGATTAGGCTGCAAATCGCACCAAACATTCAAAGCACCTGAAGCTTTATTCCTGCAGAGAAGGAATCCAGTGACTCTAAAACTGTACATGCTAAGAACATTTTTGCAAATTTGAGGGGGAGGGGAAAGAGATATCAAATTGAAAACATAAACTTGGCCTGCCTTTGTAGTACACGAACCAAACAGCTCTTATAGTTTCCAAGATCTCGGTGTTCATACAGACGGACATAGCTAGATCGACTCAGCTCGCCGTCCTGATCAAGAATATGTGTACTTTGTAGAGTCTGAAACGTTCCATCTGCCTTACGTTCCATCAGCTATACAACCTACAACCTTAATAGACCCTTTTGACTCAAAACAGGATCTTATAAGTTTGGTTACGCAATAATGAATAATTTATTGTTTATTTGTTGGAAAACCAAACTTAAAATCTAAAATTAAATTCCTCAGGCCCAAAAACATAGGGATTACATAACACAGCCCAGTATTTTAAAAATAATTATTATTATAAATATTGTTTTTTTAAATTTACTTACATCACTGTCAAAGGAAGGCAGCTGAAAGCAAAAGAATAAAGAAATAAAATTATATGTATATTAAAAATTCCAGAATGCTACAGTCGGACGTAACCGACAGTTAAAGATCCTGTACATATGTATATATTTACTAAAAAATAACAAAATAAAAGTACGATTCTTTATCGAATATGTTTACTGTTTGTCATTTTCTTTTCAAACAAAGCATTAGCGTGTATCAATGATTCACTTTTCCGTAGTAAATTTGGGTTCGATTGAGCTGGAAATCGCGCCAAACATAATATGTATCTTAAGCTTTGTTTAAGCTCGGAGGTCAGAGAGAACATTTTCGCGATTAACGGAGAAGGGAAGGAGATATCGAAAATCAGAAGTTTAGGCCATACATGAATCTAACACAAACATAATTGTCTCAACCTCTTATAGTTTGCGGAAAATATATATGTGTGCATAGTACCCCTAATACCTCAGCTTACACCGGGCCTTTCAAACCTTGTACAAATATTAGTACGCACGTACACGCATTAAGATATACTCACACATGATACATAACCGCAATCACAGTGCAAAAAAAGTAGGGAAAGCGACAGTCGGACGCAAAGCTACAGTCGGACGCAACCGACAGTAGGTGACCCTGTACTTTGATTTGCCCTGGGAGTCCATAATAGTCCGTAGAGTCCATAATAGCAGCAGCATATATGTACATACTCACATACACATACCCATGCACTTATACACACACACATACACTTATTCATACAAATATACACTAAAATACAAACAATCAGCAATACTCATACAGAAATTCAAACTCACAATCAAAAATTACGCATACGCTCTAGTAGCCGCGTACAGTGTGGCTTCCCCCCTCCCCTACCCAAATGCCTAGTACTGAAAATTGTTTGTCGAATATCTCCGGTGTTTCTTATCCGATTGGGCTGCAACTTGCACCAAACATGCAAAGCATCTAAAGCTTTAATGAATCCAGTGACTCTAAAACTGTATATACTAAGAACATTTTTGTAAATTTGAGGGGGAGGGGGATGACTTTTCAAACATTTGAAACAAACTTGACCTGCTTATGTAATACACAAACCTAACAAAAAAAAAATGAAGTCTCTAGCTCTAATAGTTTCCGAGATCTAGGTGTTCATACAGACGGACGGACAGACGGACAGACAGACGGACAGACAGACAGGGCTATATCGACTCAGCTCGTCGTCCTGATCAAGAATATATATACTTTATGGGGTCTGCCACGCCTCCTTCTGCCTGTTACACACAAATGTCATTTGCACAAACTTAATAGACCCTTTTGTACTTTTTTAAAGTACAGGGTCTAAAAACTCGGACGCAACCGACAGTAGGAGATCCTGTACTCTCCTTCGCACACACACATGCTAACAAACACTCACACATGCACACATAGTGCAAAGTCACACGCAACCACACATACGTTCGCGCTGCTCCCCCCTACAGGGAATTGAATCTTGAATATCTCCGGTGTTTATTATCCGATTGAGCCACAATTCACAGAACAGATAAAGATTATCATAAGATTACGATATGCCAAATCACAAGTTTGTATCTTTAAAATTGTGGGTGTGGTAGATTTTCGCGGTTTTTGGGGGAGGGGGGAGAGCTATCAAAAATCTAACACAAAATTGATCTGCTTGCACTATAGGGGCATCTAACTGCCAAATATGATGTCTCTAGCTCTTACAGTTTCCGAGATATAGGTGTTCATACAGACGGACGGCCGGACGGACGGACAGACGAACATGGCTAGATCGACTCGTCGTCCTGATCAAGAATATATATACTTTGTGGGGTCTTCCACGCCTCCTTCTGCCTGTTACATACATTTCGGGCTTGCACAATCTTAATAGACCCTTTTGTACTTTTTTAAAGTACAGGGTCTAAAAAGTATTAAAAGACAGTCAAAAAACGCTCAAATTGCTTGCTGGAATGTGATAGGAATTATGAATTTCGGGCACTACTGCTTTATATTGACGTAGGTGTGTATGTCTGTATGTATGTATGTATATTTTCACTTTCTCACACACAAACAAATATACTTGATAGTAAAGAGAACTTGAGAAGTACACGTTATCCAAGCTACAGAAATCTTATTGTCATTACGTCTATGCACAAACAAAATAAATAAGTTGTCAACAAACAAAGGCACAAAAGCAGAAGCTCACACAAACACGCACACACACAGACAGACACTGAGACAGAATTCTCTCTCGCTCCCTTTGAAATCACATATGCATATCTACATTTACACATACAAACATACATACGCAATGCCAAGCATGTTAAAATATTCCGATTCAAACACTATTAATAAAATGTGTACACAAATATACATACATATAAGCATGTCTGAATGTGTGTCAATCAGTTAGCAGTTTGCCGGTAGATATTCAAACCGGTTTGTCAAAACCTAGTTGAATTTTAACTTATTTTGCATGGTTAAAAATTGTTAATGGAATCGGTACCACCCCCAGCCATCCCAGACGGGCGAACAAGGCATGCATATAAACTAATGCTGTCAACTACTCGCCAAAAAACGCCTGATCGATGATCGTTTTTTTTTAGACCCTGTACTTTAAAAAAGTACAAAAGGGTCTATTAAGACTGTGCAACTTAGAAATGTGTGTTACAGGCAGAAGTAGGCGTGGCAGACCCCACAAAGTATATCTATTCTTGCTCAGGACGACGTGCTGAGTCTACTGTCTACTACTACTACAGTCTACTACGACCTAGATATCGTAAACTGTAAAAGCTAGAGACATCATATTTGACAACTAGATCCCCCTATAGTGCAAGCAGATCAAGTTTGTGTTAGATTTTTTATACCTTCTGTTGATACAGGTTCTCCTACAGTCGGTTGCACCCGACTGTAACTATCCAAGTTTGTTAATATATTTTAATACATTTTCTAGTGTGTTAACAGATTGAATATAATATAATAATAATAATAAATTAATAATCGAATACATTTTTTTATTTCTATATTTCGCATAAGGCAACTATACTAGTATCTAAACTAGCCGTTAGATACATATCTAATTACCCCTGGTATATCGCATATCCAATATCTCCGGATAATAACGATTGGGCTGCAAATCGCACCAAAGATTCATCTATTCATCTTATTCATGCAAAGAGGGAAGACAATGACTTTTAAACTGTACACGCTGAGAATATTTTTGCGAATTTGAGGGGGAGGGGGATGAGATATCAAATCAAAAACATAAACTTGGCCTGCCTATATAATACACGAAGAAACAAACAAAACAAATCCTCTAGCTCTTCGTTTCCGAGACAGACGGACAGACAGACGGACATGGCTGGACCGACTCAGCTCGTCGTACTGATCAAGAATATATATGTATGTATATTTTGTGCGGTCTGCTACGTTTCCTTCTGCCTGTTACACACAAATGTCAATTGCACAAACTTAATAGACCCGTTTGTACTTTTTTGAAGTACAGTGTCTGAAAATGCACATTCCTACTCCATAGTATGTATGTATGTTTGTACATACTACATACTACAATACAATGTTAAATGCATATATTCCGTGTGTTGATACAGTTGTGATTATTTGCTCGTACTAAATAACAGTACCCTCATACATGTAGGCACAATACTCAACCAGCTCCAAATCCAATAACAATTGCTTAAATATTTGTTAATTATAATTTATTGTAAATATTCCGAAACACTCACGCTTTGCTCATTTAGCTAACACTCATAAATAAAACAAACGTCAAATTGAAACAAGTTTCATGATCGTTCATCGATTTATGTACATACATATGTACATATGTATGTATATACAAACACGCAGGCACATACACAAAAATACACAAACACATGTACTCCAAATGTAAATTTATATGCTTAAACGCAATTAATATGACTTTGTTAAATACCCACACGATCATACTAACAAATCTATGTATGTATGTGTGACTGACATATCGTACTTTTGGAATACATATTCATACATACAAAAATAAATATACATTTGCATAAGTTATATGGACGAATGTAAACATGGAACACACAGTTTTGCGTGCATTTACGTATGTCAACTCAGGGTGGGGGTAGTACCAGTATATATAGTAATACGATTTCAATTACTACCTTGCTTCTCTTAAGTGAATTATTTTTCATGAAGCGTAGTTTTCGTAAGTACGCTATAAATAATCCGCACATACCTTTGTCTGGCGGTGTGATATGGTAAGAACCGGCATTTTCCTACGATGAATTTTTGTGTTGTATTCTTTAGCTCTATTAGATGTCCTGGCCGTTGGATCTGGGCGTGTTTTAATGGCGATATTGCGGGAGATTATTCTCCGTTTGCTGCGCCTTTCCGACAAACTGGCAGCTGATATCCGAGGTAGCAGGTGCATTAAGAGCTCGAATCTACTGCACTTACTTGAGAATTTTTGCTATTTGTCTTTGATCTACCTCCTTTATATTATACGATTATACGAATACGTATGCCTTTATTTCATCCCCATACAAGTAGCCCACATTATAAATATTTTATGGTTATTTAATCATTAATTACATTATTTAATTGACCTAGTTATGTTTATCGAGATTTCTTTATACATAACACACATGCCTGAGCACACATACATATGCACAGTGTACATAGTGTGCATGCAATTTATGCGGAACGCGCGCACAACCCAAACTCCGCTCACTACTCACTACAAATTACTACTAATCAAAAGTCACACATTCTACAATTACGAAATAAAAAGACTTCAGACCTGCCAGACTGCTTCAAAAATACCGCTGACACATTACCCAGTAATTTGATCGCGCGGCTACACACGAGCAATTAAAAAATACTAAACTTGTAAGCAAGCAGACAGAAGCTGTACTGTCTGTGCAAGCTTGCTTTTGTATGGCTGCATATACGTAAAAAAGCTGACTGACTTAAATCTGTTAAATTTGTTAGTAGTTTGACAGTGCCGAATGTTCAAAAAAATTATGCAAGTGTTTACATTAAAAAGGCATTATTAAAACAGGAAGTTGTAAAAAAAACCAGGTAAGCAAAAACGAACAAGAAAACTTAATAGAATTTTTTTGTTTTATGTTTCACGATACAACTAACATGCATCAAGTATGGCCGAGTCTTGTCTACTATTTCGATTAAAATTTGTATTTTCTATCGAAAAAAAGTAGGGAAAGCTACAGTCGGACGTAACCGACAGTAGAAGACTCTGTACTAGAGATGGGCATGGACTTAAAATTTTCGGCACGACCCAACACGGCACGAAAACAAAATTTTGTAACACGCACTCACACGCACGCTTCAAAATTTTCCAAACACGGTCCAACACGAAATATTATATTTTCTTTTTTAATTTTTAGTATTCATATTAAACTAATGCTTAATTTAGTAATTTTATGATTTTACATATTTTTGTATGAAAATGGTAGTTCATCTAGATTTGAGCTAGATAAACGAGTGCGACGTTCGTTTAATATTTGCCCAGATATCGAAAATATCCTCTCGCTCGTAGCAGAGCTTGCAGGAATACTTAATATTTTTCGGGCTAGTATATTTGTAAATCGAATTTTTATTCCGAATTGCTTGCTGCATTTCAAACTTTTCCATTTTTATAAGTGACGCCGTGATTTGTATTGAAATATCAGTTTTATCGACTATTGCTTTTTTGGCATTTTTAAGTACATTTTAATGATCGGCGTGTTTTTTCGTGCCAAATATGTACTGAACGAATACGCACGCCCATGGACAAAATTCAAATTTTCAACACGAACACGCGGGCGCCCATCGAAGAAAACACGGTCCATGCCCAACTCTACCCTGTACTTTCATTTGCCCTGGGCGTCGATAATAGCAGCAGCTTATATGTAATGTATGTACATACTCACATACACATACACATGCACTTATACATACACACATACACACAAACACTTATACATACAAACATACGCTCAAATACAAACACTAACCAATACTCATACAGAAATTCAACCCCACAATCAAAAATCACTCATACGCCCTAATGCCTGCGTACACTGTAGCTTTCCCCTTCCACCATCCAACTGCCTAGTATAGAAAATTGTTTGTCCAATATCTCCGGAGTTTATTATCCGATTGGGCTGCAAATCCCATCAAACATTCAAAGCATCTTAAGCTTTGTTCATGCAAATCCAGAAATCCAGTGACTCTAAAACTGTATATGCTAAGAACATTTTTGTTAATTTGAGGGTGAGGGGATGAGATATAAAATTAAAAACATAAACTTGGACTGCCTATGTAATACACGAACCAAAAAAAAAAAAATTACGTCTCTAGCTCGTATAGTTTCCGAGATCTCGGTGTTCATACGGACGGACAGACAGACAGACAGTCAGACAGACAGACGGACATGACTATATCGACTCAGCTCGTCGTCCTGATCAAGAATATATGTATATACTTTATGGGGTCTGTCACGCCTCCTTCTGCCTGTTACACACAAATGTCACTTGCACTAACTTAATAGACCCTTTTGTTCTTTTTTTAAAGTACAGGGTCGAAATATCGATATAAATCCAAACACAGATAAATTATAAATGTAATAAACATGAGGACGTCAACAAATAAGCATTCAGGAATAGCCTGGCCAATTATGGACCCTTTTCTTATCAACCTGCATAAATAAAATTATATATATCTATCTATATATTATGTATATAAAGTAGTTCGTTCTGACTGACTGACTGATCATCAACGCACAGCTCAAACGGTAAGATATAGCGACCTAATTTTTTCACAGAAATATTGCTTATGACCCTTAGATGCACGTTAAGAGCTCAAATCTGTAAACCTCCTCCCCCTTCTAACCCCGAAGAGCAACTGTAACCACAATTTTAAAGATAAAAACTTGCGGCTTAATTTATAAGTAGCTATTGGCTACCTAAATCTATTCTGGAAATTTTAGCTCGATTGGACAGTAAACAATAGAGTTATTCGATATTCAATTAATTGGCATGGGGAAGGGGGTGAGGGAAGCAAAATAATGCTCGCATGCCAGATGAGCTGTGTATACGAGTAATATACGTGTGAGCAGCTATATGCTGCCATATTCGTTTAAAAAGCGCGGGTATGTACATACATTTAAGCACATACATACATATGTACATCAGTACATACATACATATATACATACATTCGTATATACATACATTTAAACATATATATGTACGAATGTATATTTGTATGTGTGTACATACATATGTATGTACATGTTACATCAGTACAGACATACATCATACATCGATCATAAATCGATTGAACGAATTCGAAAATGGGAACAGGCCTGATTATTTACAATAGAAAAGTATCCAAAAAGCAAACTATGTAAATTATTGATCTTACCTCTGAAGCACTAGTGGCCACCGAGCTTATGCTGGGAGACATTGGAGCTGATGTCGATTGCAGTGGACTGGCTGTGCTCGTTCCGGAAAAGTTGGAGTTTCGCATAGCATTAATAATGGCAGTGGTACGGTTTGTTAAGGAAGAGGAGTTAAGGCTTAAATTTGCCTTGTATAACCCTTTTTGTAAAGCATCGGTTCCTGCTCCGGCTGCCCCTCCTCCTACAGTTGCGCCTGCGCTGCCACCACCAAAGAAACTAGAACTTCCAAAAGAAGAAAAATGCATGGGATCCTCATTTCTGCAGGATCCACTTTTAGCAGCATCGCTTCCTACGAAGCTCTTTGCATGATCGTCAGTAGTGAAGGATGGAGTGCATTGCAGATTGCCCGTAGATGCCGAGGTATTTGCGTTTTTTTCCTAAAATGCAGTAAAGTAAATAAAATATATATTTATATAATATATAGTAATCACACCTGTTCTGAATAACGGGTCGTTTTGATTTCGACCGTACTCGTTGTACTGTTCGATCGACTTATACTCCATTTCATAACGATTCGATAACAAACATATATCGTAAAAAACAGCTGTTTGACATTTGTGCTTGCACCAACGAAAATATAGATGTCAGCTGTTTGTAAGCTTCGTTATCGATATAATTTTGTTTATCGATAAGATGTGAATTATTGCTTACACTCGCAAATTATTTTTTTAGTTACTGTTTTCATCCAATTTACAAATATATTTTAAACAAAAACTATTTATTTATAAGCTACACTTGTATATATATTTAAAGCAACATTTGTGTATAAAACCAAAACTAAAAACTCTTATTTGTTGTACTAGGCAAAATTAGAAGCATATTTTGTAAATTCCATGAAAACCATTCAAACAGAAATTCTGAAATTTCATTGAAAAATTATTACAGGGTGGAAAAACACCCATAAAAATTTTAAAAAGCAGTTTACTCGGAATCAAAATTCAGAACATGTGTGATTGTTTATTAATAATATACTAAAAAATGCTCACATCAAAGTTTTGAAAGCCCCACGCAGTTGGCTTAAACGATTCACTCAGATACTGCCTGACTTGATTCTTTTGTTTCTGAATCACATGATACCTAGTGGGATTCTCCAACACGGTGCTGACCTATGAAAATTACAAATATGTATAATTATAAACAGTAATTAAACGATATATATTTGTTATACCTGTAGCACTTGCGGTGGCACGTCGACTCCAATACTCTGAAGTGGAACTTTAAGCGTGACTGGACTAGACGGCGACAAACGATCCTTTCGCCCTAAGCTTTGTGTTTGCAACTGTGACTGATCTAGGCTCGAAGCACCACTGCTGCCACATGCGCTTGTATTATTGCTATCGATTATCTCCGTATCAAAGCAACCCTGCATACGAAACGCATTCAGCATAGTTTGATCTTGCTGCATCTGTTGTTGTTGTTGTTGCTGTTGCAGCAGCAATTGTTGCTGCTGCTCCTGTTGCTGTTGCTCGCGCTGCAACTGGAGCTTCAGCTGAGTGCGAGATGTGGGCGTTACCGTCTTAAAGGTGGGTCTGAAAGAGTGAAAAACAAATTTATTAAACAAATCAATTCAAATTCAACAATACAATATTCATTCATTTGATGGTATGATGTTAGGTTAGGTAGAGCCGGATGGGATCGTGTCCCCCACATAGACCTAGTGGTCCATTGTGATACCGGTTTTGGTTAGTACCCACATGTTAGGTCTGCGTCGGTAGACCTGCCGGCTTGAAAAATTTAATTGTGTTATTGAGTGATATCCTTGATACCTCATGCAGTGCGGCATACGTTGGGCTCCCTAGGTGCCATCATGGTATAATGTAGATTAAATACATTTTTTTAGACCCTGTACTTTAAAAAAGTACAAAAGGGTCTATTAAATTTGTGCAAATAACATTTGTGTGTAACAGGCAGAAGGAGGCGTGGCAGACCCCACAAAGTATATATATATTCTTGATTAGGACGGCAAGCTAAGTCGTCTGTCTCTATGAACACCTAGATCTCGGAAACTATAAGAGCTAGAGACTTAATTCATATTTTGTTAAGTTCGTGTATTACATAGGCAGCTCAAGTTTATGTCCAATGTTCGATATGTCATCCCCCTCCCCACCAAATTTGCAAAAAATTGGTAGCATGAACAGTCTTAGTCACTGTCTTTATTCTTTGGGCGAATGAAGTTTGAGATGCATTGAATATATGGTGCGATTTGCAGCCCGATCGGATATGGGATAATCAATTTTGTATACTAGGCATTGAGCAAGGGTAAGGGGAAGAACCAGTGTACGCGTCCGCTAGGGCGTATGCGTGATTTTTGATTCCGGGCAATTATGTATGTGTGAGTATTGGTTATTGTTTGTATTTGCGCGTATGTTTGTTTGCATGAGAGTATGTATATGTGAATGTGTGTATGTATATGATGCTGTTGTTATCGACACCCAAGGCAAAACAAAGTACAGGATCTCCTACTGTCGGTTTCGTCCTACTGTAGCTTTCCCTACTTTTTAGACCCTGTACTGTCCATCTGTCTGTCCGTCCGTCTGTATGAACACCTAGATCTCGTAAACTGTAAGAGCTAGAGTGATCATATTTGGCGGTTAGATGCCCCTATAGTGCAAGTAGATCAAGTTTGTGTTCAATTTTTTATACCTCCTCCCCCTCCCCCAAAAACCGCGAAAAACCACCACCGCCACAATTTTAAAGATACTTGGACTTTAGCATACAAAGATCTTATGCTAATCTTTACCGGTCCTGCTAATTGTGGCTCAATCGGATAATAAACACCGGAGATATTCGAGATCATTTCCGTACTAGGCAAGGGGGAGCATGCACTTAATCTATATTCTATATCTATATATATATAAAGTAGTTCGTTCTGACTGACCGACTGATCATCAACGCACAGCTCAAACGGTAAGATACTATATAGCGACCTAATTTGTTCGCAAATAGATCCACGTTAAGAGCTCAAATCTGCTAACCTCCTCCCCCTTCTAACCGCGAAGAGCACCTGTAGCCACAATTTTAGAGATACTTGCATCTTAATTTATAAAATCTATTCTGAAAATTTCAGCCTAATTGGACAATAAACAATGGAGTTATTCCATATTCAATTAATTAGTTTGAGGAAGGGGGGAAAGCAAAATAATGCTCGCATGCCAGTGTATACGTTTAATATACGTCTGAGTATCGATATGCCATATTCGATTAAAATAGCGCGGATATATACATACATTTAAGTGCATACATACATATGTACATAAGTACATACATACATACATATACACATATAACCATACATTCGTAAATACATACATTAAAACATATTAAATGTACATGCATACATCAGTACATACATATTTACGTATATACATCATACATTCATTCATACATTCATTAATACATGTATGTATACATGTACGTTCATTCATGCGTACATACATACATTTAAACATATGTACATGCATAGATACATATATTTAATACAGACATAAACATTTTTACATATATGCATACATATGTACATCAGGACAATTTTACATACATAGATACATATAAACATACTTTTGTACATACATGCATATAAACATATGTATATACTGATGTACATATGTCTGCATGTATATATATCAGTACCTACATATGTATGTACATACATATTTACATACATACATCAACCATTCATTCATACATGAATGTACATTCATGCGTACACACATACATTTAAGCATATGTACATGCATACATATATTGAAACATATTTACGTACATACAATTAAACATGTGTACATACATGCATACATGCATACATGCTATTGCCCCTGCATCCTCTGTAGATACTGCAGAATCCACAACAACAACCATTTTATATATTTTTACGCTCTGCACAATGTCGAAAATTTAAATACTAATTTCTATTAGGCAAATATATCTTAATATTTTTGTTGCATATCGGTGTTATATTGTTTATATATACTATACATGGAAAATATACATATATCGTTTTTTTCTTGCCATTGTTTATAGACCCTGTACTTTAAAAAAGTACAGAAGGGTCTATTAAGATTGTGCAATTGACATTTGTGTGTAACAGGCATGTCAGACCCACAAAGAATATACATATATTCTTGATCAGGACGACGAGCTGAGTCGATCTAGCCATGTCCGTCTGTCTGTCCGAGACATGAACACCGAGATCTCGGAAACTATAAGAGACTCAATTAATTAAATTAAATATATCAAGTTTATTACAAAGCTCTTGAATATTTTTTCATGAAATGAAGAACCTTTCTAAGAAAATACAAGTAAAGATGGGAATTGATCCGGAAATATTTTAAAATAGTACACTATCCGAAGAAATTACTGGAGTGGAGGACAACGAAACAATGCAAATTTTGGACACAATTTTGTAATGAGAAAGATGTCCTATGTAGCAAACTCCAGAAGCTTTAAATAAGAAAGGAGCAATATCGACACTTGTAAGGTTTCACGATCTAGGCATCTCTTCAATAAAGCTGACCACCTTTTCAGATCCACTTAGTTAATCCCCAAGATATCTAAATTATCAAAAAGATTTAGATATTTAAATTATAAAAGAGATTTAGATGTTTTAATTATAAAATATCGCACTATAGGAGCTCTTATAGTTTACGAGATCTAGGTGTTCATACAGACGGACATGGCTTTATCGACTCAGCTCGTCGTCCTGATCAAGAATATATATGCTATATATGTCTCCTTCTGCCTGTTACATACATTTCTGAGTTGCACAAACCTAATAGACCCTTTTGTACTTTTTTAAAGTACAGGGTCTAAAAAGATTTAGTAAATAGTTGTTCTTTAGATATGTTAGCTATATTGAAACATTATTCACTATTATTCTCGTGAATTTTCACTAATCAACGGAAAATTAGTATTAGAATTGTAATATAGAGGACTTTTTAAATAAAATTAAAAATTGGGGGATTTTGGCTAGCTCGAGGTCCATCTTGCAGCATTAAAATAAAAAAAACTGGGTTTTTTTCATTTTACCGATATATTTCGATCGCTCCACGGCAGATCGTCTTCAGGGCAATTAAATATGGAAAGGTCACCAAATACAGAATTAAAATTAAAAAGAATACATACAGTTTTATAATAATACTTAAATGCAAATTGTTTATATACAGATGTAAGTCAATAATATATGTTTTATAGTAAAACCCAAGCTAGCTATTTTCTAGCTAGACAAATTTTGCAACTGGCAACAAAATCTAACTTTGACAACGTATACCGTGGCTTCTGGAAGTCGCAGCATTGATAAAACTGTGAATATATTTATAATAATCGCAATTTGTTTCATGCAAGTATCTTGCCTATGATTTCTGTTTTTACCGTAAATTCTTTAAATGCGCCACTGTGTGTTGGTCAGTCAGCAGAAGTTAAACAGTAGTCGGCAATCGATCAGTCAACTGCCTTCGATTGAGCAGTGTGTGAAGGAATCGTTACGTAGGATCAGCAGCAGTTATGAGAAAGCGCCTTAGAGCTTAGTTAATTAACAAATATACAAATATAAATACATATATTTCATTTAATAATTTTCAACTATTACTGATAATTAACTGTAATGAAGGTATTGATACCTTATAAAATAAGTAGTTTTCAGTTTATCTTAGGCAATACCTACCCACCCATTAGTGGCGGCAAGCCCGCAATGCGCGTCTCTGTGGCTTCTCTTTGCATAATATCACCCAAATCTACAATACTTGGGTCCATTTCGAGTATCATTTCCAGATCTTTATCGATGCCAACTGTAACTCTTATGTTAGTTGTGTTGGCTGTTGCACTCAAGGGCCTATTTATAAGCTTTCCGTTCGTTGGAATCTCATCTAGTTCCATTAACATAGATGGCTCCACGCCCAACTCAATCATCGATGCGTTGCATGATGGATTATGCTTTGGTAGGTTCGAATTCTGGTTCGGCTCCATGGTCATTGTAGAAGACATTTGTAATGATTCTACACGCCTCAGAAATTCTTGAAACTCCTGTAGGCGATCCTCCTCATATTCTGACATTTCACTGTGAAGATCGTCGTTCGCCTTAATTGGCGCCACAATTGACTTTCCCGAGGAGCCACTTTTATCCCCCACATTTTTGCCCCAGTATGAAAACATATTCGTTTAACTCGTATTCGGTATCCGTTTAAGTATTCGATCAATCGATAACTTTAATAAAATAATCAAACAGCCATCAGATGGGCCTTGATCTTGTCTATCTCAGTTAGAGTACACCAATGCGGAAAAACAGATTTTTTCTACGCCAGACTATCTATCCCACATCGAATAATGAATATAAATGTATACGTATGTACGTATTATAATAACGGGTGTCTTTTTATTGCAGAATAAATAAATAATAATAGTGTAGATTTATTTTCATTATTTAAGTAGTAAGCAAAATCTTATTTATTACAAGATATTTTAAAAATAATTATGTACATATTTACACATAAATCTATTGCTTTAACACCCCGTATCGGGCTGTATTTACGTAAAAATACAAATGGATGTATGAATAAACACTATATACATGCATACTAATTTACACACACGACACACACGCTGATCTAACATTTTGGCCAAAGAGCGCACATGCGCCTTTCTTCGTATGTATATACATATATACATTCATACGTTCATACATACATACATATGTACATATGTATGTGAACATATATATGTACGACAAGCGCAAATGCGTATATATGTACATATGTATAATCACGCACATACAGCAGAAGCCGTTGGTATAGTGAAGTCGATTCCTGAGACGAAAGCAAAAACTTCAATTCCCCTATTTTTTCAAGCTGGAAAATTTATATAATAGCCAGTGTTACCAATTCAACTATTTTCCCACTAGACCTTGCTTTATTCGCGACTGACTAGCGGGAATTATAAATATTTGAAGTGTAAGTGCAACTATATTCAAGCTCTTTAGAAATACCGTTTTTTTATTTGCACGTCTGAGTTAGGGATTCAAGTCGGCAATATTATATTAAAACTGAGTATCGAAATATACATAAATATAAATATACCAAACAATATCGATTTTTATCGATTTATCTCCGAGATAGACAGATCAGGTATATCGATACATCGACTTAGGACATTTTGGGACAAAAAGACCGGAGGCCACAGTCGGATGCATCAGAGACACTGTACTTTGCTTTGCCTTGGGCATCGATAGCAGCAGCAGCATTTGCATACACATATAAATACTTACACAGATGCATATACACACACATATCGGCCGGTGGACGACCTCATCCCCAATCTGAAGACCTGGATCGGCAGGAAGCGTGGGCAAACGAACTTCCACCTCATCAGGTGTTCAGAGGACACGGGTGTTTCAGTGCATACCTGTTAGATTTGGCTACTAGCTGGACTGCTGCTGCACCTGGTGCGGTCCGCTAGTTGTGAAGGACGCTGAGCACGTGTTTTTTGAATGCAACAGATACGCGGCACTGCGAACAAAATTAGCGGAGGTGATTGGTGAACCTATCACGGTGCAGTCGTTACTGATATTCTCGCCGGAGAATTGGGCTGCGGGTAGCTGCTTCGCGGCAACCATTATGGAGGAACAGAGGATAGTCGAGCGCACCAGAAGACGTCACCTGGACTAGGCGGTGCCGTAGCACAGTGAAGCATTGCTTCACTGCCGTCTATGCTCCATATCATAGTTTATTAATATACACTTCTATCTTTTCTTTCTGTTTTTATCCTTTTTTCTTTAGACTATCTAACTTCTTTCCCAACATTTATTTTCTACAGTTTGCATTAAAAAAAATATATATATACATATACATACAAATACGCGCGTAATCACAAACACTAGCGAATACCCACACATTTATACATATGTATGTATATATACATAACCGCAATTACAAATCACGCATGCACACTAACCTCACGTACCCCGCGGCTTTCCCCTCCCCCAGCCTATTGACTAGTCCATAAAATTGCTTATCTGATATCTCCAGTGTTTATGATCCGATATGGCTGCAATTACAACAAACATTATATCATCTTATGCTTGATTTTTATACATTGTGATCACAATCAAAAATCACGCATACGCCCTAGTGCCCGCGTACACTGTGGCTTCCCCCTCCCCCAGCCATATGCCTACTACAGAAAATTGATTGTCCAATATCTCCGGTGTTTATTATCCGATTGGACTGCAAATCGCACCAAACATTCGAAGCATCTAAGGCTTTAGAAGGGAAACAGTGACTCTAAAACTGTACATGCTGGGAATATTTTTGCGAATTAGAGGGGGAGGGGGATGACTATTTAAACATTTGAAATAAACTTGAGCTGCCTATGTAATACACGAACCTAACAAAAAAAGAAATAAGTCTGTATGAACACCTAGATCTCGGAAACTATAAGAGCTAGAGACGTAATTCTTCTTTTATTTGGTTGATTCGTGTATTGCATAAGCAGGTCAAGTTTATGTCTGATTTTCAATATCTTATCCATCTCCCCCTCGTTTTCTTATAAATATGTATGTATGTTCAGCGTGTACAGTTTTAGAGTCACTGTCTTTGCATGAATGAAGTTCAGGATGTATTGGATTTTGCTTTTGGTTTTAGTACAATTGGGTAAGTTGAAATAAGAAATAATTATTTTTTCAATTTAGTAATTATGGTGCTGTATACTGATCGGTATCAATTACTAATCTTATCGATTACTAATCGATATGCAACACCAACAACAAGAAATACTGCAATAAATAAAAAATAAGTAGAAAATACGCCAAAAAAAATCTACATACTTAATCGGGCATGCTCAGGTTTTTACTTTCACTTATTTTATGTGATTTACTAAAATTTTGGTGCTCCACTTTTCTCTTCCACTTATTTCAAGTGAATTGAATTCACTGAACTTTTAGTCAGTGAATTGAAAAGTAAATCGCAGTACAGGTGTGAATAACAAACTGAAAAGAATCCACTATATTTTTTATATATTGATTCATCTTTTCAAATTAATTTGCCATACCCCGAATGACAAAATTCGTTGTATTTATTTTATAATTTAATATTTAAAGCACCTGCCTCATCTGTCATCTGAGCTGGGCAACAACAAAAAGTGAGTTCGTGCGTGCGATAACATCGGTATTTGGAACGATATTCGATATAATTGCAGGGGCTGCGAGCTGCTCGCTAGAGAGCAACTCTTATTGGAACACTTTTTATCGGGCATGCTCCGGTTTTCACTTTCACATATTTTAAGTGCTTTACTTTTCAATTTGCAAAATATTGGTGCTCCGGTTTTCACTTCCACATATTTTATGTGCTTTGAATTCACTGAACTTTTAGTCAGTGAATTGAAAAGTAAATCGCAGTACAGGCGTGAATAAAAACCTGAAAAACATCCACGATATTTTTTACATATTTATACATCTTTTAAAATTAATTTGCCATACTCCCTATAATAAAATTCATTGTATTTATTTTATAATTTAATATTTAATGAACCTGCCTCATTTTTCATCTGTGCTGGGCAACAACAAAAAGTGAATTCGTGCGTGCGATAACACCGGTATTTGGAACGATATTCGATATAATTGCAGGGGCTGCCAGCTCATCGCTAGGAACGTGGTATCTTATTGGAACCATTTTTTATATTGATTTTTATGAATGAAAAAGTATATGGAATGTTAAAATAATAATGCAAAACGTATTAAACAATTAAAATCAATGTATTGCGCATAAATGCATATAACAGGATAAGGAATTTGTGACTTCGTTATTCAAAAAAAAACTAGCAGCAAAGTTGGCAGCTCTGCAAGAACAATCGGCTGTTTCAGCGGCCGCTTATTACAAAACTTTTAGTATTTAAATTAAATATTTATAGAATAGCACAAATGTATTTTAATTAATATATTTTTTGCGACAAACATAAAACAAAAAAAAAAGTCGAATTCATTAATACAATTAAACAGCTGTTTTTATCGATATTCACTAAAGTATATCGTATGCCATACGTTCCGATATGAGAAAAAAAGTGAAAACCGGAGCACGCAATTTTTGAATTCACGTATTTTCGTCAAAAGTAAAGCACTTAAAATAAGTGAAAACCGGAGCATGCCTGATAGATTTGAGAGAATTAAGTTGCATTTTTGTTTTAATATTTACTAAAAGAGTTGTTTAAAATAAAAGAAAAACCGAACAAATTAAAAAACTAAAAAGCTGTATTTTAAACATCGAAATATCGATGTTATTTTCCAAAGTTTCAAAGTTTTTGTCAAAACATTGAAACGTCAAAACATCGATAGTCCCAAACCTCGATGTTTTTGCAGCACTAACGCTCACACCCTGTTCACACTGAGGTCGTAAGACCAAAATTGGGACTTTTTGCTTGAGACTGGTCTCAAGCTCATACAAAATCTTGTCAGTTGGGTTTGAATTTGGGACTAGTCGTGAGAGCTGCGACCAAAAAATCCACAGTGTTGTAAAACGTTTTTTTGCCAAAAATGTGGTAGCACTGTGAAATTTACCCGCATTTTATCGAAATTTAACTCTGTTTACAGTTTAAAAAAAAAAAAAAAAGAAAATAAACGAAAAGAATTCGTAATAAGTAAATTTATGTGTTAATATTTAAATTTTTAATTTTTCTATTGATTATTAAATATTTTAAATGAATGACAGAATTTGTTATTACATGCATCCATATAGCCTTTGGCATTAATTCAGCTTTGAAAACTGCAAAAACTTTTGCCATTTGTTCCAAATGGCTTTTTTGGGCATATTCCATGCGCTGTGCCTCTTCGCTACACTCCATTTCGCTTATGTCCACAATTATCTGGGACTGAGCAATTAAATCAATAATTATTTTCTCCATTTTATTATCAAAAACTTTTAATTTATGCTGTAAGTCACGAATCAAATTAAATGTAAACAAAAAACAGCTGATTTCGACTTGCGACTTACGACTTACGATCGTTTGCTCAGTGTGAACACCTAAAAGGTCGTAGCCCAAAAAAAGTCGTAAGAGCGCAGTGTGAATTGGGTATCAGTCGCGTGTTCGATGGTATATGTTGCATGTTGGCTGCGCCTAATCGTCGGTAAATTTATGGGACCGCTTTTTTGGCTGTTTGACGCATCAATGTATTGATATTATTATCGCTTTTTGACCACCCAAGTCTATTTTCTCATTTTAGAAATATACTTTGGGATAGACTTCTTTCCGACTACTTCAATGAATAAATGTATATATGTATGTATGTGTATGTACATAACTTTCTGTATATATACACGATTATTCATTGAAGTAGTCGGAATCAATCAAAATTTTTTCAGAACTTTTAAAACCTAGTATGAGGAACTCTAGAACTCGTCAACAACTACAGAAACGACTATAAAATATAAATGTATAAATATATATATATATATATATATGTATAAATATTATAAATATATTTTATATATATATATACATATATATAAATATTTAATCTAACATTTGAAAATAGAAATAGCAAACCAATATTTATGACACGGTGGTGTGCTAAAAGTTGTGTTTTTTGCAGGCATGCAACCCTTGTTTAAGCCGAACCGGCTCGGAACCGAAATTCCGAAACCAACAGTAGGAGACCGTGCTCTGCCTTGAGCGTCGATCGCAGCAGGAAACATTCACATATACATATGTATACATTTTTAGCGAACTGAGTACCCAAAAATTAAATGATGCAAGGAAAGTTTCCTTGAGTCATTTTTTTTTTTAAGTGCGACAAATCAAGGAAAATTCCTGGCATCTGAGTACCAAGCTTAAAGAAAAATCAACGATAGTTAGCTGGAAATTACACAGAATACATACACACAAGCTCATATAAGCCCACATATGCCGATAAGATAATAGTAACAAAACGCTATTCATGCGAAACAACGCAACTACATATGTATGTAAATACGTACATTTGTTCGTGCGTATGTGCATACATGTATATATATATATATATATATCTATATCTATCTATATATATATATGTATATGTGTGTGTGTTAACTACAATTTCATATTGCTTACATTTCATCTGTTCGCAATGAGCGAGTTGACTTCAATTCATAGAATTCCACATTTTCCGTGTTGCCAGCCGCTGTCACATTGGGTAGGAAATCCATGTTGGAATCGTTATCGTTGAGCAGGTTAAGATTTAAATCAAATTCTAAATCGAATCCGAGATCAATACCAGACTCAGCCATTTCTATGACCAATGATCACAACAGCACTTTTTGAGGTGTGATTATCTTTATTTTCTCGCTCTCCCCCTCCTTCTTTCTTTCGTTTATGTTCAATTTTCACACTAAATCACAATCACAAGCAGCACACCAGTTGTAAAATGACTACTGCTTTTCGTTTAATTAAAATCCATTATCAAATACGTACATATGTATGAATATTAAAAGTAATTGAATATTTTACAACATTTGTACAATAATTTCACGTATTGCAAGCTAGACCCATCAATTCTTTCAATTGTCAACTTTTTTAATCGCTTGAAACGTTGATATTCATGAATAACCGCGAATTGTATATACATACATATGTAGGATGTAAAACGATCGACAAATTACTTTATCAATAGTTAAAGTTAATCCAATAACAGGGATGATTCTTCGTCATTGATAAGCAGTGCTGCATGTTCGATTAATCGATATCAATCTCTATTATATGTATATTTTTAACAATCACGGTACGTAAAATAATAACTAGTATATGCCCAACTGATGAAAGATTTCAAAACTAACAAATAAGGTACAATTTTAGCGCCACAAATAGTTTGAAATATGGCGTGCTTTATAAACGTATTGTCATTGGTGGTCTATTCGTAGTGGGTTTGCTTATCGATAGCAAAACCCTTTATCGAGAATCGACATTGCTAGAAACGAAAGGTAGTGTCGATAAATATTTTACTGGTTGCAAGACGAAGTTTTCCAATAATTGGTTCTACCCGAATAACGTTAATGACGTTTGGCTGTGAGTGTAGTGTATTTGAACACTTTTTTTTTGTTTATAGAATATGGAGCAGTTGGTCAATAGCAGCTTCTTTCGGATATCTTCGTTTCGTTCGTAAAACACATATGTACATACATACCTTGAACTGTATGCATATATGTACATATATAAATGAGTGTGTGAATTTATGTCTACTTGCGCTTGCATTTGTAAGACGAAAACGTTAGTAGCTTGCAAAAAAAACTACAGTATTCCTGCGTTTATAACGCAAATAGTATGTACTGAACATTATTTATATATATAGTAGTTATTGCGCTATACCTAAATATATACAAACATATTTACATATGGATGTATGTTCTGTGCACACACACACATACATACACCTATATTATCAGATGTGTTCGCTGTGCAGAATTGCGATTCGTCTTTAAGTGTGTCGATAATGTAGTACATATGACATTCGTGATTACACATTTTTCATTACAGCCGCAGTACACAGCCAGAAAAATGGATAAAAAGATTTCGTCCACTTCGCAACCACGCATATTGAAGAAGAAACATTTCAGAGTAAAACATCAGAAAGTAAAACTATTCCGAGCTAATGAACCGATTCTTAGCGTATTTATGTGGGGAATAAACCATACCGTATGTTAAATAAACATATGTATATATGTATGTAATTCGATTCCTGTATAATCACTTTAGATAAACGAATTGAGCCATGTGAACATACCAGTAATGCTGCTTCCAGACGACTTTCGCGCCTATTCCAAAATAAAAGTGGATAATCATTTATTTAATAAGTAAGCAATATTAGTATAATCAACCAATTATTTATATCTCATTAAATTTTCCTCTCATTATTTCATTTAGAGAGAATATGCCGTCACATTTCAAGGTTAAGGAGTACTGTCCTTTAGTATTTCGCAATTTGCGAGAGCGCTTTGGCGTTGATGACGTTGATTACCGTGAGTCCTTAACTAGATCGCAACCGCTGCGTATTGACTCATCGGGCAAATCAGGGGCACAATTTTACCAGAGCTACGACAAATTCTTCATCATTAAGAGCCTGACATCTGAAGAAGTAGAACGCATGCATGCTTTTCTTAAACATTACCATCCAGTGAGTTAAATATACATACATTTATATCATTTATTACTACACTCAATGTCTCGCTTTACGTATTTTAGACCCTGTACCATATGTACCTTAAGGAAGTACAAAGGGGTCTATTAAATTTGTGTAAATCACATTTGTGTGTAGCAGGCAGAAGGAGACGTGCCAGACCCCACAAAGTATATATGTATATGTATACTTAATGAGGACGACGAGCTGAGTCGTTATAGTCCTGTTTGTCTGTATAAACATCTAGATCTCGCAAACTGTAAGATCTAGAAACTAAATTCCCATTTTGTTACGTTCGTGTATTGCATAGGCTCAAGTTTATGTCTGATTTTCTATATCTCATCCCCTTTCCCTTTTAATTTGCAAAAATAATCTCGGCATGTTTTAGAGTCACTGCCTTTCTTCTTTGCACGAATAAAGCTTAAGATATGCACATAGGTTATTTGGTGCGAATTACAGTCCCATCAGATAATAAACACCGGAGATATTGAAAAATCAATTTTCTATATGTACATATGTATGTGTGAGTATTAGTTGTGTATTACAAGGGTCTGTGTGTATGCATATCTGTATGTGTATAAGTATATCCTGCTGTTTTCCACATCTAAGGCAAAGCAAAGTACAGGGTCTTCTACTGTCGGATGCGTCCGACTGTATCTTTTCGGGTTTTATTTACTTAACGATGTCCGAAAGAAAGAAGTACATCGTTTTCAGATGTGTTGACTGATACATTACTGATACATATTGTTCCCACATATGATCATTTCACAAAGGAGTTGTATGATATTTTACAAGTTTAGATTTTCCATATCAACTTAAAAATGAATTCGAAGTTTGATTCACAATTTAACTGCTTTAAGGTTAGTACGAACAAAGACGGAATTCGTTATCAAAATTTCACTAGCAAAAATGTGACTTATTTCGCATTTAAAAAAAAACTAAATTGAATATGGGTCACACTGACTTTTATTACGACATTTTCAAAATAAACAATAAAAATTTAAAGTGAACAAATTATTGTTTTATTAATTTATTGATTATTTCTATTTATTTATTTTATTTTGTTATTGTTTCATTATTATTTTATCGTCTTGACTCGAAAATCGCTTTTTCTTTTTTGTTGTTTTTTGGTTTGAACATTTGTCCTCCATCTTGACAATAATCTGTCGGAATATATGATTTCGCTTTAAAAATTTATCATCCGGCAACGCCCTCCTTTTGTTGCTAAGCGAATACGTATTTTTTCATGTTAACCAAACGAAAAACTATCAACTTCTTATTCTTTTCCCTACCCTTTTTAGACCCTGTACTTTAAAAAAGTAAAAAGGGTCTATTAAGATTGTGCAACTCAGAAATGTATGTAACAGGCAGAAGGAGGCGTGGCAGACCCCTCAAAGTATATATATTCTTGATCAGGACGACGAGCTGAGTCGATATAGCCATATCCGTCTGTCTGTCTGTCCTTCTGTCACTCTGTCTGTATGAACACCGAGATCTCGGAAAATATAAGAGCTAGAGACGTAATTTGTTTGGTTCGTGTATTACATAGGCATGCCAAGTTTATGTTTTAAATTTGATATTTTATCCCCCTCCCCCTCAAATTTACAAAAATGTTCTTAGTATATACAGTTTTAGAGTCATTGGATTCATTTTTTCATGATTAAAGCTTTAGATGCTTTGCATGTTTGGTGCGAGTTGCAGCCCAATCGGATAATAAACACCGGAGATATTGGACAAACAATTTTCAGTACTAGGTAGTTGGGTTGGGGAGGGGAGAGAAGCCACAGTGTACGCGGGCACTAAGGCGTATGCGTGATTTTTGATTGTGGGGTTGAATTTCTGTATGAGTATGGATTAGTGTTTGTATTTGAGTATATATTTGCATGTATAAGTGTATGTGTGTATGTATACACACATATGTTTATATGTATGTGTATGTGTATGTGAGTATGTGTATATATGCAGCCGCTATTATCGACGCCTAGGGTAAATCAAAGTACAGGGTCTTCTACTGTCGGTTGAATCCGACTGTAGCTTTCCGAGTTTTTTTATATAGCGTTTTAGAGATTTTACTCTTCTAGATACAAAGGTTAACTTAAAATCCAAAATTGGAGCCTGATCTAAAAAATTATGTTCTTTTGTATCTTTTTCATATTCCAGTACGTTGTTGAACGACATGGAAAAACTTTGCTGCCCCAATATCTGGGAATGTACAGGATCACCGTAGAGAGCGTGCAATATTATTTCGTCGTTATGCGAAACGTTTTTAGCTCTCAACTGACTATACATAAGTATATTACATATATACATATATATATATATATTTGTTTGTTTGCTTTGTTTAAAGTTTAATTTATTAATTGTTTTCGTTTTTTAGGAAATTCGATTTAAAGGGAAGCACTGTGGATCGCGAGGCATCTGACAAAGAATTGGAGAAACATTTACCCACTCTCAAGGACAATGATTACATAAAACAAAAAATCAAGTTGGAGATTGGAGAAGAGTCCAAGAAGAAGTTGCTGGATACATTAAACAATGATGTTGATGTAAGTTATATATGTACGTACGTATGTAGTCGATGTGAAGAACTAATTTTGTGAGAACATACACGAACAGCTCTCTGATACACTATATGGCATTGTTTACTTTATAGATCACTAGGGGGCTTCGCCCAACCACCAATGAAAAGGCTCGTGGCTCGTCACGACGCCATTAATCAGGGGCAGAGTTCCCTGAATCCTAAAATATATATATACTTTGTGGGTTCTGCCACGCCTCCTTCTGCCTGTTACATACATTTCTAAGATGCACAATCTTAATAGACCCTTTTGTACTTTTTTAAAGTACAGGGTCTAAAACAATGGCAAGAAAAAAACGATATACACTGACATGCAAAACTGAAGCACGTATTCGGTATGCTCACTTCAACGGTCTGCATCTTCGCTTATATTCGATGCATCCCACAGATCTTAGTCTTGTTTTGTTAATTATATATTTAACTATGATTATTGAATTATTGAAGCCATTTGATAAGCCGGAAGAAAAAAGCCAAAGCAAAATGTAAAAAAGCCAAGTGTATTATTTTAAAGAAATATTTATATTAAATTTTTTTTAATAATATGTCCACAGCCATTTCGATTTGTTTAGTTCTCCTATGTGATTTGACATACTATAGGTAAAGCGTTGCCCCAATTCAGGATGAATAGTATGCCAAATGTCATTTGTCCTCTCTCACATCTCCATTTCGCTAGTTCCGATTTTACATGGTTTCCAAAAGTTTTCAAATGGATTCATATCGTGGTATTATGGTAGCCACCACATGTACTGAAATTTTTGTTTTAACACCCAATTTTGGACCAAAAAGCACGTGTACTTTGGATCATTGCTTTGTTGACAACTGCATTTTTCGCAAAAGGACCCATATTCCCGATGATTTCTGGAAGATTCTGTTGTAATATGATTAATTATTGCTCCTTTCGCATTATTTGATCGATTAACACCAAGAATCAACTCCAATTTTTTTGACGGTTTCCGCACATTTCTTCATGACTGGCCTGCGGGATCTCTATTCCAAGCCAAGGAGTGTCTGTTTAATTTTTGTTGATTTGTATGATCAGAAGTAACAACAATTTATCGATTCGAGTCAGTCGGACATTGTGCATAACTGAATTCCATATACATATGTATGTGCTTAAATGTTTGTGGGTATATTTTAAACGAATATGGGAACATATCGATACTCACACGTATATTACACGTATACACAGCCTCTTCACCAAACTAATTAATTGAATATCGAATAACTCCATTGTTTATTGTCCAATTAGGCTGAATAGATTTCAGAATAGATTTAGGTAGCCAATAGCTACTTATAAATTAAGTCGCAAGTATTTATCTATAAAATTGTGGCTACAGTTGCTCTTTCACCTCTAAGGGTCATAAGTAATCATTCTGCGAAAAAATTAGGTCGCCATATCTTACCGTTTGGGCTGTACGATGATGATCAGTCAGTCAGTCAGTCAGTCAGTCAGAACGAACTACTTTATAGTACTTAAGAACTATTAGTCATAATAATAACAGAGTCAGAGAGAAGTACAATCTTTCTATTTTTTTTTAGACCCTGTACTTACAAAAGGGTCTATTAAGTTTGTGCAACTCAGAAATGTATGTTACAGGCAAAAGGAGGCGTTGCAGAACCAACAAAGTATATATATTCTTGATCATGAGATCATGATCTGTATGAGCACCTAGATCTCGTAAACTGTAAGAGCTAGATACATCATAATTGACAGTTAGATGCCCGTATAGTGCAAGCAGACCAAGTTCGTGTTCGATTTTTGATACTTCCGCACCCGAGGGAAAGTACCGGGTCTCCTACTGTCGTTGCATCCGACTGTAGCTTTCCACCCTTTATTTATGGAGACAAGAGAAAAGTAAAATTTATTCTTTTGAGTGTATTTTGATCGAAATGTATGTATTCTTATTGGAAGAGCTACTCATGTTCTGTAGATTTTTTATTTATCAAATATTCTATAAAATACATACGTATACTATAATGGGAATCGAAACCAAATCTTAACTTAACTTAATTATTGAAGAGCTTTTAAGGTTGTACTAGCCAACGAAGTTCAAGGAATTGGCCCTGTTTCCATAACTTTGGCAACTGTCATTCTATGTGCGTGTGTGCGACTCTTTAAGGCCGTTTGTTCAGTGTAAAGACGAAAAAGTCAGAAGACCTGAGTATAAACTCGGCATTATGGGAGTTTATAAAGACGTTTGGAATGTCATTCCGTAACAAAGTCGAATGCCTACAAATTACGTCTGGCATTTGAGTATGAGTAAATAGGTATTTAGTCAGCCCATAGTATGACATTTCATGATCACTTGCCACTTGCTTTGGGTTTTTTATACTTTGCTTTTTTTATTGAATCTTCTCTTTATGAGACTAACAATAAGTTCACAAAACTTATTCGAATACCGTAGCTAATAGTTTAATATTAACTACTCCTGGGCTTCACGTTCCTAATAATTTATCGTTGGAGTAGAGGATTATAGCGGTGAAAGCGAGAATTGCCGTTAACTCTCGTTACAACTCTCACGAGATGATTTGGGTGCGACGACTGGTTGCAGTAGTATTTTTCCATAATTGGGGCTATCTCATCTCTGACGGAAAGTATATTCAGGCCTTTCTATATGTTTTCGTTCCGAACGTATCACGGTGTATCAGTGATGGTTCTTAGAATCTCGGACTGTGCTCTTTGTATTATCTCAATATTGATGTTGCTGGGATTACCCTACAACTGGCAGTCGAACGTCCAGATTGGTTTTAGAACGGAGTTATACAGGAAGACCTTGTAGTCCAGACTAAGGAAGAACGGACGTTTGTAAGCCAATGGTGCGTTCTTTAAGCTTCGATATGCCTGCGCCAAGTAAGTCGTCTGTCGAGATGTACATACGTCAAGTTTCGTCACTTAATTTGGTTTTGGAAGTACGGTATTGATTAAAGTGAGAGGAGGGCAGTCCAGCCTATTTAGAGTGAACGTTGCTTGCTTGCATTTTTGTTCATTCATTTTGATTCGCCAGTCGAATAATCATTTCTCTACAACTCTAGAGCAAGTTGCATTGTTGCTTGTAATGGACATCCCGAGCTGCTAAGAATCGGGGTATCATCAGCAAACGTAAATATTGTCAGTTTCGCGCTCGGTGGGATGTCCGCAGTATGCAGGAGATACAGTGTTGGCTACCTTGGGGTGCTCCAGATTTCATTATAGGTCGTCAGACATGGCAGTTTTATATCGTACAGCAAATACTCTATTGAACAGGTACGAATTTCGAAGTAAATGCAGTGCAGTACTCTTTATGTTCAAACGCGGTTCGAATTTTTGATGTAATTCGGATGACTTGTTCAATGGTTCCATGTTTTTCACGAAAACCAAATTGATGTGCTGGGATTCAGTTGTGTCTTCTTTGATATGGGATGATATTGATAAAAAGAAAGTTGTCTAAAAGTTTTGAAATACACGATATTAAGCTTTATATGATGATGGAACTGTGTGATCTTTACGAGGTTCATCTCTCGGGAATGTTACCAATTCTTGTTATTGCATCGAAGATCTGACAGATGGTGCATACAGCACAATTTGGGTACGGCGGGTTTCTAGAACAAGCTGTTCAATTAGCATATTCGTATAGATGTTTGTTTGGTTGGCAACATTTGTATTTCGCAATCGTGGTGTTGAGATGCGAGCTACTGCAACCAGAATTGACTCGAGTAAGTTTGTGAGCAACATATATATGTCTTGTACTTGAGCCAGTTTGTTCTGTTTGAGGTTAATTTGAAGGGTTTTTCTAGAGCTTCTGGGTGTTGCTGGAGATTAAGCAGCACAGGCGGGTGATCAGGTGATAGATCCGAAGATGACTCAGCGCTTATAGAATTGCGTGAAATATTTTTTGTGACTGCAAAATCAAACATATCTGAAAGTTGCATTATTGCGTTGTATAACTAGCCGACTTTCGGGGTAACAGGACGAGATCCCCAGTGCATGTGCTTGGTATTATATTCTCCTGCTGCTATAAAGTGTTAAAGTGAGTTGAAGTAATCCATGAATTGAGCTTCGGTTATTATGAAGCAAATAGGGCAGTATACGCCGCCAAAGGTTAGATTACCGCAACCTGATTTTATATGTATAGATGTAGCTTGCAGATAGTTAATGGCAAACTCGTTATGGAGATGATGCTTGATACGATTTCTAATCAGGATTCCAGTGGCACCATGTGCTTTTCCATCTGGGTGACTTTTATTGTAGAAATTGTATTTGTTTGTAAGGTGTGTTTCTCAAAGTAGCATTGCGTCAATGTAATTGTTATGAATACTTTGAGTTAGCTCGAGTTTGTGCCGCGTAACGCCGTTGTAGGCGTAGAGAAGCCATTGATTAGTTTGTCTAATTTTGCAAGAGCATTTGTATCAAGATATTTTGATTTGGCATGAGTTCTTGCATAGTTGCTCGCGTAAAAGATATGAAGTCCAGCATGCGTTGTTGAAGGTTGCATGTAATTGATTAAATTTTGCTTTGTGACTGCTCAATAGACCGACGGACATACACCGCGTTCTGCTCTGTATGAACTGCGGGTGATATTGGCTTTATTGGGACTGGGTCTACTGTTGGCAAAAGCAGAGCTGAATGAAGATCTAGCTGCGGTTGAGAAGAAGACGTCATGGGTGGATTTCGAAATGTCAGCGGTAAAGTACGGGAGCGTGCAGTTGTCATTCTCTGTTTGAAACGGCTTTTAAGTTCCTTATATACTGAATAGCCTCTGTAGTTTGCTGTATGATTACCTCCGCAGTTACCACATTTTTTGGTGGTGGGATCCTCCCAATTTGATTGACAGTTTCAAATATCGTGGAGATCGCCACAAGTTACACATACAGGTCGAAGCGTTCAATAGGCTTTTGTGCAGCCGTATTCTTGACAATTTGTGTATTGTCAGGGCTCTTGCGCTGCAAATTGTAAATTGAATGCACTTAATTTTTAAGCTCTATACTTTAAAAAAGTACAAAAGGGTCTATTAACTCAGAAATGTATGTAACAGGCAGAAGGAGACGTGGCAGACCCCACAAAGTATGAATATTCTTGATCAGGACGACGAGCTGAGTCGATATAGCAATATTCATCTGTCTGTCCGTTCGTATGAACACCTAGATCTCGTAAACTGTGTGAGCTGGAGATATCATATTGACAGTTAGATGCCCCTATAGTGCAAGCAGATCAAGTTTGTGTTAGATTTATGATACTTTACAGTAGCTTTCCGAGTTTTTTTTTCAATTTTAATTAATATGCGAGTATGAAAACTAATAACAAAGTACAGGGTCTCCTACGGTCGGCTGTGTTCGATTGTAGCTCCGGGCTTTTTATGTAAATCGGTTGTAATTTGTTTAAATTTTGGTCTTCACTTGCCAACTGATTTAGTATCGTAGTGTCGGTTACCGCCGACTTTAGCCTGCCCAAATAACGATATTGGTTAATTCTATTTTGTATTTATTAGCTGCTGACAAAATTGCATATAATGGACTATTCTCTCCTTGTTGGAATTCATGACTGTGTGCGAGCTGAGGAAGAGGCTTTACAAGGAGACAACGCTCCGGTTACTGGACGTAGCGAAAATAGTGAGAGCGAGGAGTGCGATAGTGGTGAACGGTACAATTTAAAATTATAAATCACATATATACATATCTTATCGAATTGAAAACTGCTTTAGCTGGACGTATAACACACCACCAGATTCCCCTCGAGGTGCACAGTATAAGGAAGTTGTCTACGAGGTTGATATTTACGCCATTCCAAGTATTGAAGGTAAGTGTCTAAATTGTGTATGAAATAGTATGCATAATAGATAATGAAATTCAATAATTTTCAGAGAGACGCGAGATCTATTTTATAGCTATAATCGATGTCCTCACACAGTATGGTGTTAAAAAACAGGTAAAGTTTAAAATTGAAATCGCTATGTAACACTTGTAACTTGCAATTTCATTATCTTTTAGGCTGCGAAAGCGGCAAAGACAGTCAAATATGGTAGTAATGTTGATGGTATATCAACTTGTGATCCTGATCAATATGCCAAAAGATTCCTGGAATTTATGGATAAAGCTATAGAATAAGATCTTTGTGACATTACAAATGAAATTATGTATCATGTATATCCTATGTTTATTCTTAACAACTTACATATATTGATTAATAAAATTACATCTCAGAAATATATAAATTAGTATTTTTAGCAACTTGTTGTTTTTATTACACATCAAGATAAATAGCGACTTGCTTCTTTATTTCATTTGCATTCATCAAACATTGTATAATCATTAGTTTCTTATTTATCCATGTATTTTTTGGTGCAACAGATTTAACTGAAAATAAAAGGGGATTACTTTACCACTGCGATCGTTTACCAGTTGACTAGAGTGGAAACATTCTCATATATGTTTTTGCGGCTTGTTACTAAGAAATAGAAATATCATTAATATTTGTACCATATACATACATTTATGAAACAAATAGTAATACTAACAACGAAGCGGTTGACCTGGTAACGGGGACCTCTAGGCGATTTTGGTTCAATGTTCCTCATATTTTCAAAGCGTTCTCGTATGCTGAAGTCGAGAATCGAAACAATGAAACTTGTTACAGCATTTAAGATCAATTAATATTTACGTTTTTGCACTCTCTATGGTGGAGTCATCAGAGACCTGCTGCGAATAGATGTCGACCAGCCCCTCATTAAGTTCACGTTTGATTTCATTCGCCTGCCATTTTTCAAACTTGGCTCGCAATAGCTTTGCTCGGGCCGCATTTTGTGCCTACATTAGTAATAGGGTTTTGTTTTATAGTCTAATTTGTTGTGAGCGTACGTAATCGTTAATTTAATTCACTAGTCATTTTGTTCAGCAGTCATACCGCCATAAATTTATGTATTGAGATAGATATTAAAAGGACTATTAAACGATATGACTATTGAACTAAATGGACTGTACTTAGTTCATTCATTCAGTTAAGTGAGTAGTTGAGTCTTGTTCTGAACAATTCGATACAACTCAATTTGTTGTTACTTAATATAATTATAATGCATAAAATATATGTGTGTGGCTGTGTGCGAAACTGCTCACCTCCTTTAACGCTTCATCTTCATAGTTTGAACCTAGGCCAATAAGTGCCTTCTCAGCTTCGCTATCATCCTCGCTTTCCTCATCGTCTTCGCTATTCGAATTATCGTAGTAACGTTGTGCATCTTCGGGGGGCGGAGTGAAACATTTGAGGGGTCGTGGACCTTGGACCTTGGCTTCGTCGTTACCCTTGCCGGTTTTCTGTTCCATTTCGCGAAATTTATTTAACATGGTGGATGTGGTCTGTGTTTTTTGTAATACATTATCGTTGAACGACGACTTCGAAACCACATTGTCATCACTATCCGAATCCGATGTTGGCATCTTAACAACTCCTTCGCGGGGCGGCGTTATGCGAAACTGCCGCTTCTTGTCATTGTTATTGGGCCGATAAGTTTCGAAAAATTTAAACTTCTGACTTATTTCAGCTGTTGCCACTTGAACATCTTCTGGCTTCGCATCGCATTTGACCACATCAGTGTCCACGTTCTTAAGGATTATTCAAATAAATTGAATTTATTGGTTTTTAGATAGATATTCAATATGCTATTAATTTTAAAAATGTCTCGTTAAGTATACAAGGGGAGTACGGGCCGTATGTGTATATATCGAAGCGCAACTTATTCTCCGTGTGAGGGCGCCTGAAAAGGGAATCGCGACACGGTCATGTCTCTGCATATCAGGTGCTGATTAGGTGGAACAGCATATGCCGAGGAACTCGTGGACAATGAGATGATGACCTATAATATGGAAGTTTTGGATACCTGTCGACCTCCATTTCATTTAGACTTGCAGGGGTAACGAGCTATGCTCCAATACTCCCTTCTTTCCTGTATACTCCGGGGATGAAAATAGAATCAAATTTAATTAAATCTATTACTGAGTCCAATGCTACTCCGACAACATCAATTGAGGTCGATAAAGGAACGACCAAGAGAAGACGTTTTTCAAGCCACACCAAGAAAGAGCTTCACCGTTCTCAGCTCAGTAAATAAGGAAGCTGAAGAGTGCGTTAGAGGAAGCCAAGGTGACTTGCCAATATAACCAACGAGGCCACCCTGTCGGACCATCAACACATTAGATGCGACATTCCTGGTTATGAAGAGCTAAGATCTCAAAGTTACAATCCTTTGAGCTCGTAGTCAATTTGAACTGCAACAGCGACCTAATCTCAGCTCTAGGATGTTTCACCCTCCTCCTAAGCATTGCTAAAAAATCGCATAAGGCTTATTGGAGGCTTATCTGGTGGAGGGAGAGCCTTGCTGTTAAGAGGCAGGAGGTTAGATGGCTAAAATGTGGAGCGCATACAGGTGTGCCCTTACGAACTATAACAATGACATTAGACGCGCGAATCGGGATACATGGCGATCCTACTGTTTAAATGGTAGGTCTGTCCTTGACGCAGTCAAACTTCAATGGGTATTGTCTGAGTCGGAGCGATCCTGCTGTGCTTCAGAGCTGTTTTGATAATATTATATCTACCCCAATTGGACTATTCATGTAGGGCGAGCTTGACTTTGGGATATATCCCTCACCCTTGGAGGACAGTGTATGATCTATCTGTCCCCATGAGAAATCATATCGTGAAATAATTAGGCCGCTATGTTTTATTTACTGTTGGGGCTGTGCGTTGATGACCAAACAATCAGCCAGTCAGTCAGTCAGGACAAAGAACTTTATATATATATATTAGGTTGTTTGGTAATGACATACCGGTTTTTACATTCAAATTTCGCGCTTCGCTTGTGAAGTCAAATATAATCGTATCTGGCAATGCTGTATATAGTTTGAAAGGTATTGGCAACACCTTTAAAATGACATATAGTTTGTTTACATGAGCTTCCACGTTAAATTACAATTGATTGAAATGGAGTTCACAAACGCATAAATTCGGGCAATTTTTAAATTTTATTTCGCACAAGGAAAAACTGCTGCGGAATCTCGCAGACAGATTATTGCTGTCTTAGGAGATAACAAACTTTCGATTCAAACTGCCGAACAGTGGTTTAGGCGATTCCGAAGTGGCAATTTTGATACCGAAACACCCAAGCCTTCCGGACGACCAGTGACCGTTGATACGGATAAAATCATGGAAATAGTGGATCGAGATCGTCATGTGACTATTAGAACCATCGCAGAGGAGCTGCAACTAAGCACGGAAACCGTCCATAGGCATTTAAAGTCGAGAAATTTAACAAAAAAGCTCGATGTATGGGTGCCTCATGAGTTATCCCAAAAAAATCTTTTCGACCGTGTATCAATCTGCGAATCTTTGTTGCACCGTAATAAACTCGACTCATTTCTGGATCGGTTAGTCACTGGTGATGAAAAATGGATCACATATGACAACATAAAGCGTAAAAGATCCTGGTCGAAGCACGGTGAGTCGTCTCAAACGGTGGCAAAGCCAGGACTGACGGCTCGGAAGGTGTTGCTGAGTGTATGGTGGGATATCAAAGGAATTATCCATTATGAAGTGATGCCCTATGGCCAAACCATCAATTCTGACCTCTACTGTGAACAACTGGAACGATTGAAGATTGCACTTGAACAGAAGCGGCCAGCCATGGTGAATCGTAAGGGCGTTGTGTTCCATCATGACAACGCCAGGCCCCATACATCTTTGGTGACGCGTCACAAGCTACGGGAGCTTGGTTGGGAAGTGTTAATGCATCCACCTTACAGTCCGGACATTGCCCCAAGCGATTACCATCTGTTTTTGGCCATGCAAAATTTTTTCGATGGACAAAAATTGAGTTCAGGGGGGGAATGTGAAAATCGTGATTGGGTAATAACTCAATGATTCGATAGAAAGGAAAATATTAAATTCTACACTATCATCTACTATTACTGTAGGGTTTGCGACGTGACGTCACAGTCCAGTGATCACGAGTTCAAATCCCACTGAGACTGACGCTTATGTACGGTTTGACAATTATAAATTCTTCTAATGAGGATGTTGAGCCACATCCGAAATAGCGCTATCTGACCAGCCAAGCGAAGATATATCACAATTATGTCGAAAGTAATATAGAAAAAATACTCTCCTGAAAACTATATTGTATTTGTAATATCCGATATTTTTGCGAATTAAGGTTATGAAAAGTGATATTGATTTAGCATATACCTCTTGATTTTGACTAAGGCTCTTACTTAGCGGGATGGCAAATCGATTCTTCTGCATATCATGATTCCCATTGGGAGTATGCGCAATATTCGCATCTAATTCCATGAAAATGCTGCGCGACTTTTTGCTTATTGCTTTGAAAAGAAATAATGAAATAAAATGAAACCATAAATACATATGAATTATAATTAATACCTGCGTCAAAGACATCGGCATCCTCGGTAAGACTTGAACTATCTGTACTTTGCAAATCATTGGACTTGTTGGCAAACATTTGGCCAGTTTCAAAGCGTTCCTTTATGGAACGTGCTGCTTCACCGATCTCAACATCCGGCTTCTTGCCAACAGAAGTAACGGCTTGTTCAGATTCAGCAACGGCTTGTTGATACATCTCCTTAATTTTCGCCTGTTTTCCCATGAATAAGCGAGAACGTATATTTTGTATCTCCTGTTTGCGTTCTTCACGCCGTTCCTCCTTGGATTGGATATGTCCGCTTTCAAACCGGGTCTTGATGTCGTTCATGGCTTCACCAAGTCCTACCGGACGCTCTTTTTGTGTGCATCTCTTTGAGCGCACCAAGTCAGCATCTTCATTATTGTCATCATCCTGGTCGTCCTTGTCGTTGTTATTGTTATTATCATCCAGTTTTCCATCATCTGCAAATTCTGCACCATCCATAATGCGATATTTGGCAAGGACTGACGTGGTCCGTTTGATCACAGGCAGTTGCTCTTCCTTCAGTCTCTTCTGACCGACATTTTCAAATACTTGAAATCTTGAGCGCACATTCAGCTGATGCAGCTCATCAAGCCCTAAATCCGGTTTATCAGATGCTGTCAATGCATAAGAGATGATTTAATTAGTCACAACTCAAATTATAAATATTTATCATAATGAAAAAACATTTCATTCACTAATACATTAACACTAGGGAGCGAGACTCCCAAACCTAAATCTTCGAATTTTAATATAAAGCTAAATATCCAAAAGAGAAAAATCTCTAAAACTCAGTTAAAAATAGCTTGTAAAATTTTTTACTCGGTTTTTTGCTTAAACTTGTTTCCAGAAAAGTAAAATGCTGAATAAGTATAAGACTTCAGCTAGGCTCTTCGAATATTTTTAATATGATATAATTGAAATTCTTATTTTTGTTTCTTTTTCCACTCAAATAAATGATGCTCTGCTCTACAACAATAACATATACAGAGGCATATGAAACCCCCTTTAATTGCCACAGACGTAATTCTTGAGGGTTTTAAACTCTGTACATTTCCTGTACTTTCCCTTGCAGCAGCTAACGGTAACAATAAACACACCCAGTGTACCACGACGCGAATGTCGAGCGAGAGTTTCGCAAAACTATCGCATTCGAGCTCGAAAACGAAACTAAAATCGAAAGTTTCGCAAAACATTCGCATTCGAGCTCGAAAACGATACCAAAATCGAAAGTATCGCAAAACATTCGCATTCGAGCTCGAAAACGATACCAAAATCGGGAGCTTCGCAAAACATTCGTATTCGAGCTTATAAATGATATACGAATCGAAAGAAAAATGGTCGGTTACAACGGCAACCGATGCGTTGTTGTTTTTTGCTTGTCGTTCTCTCGCTTGTTCCTTTTTTGGTCGCTCAAAACGGCAACTGATGCGTTATTGCTCTCGCTCGGAATCAAGAACTTTCTTTTCTCTTGTGACGACGCAAAGTGACGGTGGAGTGAAAAAGTGGCAGTGCTTAAAATTTCTACCAATTCGACGGTAAGTAATAAATTTAGTGCTTTTGATTAACGCTCTCCTGATATATTTATTTAATTCTCTTATAGCATACCCTGCAGAAAGATGGCATTTTGAAGAATGTTGTATGTATTCTAATAATATGTATTTATCTCTCATATGTATGTATTTTAATTCTTTTTTACTGTCTTTTTATACAGATTGCGGTTCTTTAAAAGTCTTCAGAAATGTGTTTTGCGACAAATGTGCTCGTAGCTCCTGGCGGCAAATAACTTTATAGATATAAGATAAAATAAGACATTATGTTTAGCAAATAAAAAAATCAAATTTAAAACTATATTTAGTATTTATTGAATCCGTAAACGATATTAGAAATGAGTCGCAAAAGATATCTATAATGGCTAGCAAACGACTTCTCATATGATTCGCAAAAACTATCGAAAAAGGCTCGCTAACGAATCGTTTACGAGCTATCGCGTTCGAAACTTTCACTGCCACAAACTGAGCGACGAGCGAGTAGTTTTCTGATCGTAAACGAGGGTTTTCGCGAATGTTTTGTCCGTTTTTGTTTCGCGTAACTATCGTTAGCGATATCTTTTACGAACTTTTGGTTCACTGGGCACCCACACATATCGCAAAGTCAGACGCAACTACGCATACACACTTATGTACATACATTAAGTGCATGCGCGCTGCTCCCCCCTGCCTAGAACGGAAACTTTAATCTCGAATATCTCCGGTATTTATTATCCGATTGAGCCAGAATTCACAGCACTGATGAAGCTTACCAGAAGATGCTGAAGCACAAGTTAGTATCTTTAGACCCTGTACTTTAAAAAAGTACAAAAGGGTCTATTAAGATTCTGCAACTCAGAAATGTATGCAACAGGCAGAAAGAGGTGTGACAGAGCCCATAAAGTATATATATTTTTGATCAGGACGACGAGCTGAGTCGATATAGCCATGTTCGTCTGTCCGTCCGTCTGTATGAACACCTAGATCTCGGAAACTGTTAGAGCTAGAGACATCATATTTGACAGTTAGATGCCCCTATAGTGGCAGGCAGATCAAGTTTGTGTTAGATTTTTTATACCTGCCCCCCTTCCCCAAAAACCGCGAAAAACCACAACAGCCACAATTTTTAAGATACAAACTTGTGCTTTGGCATAATCTTATGCTAATCTTTATCTGTCCTGTGAATTGTGGCACAATCGGATAATAAACACCGGAGATATTCGAGATTCAATTCCCTGTACTAGGTAAAGGGGGAGCAGCGCGAGCGTATGTGTGGTTGCGCGCGACTTACGATATGTGTGCATGTGTGCGTGTTCGTTAGAGTGTGTGTGTGCGAAGGAAAGTACAGGGTCTTCTACTGTCGGTTGCATCCGACTGTAGCTTTCCGAGTTTTTTATTTATTCGATTTAGGAATTTTCCCACCAGATCAGACGGTTTTTTGATTAAAAAACTGTAAACAAAAATGTCCAAATTTTAAAAATTTTAGCATAGAAATAAAAAAGAATCCCATTTTATCGCAATAAAAAGAGAACAGTTTAAATGTTTTACTTAGTGCGACATAACTTTAATTTATTATAACTTTTTATTTTACTTTGAAAACCTGTCTACCTATTTCTTTGTTTTTCAACGGCTGTTTTGGCTATTTTATTAGCCGAAGCATGGCTTAGAGAGCAAGAGTCAAGAGCTTTTGCATATAGTACATATACACATATGTATAGTACATTTATCGATATGGGAAGAGCGTAGAGAGAAGTATGATGAATATAATAAGTATGGGCAAATATTGTTAAATAATAATCATTTAAGCAACTTACCACGAACAACATTTGGTGGCAGATCAGCTGGCTGACTTTCACATATGATTAGCTGCGTTTTGCACCGCTTGGGTTCTTCCACTTGCTCAACGACCTTCGGGGCGAAGAGTCTTCAAGGCATTGGAAAGAATGGAGAACATGGATTGCACAACAATCGAATATTGCATTAATTAATTATGTATGCTTACAGTTTGAAATGCACGATGCAATAAAGATTTCCCTCGTGGGTCTGGTAGTTATCGAATCTATAACAGAGATATGTATCCATTCAACAAAATGTTTTTTTTATTTAAAATCAGACCTATTCTGAATAACGAGTCGTTTTGAACAGTTGCTAGTTTTTTAGCGACTTAGACTTGTTTGAAAAACGAGTATCTATATATATAACTATATACATATATATCAAAATATTCACTTCAATTTGGTAAAATTTACATATGTACATGTGTACGTATGTACATATATAAACATGCATATATGTATATACCATATATATTTACAAAATTGTATATAAAATTAGAATAACATTTTGTTGCAGCGAAAAAGTCGCGTAGTTCACGTGACATACTATATATGTACATATATATACACTTATATATATGTACATACATATGTATTCAATGATCCAAATCGTTATTTAGAACACGTCTGTTTATTACCTACTTTAATAGCTTTGAACAATCCTTACAACGCATGCATGTCTTGTGGTAGATACCCTTATCAGTTTTGAATTGCACTATAACCTCTTCCATCTTATACACAGGCTTATTGCACTCCCGGCAGTTGGTCTGTTGTTCTTCCTGGGGATTCTATTAAAAAAAAGGCAGATAATAATGAAATGGATTCGAAGCGAGATGGACAAAGGGTAACAATATTGTTAAGAAGAATGGGCGAGTGAAAATGTTTGGATTAATCAATGATTTGCTTACACTGAACATTTCTTGGGCTTTACTAGAATCACTTGAACGTACATGGATCAAATTGCGCTTCTGAAGGGCGTCAAACTTATTAAAACTGCTCTTCTGCAAAGTACATATGTAAAATCAAAGGAAATTTGTGTATCGAAACATCTACACATTTATATAACATATTTCTCCCTATGAGAAATATATGTAGTATTATTTGTTAACAACTTACCACTGAAATATTTTGATTATCGTATTCACACTTCTTGGACTTTTTCGATTTCACCATTTTCTTAACGGGAGCTGTTTCATTTGCCGCAACTACTTCCAACTGTTTAGCATTAGCTTTTTCCGATTGCTGACCATCAGCTACTGCTGCTGCTACTGCTACTGAAGCTTTACTATTCCTGTCCTGAATAATAATGTCGGTTGATTTCACATTGTTACATTCTTCTGAACTCTCCAAGGCTTGCATTTTGGAACTGTTCTTTACAACCCGTTTGGTCAACTTCTTGGTTGCCTTTGTGGACGTGGACATTGAAACCAAGTGTTCTTCCTCGCTGTTGATCACGCTCTTGAACTAAATTATTATTCAATTATAGAGAAAATTTAAAATTAATAAGTAACTTCGTGAAGCAAGATATATGTAAACGCATCTTTATGGCAATAATAAATACGAACTTATTTTGCAAAGAGTGTTAAACTGTAGGTAGCATCTGTAGATTGCATCTGGATACCAAACCAATAATTGTTATCGAATTGCACTAACTTTACCCAGCTTGTGGTTCAAATTTGACAAAAAGGGATTTAGCTTGAAAATGTAACTTCGCCAACACTTTATCCATGTTGGTGGTTTATCTTAAACGAGATGGCTACATACATCAATTTAAACGCCGTGTAGTTTGTAAAAATTGCTTTTAACATTTTAACCAATAATAAAAAAACTAAGCAATCTTTTGAAAAAAAAAAAACAAAACAAACTTTTGAAAAAAAAAACAAAATAAAAATAATCCAATAATTTTAAGTTTTTTTGAAATAAATTACTGCAAACTAAAATAGATTAACTCGATATTTATCATATACACAAAGTCGGTTTGCTTAAGGATGTAATTTGCCTGTTACCTTGTGCAATCAAATTTATCTTCCGAATGCAGAAGTACTAGAATCTTCCGGAAGTACTAGTAGTAGTAGAATAGGTAGTAGTAGTTGTAAAATAAGTAGTAGTAGAAGAAGTAGTTGAGATAGTATTAGTAGTGTTGGCAACAGTTTTGGGCTGGATTAAAACAAGTGTTTGTGTGTGTGAATAGACCAGTTAGACCACTAGTCGGGACAAACCAATACATTGACAGACTAGAATTGCATTTGTGTGAGTGGAGTTGGCTTCACTTTACTACGCTTTACACTGCGTAAACTATTTTCAGACTTAATAAAATCACATACATATACATATATAAAAAGAAATCATATATACAAAGATATATCATATATAGGTATATCTAATCGCGTAATGTAGTACAGCTGAATGAATTGAAATCAACTCCTAAATACAAATACATAACATGTGAAGATAAAATGTCATACAACATAAAATTAGCTAATGAAAGTAGATTCTAGATTCTAGATTTACTACTACTAACCTTTAAAAACCTTACAAGATTCCAAAGCCAAATGAAAACTCTGACTTCAGTAGACTCTGACTCCGTTGACCAATCCCTTTTACTATAGATAGAATTGGCTCTATCTCTTTCAAAACACACCACATTAGGCGATTTTTGTTTATTTCTGAAATGTTGCGATTTTCTCACTTTACTGTGCAGAAGAAATTTTTTTAATGCTCTGTCCTTTTTCCGTAACTTTGTACAATATTTTACAATTTTTGCATAATTAACTACTCGTACAGTCTGCAGGGATTTTCACAGTCAATTAAAAGAATTTGATTATTTCACCCCGTTCTCATTTCAAAGTTTTCTATCCTATCCACATTTCCACACCAAGCACATCATCTCAATTAATCTAATTGAACTAACAACAAACATTGGTCTGATTGTGCTCCAAAGTACGGGAATATATTTTCTCTAATGTACAGTGTTAGAGGCAATGCACCCGATTTGAAAAGAGACAAAGTAAAAATAAGGCTAAATTTCCCGCCTTCCGCAGTGTTCAATCGTATCCCGCAAAGCATCTTTGAAAATATGAAGATCTGGCGGTTAAAAACCTAAGTTGGCAACACTTAATAGTAGGTCGTATGTAGTAGGAGTACTAGCAGTAGTAGTGGTAACAGTAGAAGTAGGATCAGAAGTAGGAGTAATAGTTGTATTGTAGTAGCAGTGGAGGTAGTATTAGTAGTAGTGAAAGTACTTACCTTTTTTGATTCCATTTTCGCTGACTAAACAAAAAGAACCAATTTTTAATTAGGTTGCATATATGTATGTGCATACAAATATATGTATGTACGTGTAAGCACACACCTAACACTACTCATACATATATATGTACATACATAGCCCCAATCAGAAGCCAGTCATATACACTGAGCGCGCTCACGCTGCAGCTTCTACATTCTAAGCATTATAAGCTTAAAATACTGCAGTTGAAGTAGCAAAAATCCCAATATTTAGTAAAAAAAAAAAAAAAAAAATTTTAACGCAAACAGTTTGATTTTGTTGCCTAGTGTTATAGTATGTATAGTTTAGTATAGTATAGTTGTTTATTTGTGTATATGCGGCATGTTTTTCGTTCACCTGAAACTCAAAGACAGTTTATAAATATAGTACATATACGAAATGTACGCATTCTGGCGAAATTCTGGCACTCTGTAAAAGAATACATACATACATAAGAAAAGAACGCGTATACATACATTCTCACGTTGTACGTATGTATGTGTAATGGTAGCAACGAGGAGCGGAGATGCGTTCGTATCTGTATCTGCCGCTCATCAAAATTCTATGGGCTGCAATCTTGAAATGCTGTTCTATTTTGGTACTTTACCAGCTTTTCGATTGAGGTCTCTTTAATTTAGGTGCTGATGAATAAGTTCTGGAAATGACATTCTGCTTATATAACGTTCTGCCTAATGCAATGTATTTGAGTATTTCTACACATATGTATGTACATCAATTTAAATATTTTGTTTACTCTTTTCAACTATAGTTTACTATATGTGAAATTGAACAGTCTGTATAATTTCTATAATAAATATGCACAATAAATTATTCACGGTATCTTTGAAGTAACAAAAAATTCACACTTTTGGTATATGTTCCTATGTAGTGCAGTGTACCGTCGTTGCAACCGACGTCTGCCCGGATTCAGATACAAACTCGTTATTAAAGATCTGCTGACCAATATGTGAATATGAGCACAGATATCTGGGAGCTTTTATACACAGCATTGCCAATTTGGCTCTTTTTCCGCTAGACTTGGCGTTTTTCAAAACAAAATGCGGGATAAATTGTAAACTAGTGGCTAGCGCGAATTAGATCTATTTTAAAATTAAGTGCTGTTATATTTAAGCTGTTTAAAAACTTATGGCCGCATCCCTTTTTTTATTGCTTTACCATCAACTATGCTCCGGTTATCGTAAAATTTTGAGTTTGATTTGAAAAATTGCATACGATTTCAAACTGTCAAACTTTAAAAGAGGGATGGGCATCGCTATAAAAATATCGATATAATTATCATAAAAAATATCGCATAGAATATCATATCGAAAACATCATATCGCATTGAATATCGACCATATTGTTTAAAATATCAATAACATCGATATTTAGCGGGTTTGTAATTGAAATCTAATATAAGTGGGATCCCTGAAACTGATTTTGATTTGCTTTTGATTTGATTTTGATTATGACAATCAGCTGTTCGCAGCTGCTCCATACAAGATTTTGTGTGACCACAGAAAGTACGGAAATGACGGTCACAGCTCAGAAATGACGGTCAGCTCCGAAGCTGATTTTGATTTTGATTATCTTGCTGTGAGCAATTATATAAAAACTCGGAAAGCTACAGTCGGATGCAACCGACAGTAGGTGACCCTGTACTTTGATTTGCCCTGGGAGTCCATAATAGCAGCAGCATATATGTACATACTCGCATACACATACACATGCACTTATACACACACACACATACACTTATTCATACAAATATATACTAAAATACAAACAATCAGCAATACTCATACAGAAATTCAAACTCACAATCAAACTCAAACTCACAACCTAGTGGCCGCCTTCCCCCTTCCCTACCCAAATGCCTGGTACTGAAAATTGTTTGTCGAATATCTCCGGTGTTTCTTATCCGATTGGGCTGCAACTTGCACCAAACATGCAAAGCATCCAAAGCTTTAATCCATTTCTAGGAACGTATCTGAATTTCAGGAAATTTTGCTTCTCTCGTTCCCTTTATTTTAGGTGTGTCAGCTGACTGTGCTAGCGATGTAGATTGTGTACAGAACACATATCGATAAGTTCACAAGAGCTATCGACTCTTTTCGTTGCGATTCTGCGTACACCGACCACTGTGTTGAAAACGATTTGAAATCATATGCTTACTTTAATTTTAATTTCAAATTATAATTTATTTTTTAGACCATGTACTTTAAAAATGTACAAAAGGGTCTATTAAGATTGTGCAAGTCAGATATGTATGTAACAGGCGGAAGGAGGCGTGGCAGACCCCACAAAGTATATATATTCATGATCAGGACGACGAGCTGAGTCGATATAGTCATGTCCGTCTGTCTGTCCGTCCGTCTGTCTGCCCGTCTGTATGAACACCTACATAGATCTCGTAAATTGTAAGAGCTAGAGACATCATATTTGGCAGTTAGATGCAGTTCAAGTTTGTGTGATTTTTGATACCTCCTCCCCCTCACCCTACCCAGCAAACCACGAAAAACCACCACAGCCACAACCAAAGATACCAACTTGTGCTTTGGCATACAATAATCCAATGGTAACCTTAATCAGTACTGTAAATAGGATAATACTGGCTCAATAGCATAATAAACACTAGAGATATTCGAGATTAAAGTTTCCGTACTTGGCAAGGGGGAGCAGCGAGCATGCACTTAATGTATGTGTATGCGTGGTTGCGTGTGACTTTACGACATGTGTGCAAAGGAAAGTACAGGGTCTGCTACTGTCGGTTAAATCCGACTGTAGCTTTTTTTAATTACAGATCGTACAAAAGCTTGGTGGAGATGGAATTCAAACAACGGTGTTATAATAATATCGTCTATATGTAGCAATCACATTAAATTATACAAGAATATTTTTGTTTACATTAAATAAATTTGTTGTTGTGTAAAGAGTTTGTAAATCCATTAATTTATTTGTAATAGTTTTAAGTATACAATATTATTAGGCATATTGTGAATGGGACGAGTACACAGAATCATCTGTAAATTCATTTACTTGATAGAATTTTAGTTTTGGACTTGAACTGTGCGTTATTGCTATCCCTCTTCAATTCATGTAGCACCAGAGCGAGTAGGCAACAAACTCTTCTCTTCGTCTCCATGTTATTAACAAAGTCGTTGTATATACCGTGTTATGAAAACTAAATGTTAATGTTTACTTATTTAATGACTACCAAATTCAATATATAGTACAAATTAAAGAACATATACAAATTCATTGTATAAGTACAGGTATAATACATATGCATATACTATGGCTGGTATCCGATATCTGATCCGGCACTGATTTGAGGAGTTTTCATTTGTGAACACATACACACATAAACACATACAAACTAATACATATATAGATACAAACATATGTGTATTGCTGTAGTATAATTTTCTATCTACATATCCCTATGCTATCTACGCCAGCCATAGTCTACACATACAGAGTATATTTATACATATATACACATACATACATATGCATATGTGTAATAAGTACATCACTGGGTCACATAACTGTGTGGTTGTGTTGTTGTGGTTATTCATCGTTTCGTCGCTTGCATTTCCAAATATCTGGGATAAAATCATTTATAGTAAGCAGACTTACCTTGTCCTCTCTTTCGAATTATCTTGAAAATGGCCCTTTTCAATGAAGAGAAAATAAGAGGGGTTTGCTAATGTTAACACTTTATTCAAACGTTGAAATCTCTATATTTCCAATATTATTATTTATTATTATATCTTAGGATAAATTTACAAATTAAACAAACAGACATAAAATATGAAGGAACCAAGTACATAAAAGTCTATTTTAATTCGAAAGCAGCAACCCACATATTAAGCTGCAAATCGAAGTAGGGCCACCAATTATTGGACTCATTGTAGGTGTAGTACATGAATTAAAAAAAAAACACACACACAATTGTATAATTAAATCAAATAAATGCTGAATATACAATAATTATTTTGATTTGTTTTCTTTTTTGCCTTCTTTATATATTTTCCTAATCCTTGCTTGCATTTTAGATTTATTCGCTTATTTGTACGAATATTAACTTGATTGTATAGATGGAGATATACACAGTTGCTTTAATCTATAACCTGATTGTGGTGTAAATACTGTGTACTTTATCTAGTTGATTCCTAGAGCAAACGGAAAAGATGGAAGAGAATATAGATATATGTAGGTGTAGGTGTAGTTAAATGTATGCAAAAATGTTCTCTACGAGTTATTATTTATGGATATCAAACCACAAACATCTCATTCATGTGTTAAATACAAAAGCTTCGAGATTTATTACAGTAATTTATGTTTAATTGTTCTGTTTTTCTTTTTGTATGTTGTTGAATAAGTAATAATTTTTATCAGCCATAAGTCATCTTCGCTGTGTTCATTGGCATTTCGTTTTTGTGTAATGTGTAATGTGTGTTTATCAATTTATAGTGCGATTCCAATACAATCATTTTGTAGACATTTTTCTAATTGTTGGCAGTTTCACGCGCAGAAATGTGAAGTGTCATTTATTCATGTGATTCATGTGAGTGATAAGAATGCAGCATTTTCATGATGAATCAATCGATAAGCTTTGCGTGCTTCATAGAAAAATGCACGGTGAACAATTACATTTTTGGTTGTTTTGCATAAATGCCTAAAAATGTAACATTTAACATTTTTCCATTATGGGACAATTCAGAAAAATGTAAACATTTCGGAAAATGCCTACGTGGAATTTGGCTATTAACCTGCTTGAGATCTTTTAACTTGGATGCGATATGAGTATGAGAAGTAGAGAGAGTGTCTATCACTTGTATGGCAGTGTGTTGTTGGCTAACAAACAACAACAAGACTTATTAACCATAACCAGCTGCCACATAACTAGCCACAATCCGAATCAAATTTAGCTAAATATCTTGTGATGATGATTGTATCTTCTGTGTCATTGATAGCCGATAGATTGGATTATCCGCTGTGCCAATGCTGTCCAACTTGTCGTCCGAGTTCACCACTGACGTAGTAGTTATGGCAAATAATTGATTAGGTGGTGGCTCCATTAGTTGTGTAGCATGACCTATGGATGTATACAATAATTGTTTAATAGCAGATTTTCATTAATTTGCATTTATGTTGTACATTACGTTCTGATCCATTGGCCGCAGCTAGCCCTAGCCGGCGTGGCAAGTAGGATGACAATGAGGATGTGTATCGCATTGACATTCCGCTGGCTATGTTTCCATCAGCAGCAGTCTCCGTCTTTTCGCACTTAACACTTGTCTGATTTATGATGTCGGCCAACAAGTCAACTGAAGTGTTGCTGGGGGAAGTCGTAGGATCACCCAAATGTGGACCGGTTAGAAGACCCATTTGATTAATGCGGCCACTGCAATTACTGTGCTCGCGCTCCGAAGCAGCTGATGTTGTGGCCGCAGCATCATTTGTATTAATTCCTGTAACTGGCGATTGATCGCCACTAATGCTGCCTGCTCCAGCACTACTGGAACCACCACCACCTCCTCCACGACTTGGTACTTGGCCACTACCACTGCTACTACCACCACCACCACTTGGCGGCCTTGGCAAACGACGACGCAACCATGGATGCTTCAAGGCTTCAGCCGGCGTTAATCGTTTTTCTGTATCCCATTCCAAGCAGCCGCGTATAAAATTAAGAAACAGCGGATCCTTGCAGCCATCTAATGCTTTCGATAGACTCTTCGAGCAAGGCGGTCCACGCGGCTTGCCGCGACGCGACTGTCCACCGATTAAGACCACCATGCCGTCGGACATGGTGCGCACTGTGCAATACCGTGGATAGCCTTTGGGACTGAAGAATGTTTTGGCCCGCTTCGAGTTGGCCAATAACGATTTTCCCGGCATGCCGAGTACCTCGATGATGCAAGCTAGTTGATCACTTTCGTTCTCACCCGGAAACAGTGCATGACCCGACAACAGCTCGGCCAGAATGCAACCCAACGACCACATATCAATAGCCCTGCCATACTTGGCACCCAAGATCACTTCAGGTGCACGGTAAAACCTCGACTGTATATATGTATAGACGCGTTGGCTCTCAAAGCACGACGAACCAAAGTCGATGACCTAAAAGAGGGAAAGCGAGTACATATCATTATGATATTAGATACATCTGCTGTGATATTAAAGGGCTTAATTTAATCCCTATTCGATTATTTGTTAGACCCTGTACTTTAAAAAAGCACATAAGGGTCTATTAAGTTTGTGCAAATGACATACATTTGTGTGTAACAGGCAGAAGGAGGCGTGGCAGACCCCACAAAGTATATATATTCATGATCAGGACGACGAGCTGAGTCGATCTAGCCATGTCCGTCTGTCTGTCTGTCCTTCTGTCTGTATGAACACCGAGATCTCGGAAACTATAAGAGCTAGAGACGTAATTTTTTTTTTTTGGTTGGTTCGTGTATTACATAGGCAGGCCAAGTTTATGTTTTTAATTTGATATCTCATCCTTCTCCCCCTCAAATTTGCAAAAATGTTCTTAGTATATACCGTTTTAGAGTCACTGGATTCATTCAGCCCAATCGGATAATAAACACCGGAGATATTGGTCAAACAATTTTCAGTACTAGGCCCCCTACAGTTAAATATGTAGTTGGCAGCTCTCAAAGCATTGGCGAGCCCATTCACGATTTAATCCGTGGATTGACTGGATTTCCACGCGTAGTTATAAATGAATAGATTTGGTTTAATTTGCAGTTATAACTTTTGGTTTCTTTGTTAATAATAAAATTGACTTTCATAACTATAGTTGTTTTTATTGCCACTTTTGGTTTTCAATTTGAAAATTTAGTTGCACAAAAGCAGAAAAATGACGATAATTAAGGTAAGGACGAATTGCACTACAAATTTATGTATAAGCTAAAGGTGTTTCTTATGAAAGATAACAAAATGTTATATTTTCACCCGAAAATACGTGCGACGTACGACTACAGCAGCGTTCGTCAAGTGGGATTTTTCCATATACAATAACTTCGCGAAAAGGAATCGATAGAAGTGTGTAAGTATGAGTATGAATATGACCTTTGAATTTTGAATTTTAGCTTTAGCATATTACTTTCATAAATTAAATTTAATTAATCTCATGTAATTTCGTCATGAAATAATAAATATTAAATTCTTTTTTACTAGGTATAGCAGGGTACGGAGAAAGACGGAATCCATGCACAAGCCCAAAACTCCATATATGTAATACAAATGGTAGCAAAAAGAACAAGAAAAAGTAGGGAAAACTACAGTCAGACGCAACCGACAGTAGGAGACCCAGTACTTTGATTTGCCCGGGCGTCGATAATAGCAGCAGCATATATGTATATACTCACATACACATACACATGTACTTATACATACACACAGGCTTCCCCCTCCACCAGCCAAATGCCTAATACAGAAAATTGATTGTCCAATATCTCCGATATCCGATTAGGCTGCAAATCACACCAAACATTCAAAGCATCTAAAGCTTTATTCGTGTAAAAAAGAAATCTAGTGACTCTAAAACTGTACCCGCTTAGAACAATTTTGCAAAAATTAAAAACACAAACTTGGCTTGCCTATGTAATGCACGAACCATATATATTCTTGATCAGCACGACGAGCTGAGTCGATCTAGCCATGTCCGTCTGTCCGTCCGTCCGTATCAACACCGAGATCTCGCAAACTACAAGAGCTAGAGACGCAATTCTTTTTTTGTTCGGTTCGTCTATTGGGACGAGGAAGCACCACCATGCATAGGACCATTGTCAGTTCTGCAATTGCGACTACACAAGTTCGAGTGTGCGCGAGTATTTGTTAGTATGTGAATGCATGCGTGAATTGATTGTGGCTGCAGCTACAGTTGCCGAAGGAAATATGCTGCTATCAAATGTTAACCGAGTGAGGAAACAAAGCCAATGCCTAACCTAAAGATGTGCACAATTGCATGCAACGAACATAAAATTCTAAATTTGATCGATTGCAACCCATTTGGAGAGGCGCAGAAGAGGCAAACAAAGAAATTGGAACTCAAATTATTGAATCGAAGATAAATGGAATGACGCTTGAATTATATATGTATATTCAGCCTCTATGGGATTTTGTATAGGCGTGAATGTAACATTCGGGAGGGATGAAGGAAATTGCGTCGAGTGTGCAGTATAGTGCCGTGAAAATTGACTAGTTTAGTATTATTATTATTATTTTTCAGAGATTCATTTCACACTGCGATCTCAAAGATCTATTGTGCTCTCTGCCTAATTGAGTTACAGCTCTTCCGCCAGTTCAATCGAGCGCAGAAATGCGATGATTTTGCCTGGCTGAAGAGCTCTTATCTCCAGACTGTCTAGGAAGTAGTTAGCTAAGTGAGCTAGCCTTAACCTACTGACTGCCGGGCATGTTCTTAGTATGTGCTCTGACGTTTCGTCTTCTTCGAGACAGAGTCTACAGAGTGTATCGTCATCAATTTTAAGCTGGTTGAGATGCTTGCGTAGCCTGCAATGTCCTGTATGCCGGCTAATATTCTAAGTGAACTTTTGCTCATTCTTAGGCAGTTCTCAGTTCTCTTTTTGTTGTAGCTTCCTAAGAGCAGTTTGCTCTGTCTGGATCTCAGTCCTAAACTGTTTAGTGAGCCTATGCATTGCCAGACTAGTCCAGGACTTCACTTCGAAGCCGGTGAGTGTATAGTATATTTACCTTGATGCCAGAACGACCCTGTTGTTTCAATAGCACATTCTCCGGCTTCATATCACAATGTATAATCTCGTTTTTATAGAGCGCATCCAAGCACTGCAGTAGCGAATGAGCAAATTTGCGAACCAACTGCAAACTGAATCCCTTGAAGCCATTCTTTTTGATCAGCTCGTATAGATTGATGCTGAGCAGCTCAAAGGTGATGCAAGTGTGATTTCGGAAGGTGAAGTAATCGTACATATGGATGATGTTCATCGTATTGTATTTGTCGTGTCGCCTCAAATGGTGTAATATGCGTATTTCCTCCTGTGCCTGACGATGGAAACGCTTCTCGTTGCGCACGATCTTCAATGCGACATGCTCATGGGTCTTGTGATCGTACGCCTTGATCACCTGCCCAAAACTGCCCTTGCCAATGATCCGCAGCATTTCGTAGCGGTATGCCACATGATCGTGCGGTATATGTATGTAAGCGCCCTGCTCATTGTCGTAATCGGAATTGTTAGGTCCGTAAATGCCTGGGCGCTTCTTAGCATTCGCGCCAATGAAATAAATTTGAGGATAGACTAAAATCTCTGTACGCTCGTACGGTGTCAACTTGTGCATGTAGAGTATCATCACCTGCTGCGGCGATACCACCAGCGCCTTGGGCTTGTCCTGCAGTGCGCTCTTCTGCTGCCCAGACATAATGATTTGCTCATGGAACATGTAGTGTTCACTGCCTATAACGGACTTCTGGTGATGTGATGTCACCAAGGCGAGCGACTCAACCGCCGTCGCATTTAGTGTGACATCCTTTAGGGGCGAACAGGGTGTTCCATTTGGCTCCAGTTTGACAAGCGGCGTAACAGCTGTTACATTGGGAAGGGAACTGGCTGAAATACAACAACAATTAATCAATTGAATTACAATTCTGTTGAGTAGAGCACCCACTATGGACCCAACTTGGCAATCGATATTGATATTGATATTGAGAATCAAGAAGATATATCAACCAACACCGGTTTTATATTGATTTAACAACTGACTGCAAATTAGTATGATATGTGATTGTGTGATGTGATTGATATGATTGTGTATAGCTAAAGAAGTAATGACAAAACCAATTCGGTGGTTCATTATATACATATGTATATATATAATGTAAATTCTTTGTGATATATCGTGACCTCGTATCATATCGAATGCTTAAGAATAATATACAAAATATCGATTTCTTGCACTAGGGCTGTACATACCTTGCATCGAAGCTGAGACTATGCAGCCGTCTATTGCTGTAACGTCCCGATCCGTGCCAAAACCGCGCGTTTCCGTTGCCTTTAAGGCCAATTTTCTATCATGATACAACGCCGCTGTCGAGCCATAGCTGCTGCTAAAATATGGCATCGATGTGTAGGCATGAAGAGATAAACTGGCTCTCCCGTTGCCTGTCCCAGCCACAGTTGCTCCTCCACTTGGAGTTTGAGTTTGCGTTTGCGCCATGGTTGCTGTAGAAGTTTTGGCCATTGTATCCAACTCCCCAGTGGTATTATATGTGCCACTAGAGTCCCGTGCACTAAGCCGTTGTGTGCCCACCATTTCGACCAAGTTGTTGTTAATATGATTGGACGAGAGTCGATTGTTATTATTTTGACTGGAATTGAAAATGAATGCGCTGCAAGTGTTGGCTACTGCTTGAGGTGCAACTTGAGCTTTGTTTTGCAAGGAACAGCAGGGTTCAGATGTGGCGGCGTTGTTAAAGTTGTTGATGTCAGTTATGGCTTGCTCACTCATCACTAATGATCCCTCAGTCCGTCTTCGTGGCAAGACTTCCTCCTCATTATCTAACAGATCTTCAAAGGCAGTACCATAACGCTCGCTGCTGGAATCAAACGATGATAATGACGCTTCACTCTGCCGCTCCAGTTGTCGTCTTCGTCGACCTGACGTATGCGGTAAATCGTTCAGTTCGTTCTGTTCGGAATCTTTTGATTTCTCATCAAATTGCGTTATATTGGGCGCATTTTCAAACAAGTATAAACTTTTGCTTTTGTAGATACTATCGGTACTTCCATTTCTATGTATCACCTCGTCTATATTCCGATTTCCAGCAACAGCATCAATTAGCAGCGTCGGCGTTGTCAGGCAGAACAAACTTGTCTCATGGCCCAAGGGCGGCCGTCGCCAGCAATATTTCTTTGGCAATCCTGGCCAAATGGCATCTGTTGTTCGGGCCGTTTGAGTGTCCAGCGATCTTACGCTCCTTAATTGTGGCTGTGGCTGTGACTGTAACTGTGAGTGTCGTCTGCATGCAGCATATTCACGATCATCACTTAAGTATGTCTTATGTAGTGGCGGATATTTATCAGTTTTATGCAGAATATCTATTAGCAAATTACTCGGCGTTGGAGTGTTCTTTCGTACCGTCCCCGGCCCGCCGCTTGGAACTTGCTGCTGCTGCTGCTGACATAGACGATAGTGAGATGCTATCAATATGTCCGTGCGATTATTACTGGATAGCAATGATCGATGCTGTCTGCTCCGTATATACTTTAGATGTCCTTTTGCTTGAGTAACACACTTGGGCAGAATATCCGTAGTCAGTAATCGATTATCTCTTGGCTGGTCGTGGTGCTCAGCGCTTATATTAATTTGCCGCCCACAGAGGCCACTGAAGAGCGCGTTGGTTACTGTATTTCGATCCAAACTCTCGAAGGTACACTCCTCCAGGCTTTTGCTCCTCTTTGTTGTACTTAATTTATTTGAGCTCTCACTTTGTTTCCACATCCAAGAGTGTGCTTGGCCTATGCTATCGATACTTGTTTCTATTCAATTACATTGGTAACAAGAGGCAATGGAATAATTCGGAGCGGTATTCGAGGCACACTCAACACAAATACGTATTTGTGTGTATGTCATGGCTACAACTAAATATCGATATATCGATAATCTTCAGTCAGCACTGTAATTGCAAAACAGAAATGAAACTATGTATGTGTGAGTTTGTACACATGTAGGTACACACATACTTGTATTTATGTGACGAAGATGTAGAAACTTATTGCGAACCAATTGCATTAGAATGTCACACACACAAAATCACACATGCATACTGCAGATTAGTTTGTTAACATTTTTTAAGACGAAGCTGTCCGCACATTTAATATAAATCCAGCTTCAAACATTTATTCCCGAGCCGAACCGTTTGTGTATGGTCACACAGTATTATTTTCATGTGTTGCCAACTGTTCCAAAATAAGGGTTTAGTATTTTATCAATGTATACATAGTAATAACTATTATCCGTGGGCAAATAATAAGATTTAACTTAAACAAACAATAAGCAATAGTTTTAGTAGGTTTATTAATATTGACATGAATGTGAATAAATCAATACAAGAGCTGTTAGTCAATTTCGCTTACATTACCAGTTGAGTATACACAATTATTGTTATCGGCGGCCACCACATTTGCTCAGTTCTTGTGGCGTTACAGTCATTCAAATTCCCGTTAAGCTTGGGGAAAGTTTTCTTTACTTAAAACTTTCAAGTGATAATCAGTTTAAACTGTTAGTAAATTTATTGGGTTTGTTTATAAAAAACTGTAATTCTGTATTATACAGAATTAAAATATTTGTTCTACATCCGATTACAGTGGATCTAGTTCTTAGTAATTTTAACGACTCATTTAACAGAAGCTTTTCTAAGCAAAATAAAATGAGCCTTTTTTAACATTTTCTGAAATGTTATGTCAATCTAAATGTTAACAAAACACCAAGCAATAAAATCGCAACTCGTAGAATAAAAGTAAACATTTTAATTAAAATTTACCCAACCAAAGGCAAAATTGGCTTTCTAAAATCATAATGCCGGAATTTATACATCGTTATTATTAAGTGCAATATAATAGCTAAAACCACTTCGGCAAATCTACGTATATTAAATGATTTCTCAAAGTTGGATAAAACATACAAATATACATTTTTACTGAATACCGCACATAATAAACCAACAACCAACTGTATTTTAAAGTGTAAGTGTTAATAAAACTATGGTGCATATTATTTTGTATTTTCTCATATTTCAATATGTAATTCATATATATGTACATATGTATATATGCATGGGTGGGCAGATTTGCTCAGTACCAACTCGCAATGTATGACATACACACACAAAATTATATATGTACATTTGTAAGGAAAGTGAGTGTTTTTACTGTTTTACCTACATACATATAATAGAGTTTGAAGCGAGCTAATTAGTTAGTTAGTGATTAATATGTAAAAACAAAAGATGTGCCTAAATGACATTTCGCACGAATATTCTATTCAGAATAAGATGAGGGTCGAGGTGAAAAAGGAAAAGTCTTGGGGTCCGTCCAGTCAGTACTTTTTCGTTTTCTACCCTTATTAGTAACACATGGTTGAAACTGGTTCAAGGTGGGTTGCAACAAGAAATTCGCTTTGTCAATGTACTAAAGTAGGTTAAAGACCTATTCCCCCCAAACAAACTGAGTTATTAACATGCAAATTTATTCATTTAGATATGCAACTATGTATATTCCTACATATGTATGTACATTATTGTTATGTATTCATCATTACACCAATAATGTGAACATCATTTAAAATACACACTGTCTGATACCACACTACACACACGTACATATACATATGTATGTATGTATGTATGTATATGTAAATACTCTTATGTCATTGCATATTTGAGTCCGGCATGAACAGCAACTGTGGCATTACACGAAACATTAAGGTACTGACCGTATGGCCAAACAAAACACAATCGTTATATATGTATGTACATACATATGTATGTTTACATGTTGGTTTTACATATGTATACAAATACAAAGGCAACATACATAGCACTCAACATACGAATAGTAAAAACAAGGGTAAATACATTATAGCTCGTAACTCCGATTGAAAAACTCGGAAAGCTACAATCGGATGCAACCGACAGTAGGAACCCTGTACTTCCCTTTGCACACATACACGCTAGCAAACACTCACACATGCACACACATCGTAGACCCAGCAAGCAAAGTTAGGAGCGCTCTAAATTACGTGTCCGCGTTTCAGACTGTTTTCTGAGTAGGCACATAAATAAGAGCGTTTTCGGAGCACATTTGGTGCTCTCTAAGCTAGGCCTAGGCTCAAAGGAAGCTCTTACGTCTAAGCATATTCTGAACGATATTCTCGATAAGGAAGATGATTGAAAGTGCACAAATTTACTTAGTTTATGCATTAGGAAAGTGCAAGTCGGATGTGTTCAGATTAGAGATGGGCACGGGCCGGGCCGGGCCGGGTCTGGGGCCCCACGGGGCTCGGTCGAAAAATTCGGGCCGCGGGCCTGAAAATAAAAAACAGGCTTTTAGCGTGCGGGCTCGGGCCTACGAACTAAAGCAGAGTTTATTGAGAGAAGAACCATATTGAAAAGTCAGAACCTACATAGATCAAGTTTGTGTTAGATTTTTATGGAGTCTGCCACGCCTCCTTCTGCCTATTACATGCATTTCTGAGCTGCACAAATCTAATAGACCCTTTTGTACTTTTTTAAGGTACAAGGTATAGAAGAATAAATACTATAAAATACAACTGAAATAGAAATATCAGTTTGGTACACACCGGTTTAATTTGTAGCACTGTTAAAATGTAGTAAACAATTGTAATGTATTTGGTATAAAGTTTGCAATAGTTCAATAGAGTGTTTATTTATTTATTTGCAGGCCTAAAGCCTTTAATTGCGGAATTAAGTAACCAATCATGATTGATCCCAGCTCTAGTGAGGAGGAGGGTGACGATGACACCGTCGTCAATTTGCCAAGTAAAGGGCGCATAGCACCTCCACATAAGCCCGCACCGCCCGTATCCGGAGCTCCTGGAACAGCAGGCCCAACGGCAATGGCTGGTGGGCCCCAATCGAGTAGTAATGTACATAATGGGGATAGTAACCACAAGCCGTCGTCTACTGCAACTGGAAGCGGTCGTTTTGATACTGGTAACGGAACTGGAGGATCGACGAAGAATGAACAAGCTCAGTTTACTACGGACGCAAGTGCAGGTGGAGGTCTTGAAGTGCCAAATAACGGTATTCCAAGGTTTGTACCCAATAGCAGGAACTGTTGTTATAATTACAATATAATAATTCCATGAACTACTTCATGTACATTATCATGAACTCATTCACAGAGAAGTAATATGTATATTTATTCTTATATACATTTATTAAATATTAAATGTTTATTTAGTTAGTTAGAGGTCATTTTAATTGTTGTCCACAATATAATTATTTCAATTACAAAACTTAACTCATTTAAACATTTTTTTTTTCTGGTTTCGACGTTCACCTTCAAAATATGATATGCACATAAACCGAATATAAACATTACTATAAAATAACCATAATAATATTGACAATAACATTATCCACCTAATCAATGATAAACAAATCTAAAATTCAATGAATCGATTGTTGAGTGGATGCTTTGCATTGCGATATTGGCCAAAAATATACACAAAAACTCTTGATCAAAACAAAACATCCATGTCGACCGTCGGAACTGTCTGTATTCTATTGCCCTGAACTACTCGTAATATGTATATACACATGTAAATGTATAAATATGTATATATATGTTTACATATATGAATCTGGCGTAGAGCGAACACACACGGCAATAGTAGAATTGTAATACGGCAACTGGGCCATACCTCGGCGACGAGTCATCATAAGCAACACCACCACTATGAGCATCAGCATTTGAATCAGCATCAAATTCAAATTCAAAATCAACATCACCAATTGTCATATCCGCACCCAAATTTCAACGAACAGAGAACAGAGTCTGTGTCTGTAACTGTGCCAATGGCTGGTGGTGCTTGTGCTGTAGTAGCAGCGAAAGCGAATCAATCAAAATTAATTAACAAAAGTACACACAATATTATACCAAGAATTCAAGCTCCAAGCACCAGCAGCAGTAGCAGTAGAGATACCCCGTTCCAGAAGATAACGAACCAATGTACTACTAATAATCAAAAATCGTTGCTATCGTCATCTAGTGGCATTTCACAAGAGACATTGAATCAAAGCATTGGATCTTCGCGTGCCAATTCGCTGCCACGACCACTATCACCATCGCCTTCAGTTGCCAGTGAAAAGAATGAGACCGGGGATCCACATGTAAGCTATTCAATCTAACACATAAGAACGTTTCCTGAAACTGATTCTGATTCTGACTCTGATATGGTGTAGTTTACGTTACATCACAAAAAATCGATATTTGTTAAAAAGGCTTAGCGTCTCATCTCCGACGACATATCTCCGCCTAGTACATTTTGTCAGCGGAGTATAGTAATATCTCCGCGCGGAGATACTATATGTAGTCGGAGCTACGTCGCTACCCAGTTATAAATTCTATTTTTTGTAGGTATTTTTTGTTGTTTAGTTTTCGATTAACCCACTTTAGTTAACCACATGATTTTGCATTGATTTATTGGCACACAGATCTGCAACCTAAAGGTTAATAATACCTTATGATATACGTAGCTTTCAATAATAAATATATTAAGTTAAATAATAAGTGAAACATTCTAGTAACACATGTATCGAGGAATAATTGCATTTCACATTACATCTTGACAGAAATGAAGTAAATGGAATGCAGAAGCTGTCGTGACGAAGAAGAAGAGGAAACAGTCCATCACCTCCTCTGTTCCTGTCCTGCCCTATGTAGAACCAGGTTCTTTTACCTGGGAGCTTACCATCCAACACACCTGACAGACCTTGCTCCAATAAAGCCAAGGAATCTGAGACGGTTCATAAAAGCCTCAGGCTGGTCTTGAACGAAGTAGTTGGAAATTTTTAAATTTGTCCATGCGGTACCACAATGGCTCTCTTTTGGCCTAAGCGAGCTGAGATTCACTGCTCAGCTACCGCTCAATCTAACCTAATCTAAAGTAAATGGAATTTTTAAATTATATTTCTGGTGGGATGAAAAGAAAACTCCTAGATCGCCAAAATGCCCTGCTATCGCTTAAAGGACTCAGGCGCTCTATACTTCAAACATACTTATGCAGACATGACCAATTTCAGCGTTATAAAGCCCTTAGTTATATTTTGGCAGCTGATTGTTGTTTACGGAATTGGCATCATTTTGAGTATGATAAAAAACGTATTCCGTTCTCTCATAAAACACTATTTATTAAAAACCAAGTTGCGAAGGAAACGATAGAAAGTTGGATAAATATTATGGATCTAATGACGGCAAAATATTGCATTCGGTAATTTCATGATGGTCCAAACTCCACTGCCGATGAAGTCTGACGTAGCAGGCTCTATCACGAAAACACAACCATGGCTAAAATAAACGATTTTCTCAATTGTTTACCCATACAACTTAAATATTGTTCGATTTGGGTTCGTTGTAGTATTATATCTTCCCCAAAAGATGTCACATCAATAAAAAAAAGCCCGGGAAGCTACAGTCGGATGAAACCGACAGTAGGAGACCCTGTGCTTTCCTTTGCAGCATGTAATGCTAACAATGCACACATACACACTTATCGCAACACAGCATACACACTTACATATGTACATATGTACATATGTACATATGTAATGTTAATTGAATATCGAATATCAAAGGTGTTCATTATCTGATTAAGCCACAATTCACTAAACAGATAAAAGTTGTGAAAATTGTGGCTGTAGTGTTTTTTCACGGTTTGTGGGAGAGGGAAGAGTGAAAAAAATCGAACACAAACTTGGTGTGCTTACACTATAGGGGCATCTAACTGCCAACTATATGTCGACTCAGCTATATCGACTCAGCTCGTCGTCCATAAGCATTATTTTTTAAAAATATCTTCAAATCAAAAGGAATCCAGAGACTCTAAAACTGTACATGCTAATTTGAGGGGGAGGGGGATAAGATATCAAATTAAAAACATAGACTTGACCTGCCTATGTAATACACGACCCAAACAAAAAAGAATTGAGTCTCTAGATCTTATAGTTTCCGAGATCTCGGTGTTCATACGGACGGGCAGACAGACGGACGGACAGACAGACAGACGGACATGGCTAGGTCGACTCAGCTCGTCGACCTGATCAAGAATATATATACTTTGTGGGGTCTGCCACGCCTCTTCCTGCCTGTTACATACATTTCTGAGTTGCACAAACTTAATAGACCCTTTTGTACTTTTTTAAAGTAGCGGGTCTAAAAAGCAGTCCAACAACAACTACACAGCTTTAAAAATCGCCCAACAACAACAGCGTCGCTAGCAAATCGTCTGGTTTATAGTATGTGCGTTTGTCTGCATGTAATGCGCTAATGCATGTAGAAAATTCAACTTTGACGATGCTTCCTGACTAAACTAAGCGTATCAGGAAGATAATTCTTTCACCATACTTCATGATAAATCGAGCCGTATCCATGGTCTTTTCTTTTAAAATCGGAGTTACGGCGCTGTAACAGATATTTACCAGAATCAGTTTCAGGAATCCAACTTTTAAGCAATCAATTCAATGATGCTTAAATCATAATAAACATCCATTATATTAATTATTATACTAATAAACTATAGGCAAAACACGAACGCGAAGAGGAAGAACGAAAGCGTCGCATACAATTATATGTATTTATTTCTCGCTGTATATCGTATCCATTCAATGCTAAACAACCAACAGATATGACTAAAAGGCAGCCAAAGATCACCAAACAACAACTGGAAATAATCACACAACGATTTCAGGTAATTTCCTAATAACATTAGGCAACAAAATCGAATATTTAGGTGAGTATATGCCTTCTGTTACTTAGTGTAATTTATACTCGTAATCAAGGTTGCAGTTGTACGCAACCGACAGCAGAAGGCCCTGCTCTTAGCATTTAAATTATAGTTTAGTCAATTTAAAAATACATGGCACAAGCCCGAAATTCTTCTTGAATTTCTAGCTAATTGTGAAATTTATAGAATCCTCAAAAAAAGTTCACTATAAGGAAGTTACATGATTCAACAAAAGCTTTTCTACATAATGCAAGACATCTACAGGAACACTTCCTCGATCTGAGTACTACGCTAACATCAGCCCTATTATGAGGTACACACATTTCACTCTCGCGACTATCGATAACTCTTCTAGAGGACTCAAAAAATAAAGAATGACCGAAGAATTTAAGACAGGTGTTTGCTTTTTTAACACTTGTTCCCATAAATATTATTAAATTAGGAAAGTGCTCAATACAGTCCACATAATGTCGTAGTGACCCTTTGTCGCAAATTTGTTATGGTAAAAAAATTTAAGACCACACCATTTTATTACACATGCAATTATACGCGTAAAAACCACAAACATACTCATTCATACATACCCGATATCCCCCCTCCACCTATCCTATACAGAGTACAGAAATTAATTATCTAATATATCTTGTGTTTATTATCGGATTGGGGTGCTAGTCGCACAAAACATTCTACATATATGCATCTTCATGCAAAATCGGACTCAGTCACACACAGTCAAAAGTGAATCAGCTAAGGGAAGATTTTCTCGACTTATGTACATTGGAAGGGGGAGGAGTATAAAAAATCAGAAATAAACTTAACCTGCATAGGCTATACAATTGAGTCTCTAGCATTATAGTTGTCAAGATCTAGGTGTTCAATCGGACTGACAGGGGTATATCATATCTGTATCATATATGTATGTACTTTGTGGGGTTTGACACGCCTCCTTCTGCTTGTTACACACAAATGTCAAAAGTAAAATAAACATCGGTATTAACCCCAAACTCGACCAATTAACTAAAGCCCATTATGAACGAAATAGTGTAAAATTGCTTTCCGTCGCTGCCTCCTTCGAGTTACAAATTAGTAAGCGTCAAATAGGCTTCCCCTACGTTGCATATCCTTTCGCAACAAATACACTCTTGCAACATATGCAATATACGCTCAAACCATCGACTATATCTATTTATTCTGATACCGAAATGCAAAAGACAAAATTTACCAATGCACCCACAGACATCGAAAATAACTGTAAATTTTTTCCGCAGCGACCGGCTCACTCAATAAACAGAAAAAATTCGGGAAAGCTACAGTCGGACGCAACCGACAGTAGGAGACCCTGTACTTCGATTTGCCTTGAGAGTCGATAACAGCAGCAGCATATACGAATATACTCACATACACTTATACATACATGCATACACACATACACGTATGCATACAAATATACGCTCAAATACAAACAATAACCAATACTCATACATATGAACATACTTACCCGCAATAAAAAATCACGCATACGACCTGGCCGCCGCGTACACTGTGGCCTTCCCTTACCACTGCCCAATACCTAGTGTACTAAATTGATTATCCTATATCTTCGGTCTTTATTATCCGATCGGTCTGCAAACGCACCATACATTCAATGCATCTCAAACTTTATTCATGGAAAGAATGAAGACAGTGAGTCTAAAACGGTACTTGCTAAGAATACTTTTGCGAATTTGGGGGGAGGGGGATGACATTGGACATTGAGCTGCCTACGTAATACACGAACCTAACAAAAAAAGAAATAAGTCTCTAGCTCTTATAGTTTGCGAGATCTACATAGGTGTTCATATGGACAGACGGACAGACAGACAGGGCTATATCGACTCATCATCGACTCATCATCCTGATCAAGAATATATGTATATACTTTATGGGGTCTGCCATGCTTCCTTCTGCCTGTTACAGACAAATGTCAATTGCATAAAGTTAATAGACCCTTTTGTACTTTTTTAAAGTACTATACAGGGTCTAATAAATGGAAAATGTTAAACGCGCATTTAGAATTGGCGATATCAATAGATTGAACCAGCGAATGAGCTAGTGCTGGGTGCGCTGGACTGTTTGGCTGCTGATTTACCAATCCAATTAGTTTAATTAATATAAATAGTATACAAAAATATGATCTTTCTTTTAGTCGTTTCTAAAAGGCGAAACCCAAATTATGGCTGATGAGGCATTTCAGAATGCTGTGCAAAGTTATCATGACGTGTTCCTGAAATCGGAACGTGTTATGAAAATGGTTCAATCCGGCGCCTGTTCGCAGCATGATTTCCGTGAAGTTTTTCGGAACAATATTGAAAAGCGCGTGAGGTGATAATATAATGAAATTATAAAAATTATAATTGGCTAGTTTATTAAATTTCGGTTAATTATAGATCACTGCCAGAGATTGATGGGCTAAGTAAAGAAACCGTGCTGACATCTTGGATGGCCAAATTCGACATTATTCTCAAGGGTAGCGGAGAAGAGGATACGAAACGACCATCACGTATGCAACAATCTTTGAATAGCGAGCTTATACTGTCTAAAGAGCAGTTATACGACATGTTCCAACAGATATTATCTGTAAAAAAATTTGAGCATCAAATCCTCTTCAACGCCTTAATGGTAAGATTAAACATTATGCCACATATATACATATTAGATTTATATTATTTTTCTTTACATCCTTTTCGTTATTATATGTAGCTTGATTCCGCCGATGAGCAGGCGGCTGCAATTAGGCGAGAGTTAGATGGTCGAATGCAACGTGTCGGCGAAATGGAGAAGAATCGCAAATTGATGCCAAAGTTTGTACTTAAGGAAATGGAATCGCTCTACATTGAGGAATTAAAATCCTCCATAAATCTTCTGATGGCGAACCTGGAATCATTGCCGGTATCCAAAGGCAATATGGATAGTAAATATGGTTTGCAGAAGCTAAAGCGTTATAATCATAGGTAAATAATCATTTGGCAATTACTAAATTTTCAATTTACAACAGTTGTACTAAAAAATAATTATTATTCGCTTTTTCTTCCCTTCCGTACAGCACTCCATCGTTTTTGTAAGTTGCCAATTTAATAAAATAAGTTTATAATTTTACTAGCATGTTTCTAGAAAAATGATTCTACGCTCGCACGGTTCTCTTTCGAAGCTTGAAGGGGATTCCGAGGATGGTTCCAGTCAGCTGACAAAATTGGACGTTGTACTTACATTTCAATTGGAGGTCATTGTTATGGAAGTGAAGGGGCTCAAGTCGCTAGCCCCAAATCGCATTGTTTATTGCACCATGGAGGTCGAGAACGGAGAGAAGTTGCAAACCGATCAGGCCGAGGCATCTAAGCCTATGTACGACGTACCTATATATATATACATAATGTGCAATAATAAACATTCTTTTATCGTCTCATAGGTGGGATACGCAGGGCGATTTTACAACAACTCATCCATTACCAGTGGTCAAAGTGAAGCTTTATACTGAAAATCCAGGAATGTTGGCACTTGAGGACAAGGAACTGGGCAAAGTCACTATAAAGCCAACTCCACTATCCTCAAAGGTAAAAACTATGATTAGAATCAAATATTTACATGGGTGCCACAGAAATCAAGAGATTTTGGGTTGAACTGGCTTGCAGAGATCTCAAAACCAACCGTGGATGCCACAAAACTTTGAGAGATTTTATTTCTCGGAGACTTTAAGCGAAAAAGTGTTGCTACCGTTTACAAAACCAAAGTCGAAGTCAATCCCCAAGATATCATTATACATGATAAGTTGATAAATAATACTAATTTTGTGACGAATCGTTTTAAATTTAAAGGAAAAAAGTTTAAAAATTTATTCATGTCAGCTGTGTAGCCTCTTGTTTGATTTGCCTGCAAAGGCCAAGTTGCTTTTGTTTACTATATATTTGTTCTGAAATTAATTGAAGATTGCTGGACATGGATCTCTAGCGAAAAAACTCTTGACGAAGGGTTGGATTGCAAGGAGGTCCAGTAGCGTTCAAGTTAGTATGCAAGAAGAAGACCTCTTCAATGCAGTAGCTTGAGCTGTGCTGCACTACACATTTAAGTTTATCGCTTCCTACTGCGTCGAACTGACGTAAATTAATTACCGTAAGAACTTGTAAACAATGAAAATATATTTTCCACAAAAGATCAACCATAAAATAAACACAAAACAAAATCTAAAGTAATGACATTAAATTTAAATGTTGACGACTTTTGCCACTTTGTCTAAAATAACACGCTCTTCTTTATTTCGCACTTATCACAGCCACTATAATTATTAAACTGTAAAGTATAAGTTTATATGCACAGCAGCAATTATGTAATCTTAAATTACGATTTGATATAAAAAAAGAGCAAAATAAAAATAAACATTCAAGACTCTGAACAATTTTAAATTATTCCAGAACTAGATGAGAACTATCGTGTTCGAGCGAGTTATACACTGTTAGGTGTTGTACTCCAATCTTAATAGAAATTGCGTAATGTTAAAAGTTCTGAATGGAAAAATTAGTAATTTTGAAATGTATTTATGTAAATATACTGAAAATTTTGTAGCCAGACCAAGCCTAAAATCTCCTTGGTTGCTTTGGATGGATTTCCGTGGTACCCCTGATAAACACATATACATATACGTAATTATATATATATATATATATATATCCTGTTTTGCAGTCACCTGAGTGGCATCGTATGATTGTTGCCAAAAATCTACCGGATCAAGATGTCCGTATCAAAATTGCATGTCGGCTTGATAAGCCCTTGAATATGAAACATTGCGGGTAATTTGAAAAGTTATTGAAGTGAAAAAGTATTGACAAATATCCAAAGTGTTAAAACTGTTCCCAGATGAGTAAAATACATTTTTAAGATGGAATTCGTTAACGAAATTTCGCTAACGAAATTTCGCTAACGAAATGCGACTAATTTCACTACACCAGCACTGTGACTGTACAAATTTAGGAAAGGAGTTATATGTTAAGGCCACGTATGCACCGTCCTGAAAATTTCGTGCGCGGAAACTTATATTACGGTGTAACCGTAAAATCTTTGTACAATTTTGCCACATAAAATTCAGTTTCAAGGGTCACACCAACAGTATGTGGACTCTGCCGACAACAAGAATTTGGTTTATCTGGGAACATGCCTTTAGTTTGAACTTGCGGTGAACACGAAATTCGCAATCGATTGGCAATTGCGAAACGAATACCAAAGCAAAACCGTTTGCTGTACATGCGTGTATGTCTGAACAGGCGAATAGTGACCAATTTGCCATGGAAAAATTAAACTGAGGATTTTTCCTGACTTAACTAAGCTTTTCCGGAAGATAATTAGACCCTGTACTTTAAAAAAGTACAAAAGGGTCTATTAAGTTTGTGCAAATGGCGTTTGTGTGTAACAGGCAGAAGGAGGCGTGACAGACCCCACAAAGTATATATATTCTTGATCAGGACGACGAGCTGAGTCGATCTAGCCATGTCCGTCTGTCCGTCTGTCACTCTGTCTGTATGAAGTATATACAGTTTTAGAGTCACTGAATTCATTTTTTGCATGATTAAAGCTTTAGATGCTTTGCATGTTTGGTGCAAGTTGCAGCCCAATCGGATAATAAACACCGGAGATATTGGAAACAAATTTCAGTACTTGGCAGTTGGCTTGGTGAGGGGGGAGAAGCCACAGTGTACGCGGGCACTAAGGCGTATGCGTGATTTTTGATTGTGAGTTTGAATTTCTATATGAGTATGGATTAGTGTTTGTATTTGAGTATATATTTGCATGTATAAGTGTATGTGTGTATTTATAAGTGCATGTGTATATTTATGTGAGTATGTACATATATGCTGCTGCTTTAATGGTGGCCCAGGGCAAATCAAAGTACAGAGTCTCCTACTGTCGGTTTCATCCGACTGTAGCTTTTTAAATTCTTTTTTTTATAATAAATCCAGAGCCCGATTATTTTTTAAATCGACATTACGGAACTTTAACTGATATTTTCCCTATTTTTAGCATTTTCACGACCAAAATGCCAAAAGTGTAATTTATTCATTCACGTCATAATAAATCAGTTTTACTGCCACTCCCATAATCCAAACAACAGCCTCTGCTTACGCAGTCCACGATATCCATTTTTTCTATCAGCATTTTTGCATATCTCAATAATTTCAAATATCACCCGTTCAATAGAAAAAACTAGGAAAGCTACAGTCGGATTCAACCGACAGTAGGAGACCCTGTACTTTCCTTCGCACACACACATGCTAACAAACACTCACACATGCACACATAGCGCAAAGTCACACGCAACCACACATACGCTCGCGCTGCTCCCCCCTTACCTAGTGCAGGGAATTGATTCTTGAATATCTCCGGTGTTTATTATCCGATTGAGCCACAATTCACAGCACAGATAAAGATTATCATAAGATTATCGTATGTCAAAGCACAAGTATCTTTAAAATTGTGGGTGTGGCAGTTTTTCGCGGTATTTGTGGATCAAGAATATGTACATACATATGTATATTTTATGGGGTCTGCCACGCCTCCTTCTGCCTGTTACACACAAATGTCATTTGCACAATCTTAACAGACCCTTTTGTACTTCCTTAAAGTACAGGGTCTAAAAAGGACAGATCTGTCCGGAAAAAGGACAAATTGGCAACACTGCCGACAACGTACATGTGTAATTTGTTTTTTTAAGGTGCCGCTTAACAAAAAATAATGGAAAGAGCAGTGGGAACACATAGAACAAGAGTGTATCAGCTCTGAAATCATATGGTTGAAGGGCTCAACCGTCGAGATCATATATTTTTTTTACAATACGTCCTTTGTATAATAAAGCCATGTTCGTACAATATTGGTACTACTATCAATTATTTTAGTAATATTAGAAAGAAAATGCGCACATTACAAATAATAATTTACTTGGTTTAAAACTATGTATCTGTCATTGCTTTTTTAGTCACCTTTTTGCAATAGGAAAATCGGTTTGGAAAAAGTGGAAGCGTCGTTATTTTGTTCTAGTTCAAGTCTCTCAATACACATTCGCCATGTGCAGTTATAAGGAGAAGAAATCCGAGCCATCCGAAATGATGCAGCTGGATGGATATACGGTGGATTATATTGAAGCAGCAAGTGGTGTGTACATATACATAGTAGTATTCTATCGAATTTTTTTTTATAAATTTTTTCGTTGATTTCCGTGCTCTTAGCAAATCTTATGTTCGGCATTGACTTGAATGGTGGGCGCTTCTTCTTTAATGCGGTGCGGGAGGGAGACAGTATTGCCTTTGCCTGTGATGATGAGAACGAGTGTAGTCTCTGGGTTATGGCCATGTATAGGGCCACAGGACAATCGCATAAGCCCACACCACCCATCACGCAGGACAAGAATTCAGCCATGTCGAAAATTCAAGGCGGTAAATCAATAATTCAAATTCAATATATAAAAATCCAAATATGTTTTTATTGTTTCCAATTTAGATGCGGATAAAGCGCGCAAGCATGGCATGGAAGATTATATAAGCGCAGATCCTTGTACTTTTGATCATGCAACTCTATTTAGGACACTACAAAATTTAACACTTGAATACCGTCTAAATGATCCGTATGCTTCCCTAGTAAGTAGTTAGTAATCAGTTCGCGGTATCGATTTGTAATTAATCGTGTGTCAACTGACAGGGTTGGTTTAGTCCCGGGCAAGTGTTTGTTCTGGATGAATATTGCGCACGATATGGTGTACGTGGATGCTATAGGCATCTGTGTTATCTGTCCGATCTTTTGGATCGGGCTGAAAAGCAGCATATGATCGACCCAACTTTAATACATTATTCCTTTGCTTTCTGCGCTAGTCATGTACATGGCAATAGGTGAAGTATAACTAGATGTCTATATCGAGTTATATTTTTATTAGAGTTTCCTTTCGTTTTATTTACTCCTAGGCCTGATGGTGTTGGCAGCATTACGCATGAGGAGAAAGAGAAATTTTCAGAAATCAAGGAACGTTTGCGCCAACTGCTGGAGTTTCAAATAACAAATTTCAGATATTGCTTTCCGTTCGGACGCCCTGAAGGGGCCCTAAAAGCGACGCTCTCCTTGCTAGAAAGGGTGCTTATGAAGGATATCGTAACACCAGTGCCACCCGAGGAAGTCCGTCAAATGATTAAAAAGAGTCTTGAAACTGCTGCACTTGTGAACTATACTAGACTCTCGTCTGAAGCTAAAATTGAAGGTGATACAAACGGTTGTGAAACTATCTACATACATATGTTCATCGCATATGAAATTCATTTTTCAGAGGATTTGCGTGGTGAAGTCATAGTTCCACCACCAAAAAAACTGGAGGATTTAATTCACTTGGCCGAACTTTGCGTGGATTTGCTGCAGCAGAACGAGGAGCATTACGGCGAAGTAAGTTCATCCTACTAAAAATTACACAACATTACTTGTTATTATATAAATGATATTAATGCATAATGCAACCAATGTAAGTACTACTAATTTATAAATTATTAACAACACTTGTTCAATTATATGGTTCAAGTGTCTCCAATTTTGGCAGAAACGAAAACTGACTGATCTCCCCTCATTATCGTCTAACATATGTACAGTGGTTAACAGCTTAATTGGTATAGTTAATGTTATAACATCCATTTGCCTCCTGAACGGAAAGTGATATCAATTTAATTTAAATTGCTTAATAAAGCTTTTTGCTTAGATCAGGAATTTTTCTTGCCTTGTCAAACTCTACATAAAAATGACCGGGAAGCTCCAGTCGGACGCAACCGACAGTAGAAGGCCGTTTGATTTTCCTTAGGCGTCGATATCAGCAGCTGCATATACATACATACACACATACACTTATGCATATAAATATAAATACAAACAATACAAAATACTCACATATACATACATGCCTGCAATCAAAAATCACGCATACACCCTAGGGGCCGCGAAGGAAGACAGTGACTCTTAAACTGTTCATTGATGAGAATATTTTTTCGAAATTAAAGGGGGAAGGGGGATGACATATCGAAAATCAAACATAATCTTAGCCTGCCTATGTATTACTCGAACCATCAAAGAAATAATTGAGTCTCTAGCTCAAATAGTTTCCGATATCTCGGTGTTCATACAGACAGACAATCAGACAGACATGGCTAGATCGACTCAGCTCGCCGTTCGGATAATGAATATATGTACTTTATGGGGTCTGGCACGCCTCCTTTTGTCTCTTACACACAAATGTGTGTTGCACAAACTTAAAAGACGCTTCTGTACTTATTTAAAGTACTGGGTCTGAAAAACTACTGGGCTAATTCAGCTGTTATCCACTATATAAATTAGTTTTTTCATTAAAAATGTGTCTATCTAATCTGAATTATAAAATACGCTCCTCACTTGGAAATCATAGCACTTAATCTATGCCTGGTGTAAAATCTATCTATTTTAGCATATGTATATGTATGGATATGACTTAATTAACTGTGGGTGTGTGTGTTAGTATCTACTAATCGTATGTATGTACATATATGTATGTATAAGTTTACATATGTAATATTTTCCTTTCTTTACTTTACCCTTCCCTTTTATACTGGTTTCTAGTTATAATAGTATTTTATAATATTGCAATACTACTCAGACAATTTTATTATAGGACAGGCCGATTGAAACGCGTAAAATGAAAAGGCCATACAGAAATAGAAATGAGAGTGACTTAGTTCAAATTAATATAACTGAACTAAAATTTAAGACAAGAATGTTCTTTTATATTAGCAGAGTTTTATTTCAATTTATGGTCCATACCAAGGTGAATTTACTATAAAGGAGGTGTATTCAGTGGTAGCGGGGGGCCTTATTTAAACTCCCTCTTTTTGCTCTCTCGCTAGAAAGATACACATTTAATTTTACGAACTGCAGTCGTCGTTAGTTAGATATGCTGCCATAATAAGTATAACAATAAAAAATTAAAAATAAATTATAACCATTTAATTTATTATATTATTTATTTATTATAACAAATTAAACAATATTTATAAAACTAAAGAAGGTTTAAATTAAAAACTTGTGCGCTTTGAAAGAGAGCAACTTTGGTGAATAATGCCCAAATTCCACGACGGTAATATTTAGGCATTGACATTTTTGCTAAAAATGTCTATAGAGTCATTTATTCATTCACCCCGAAACAAATCAGTTGGTTTGGCTATTTATTAAAATATTTCAGATTTAAGTTTTTTGCTTTGTAAACAAAACATTTTCATTTAATATCCATGGTTTTTTTTCGATGAATCGATAAACATCGCGTGTTCGATTACGAAACTTAAAGATTTCGTAATGAACGGCAGCAATTTTAAGCAATTTTAAAAAATTCTTCAAAATAAGGAATTTTTCTTATGGAGCTTATGTTTTACAAAAATATCCAAGATAGCGGATAAATGTCTAAAAGTAACGTGGAAATTGGGTATAAGTAAATTCACCTTGGTCGGGGCGATGCGCAAACGGCGATCGATGTACACATACAGATAGTGATATCGATATACGATGAAAGTATTCATAGAATATCAAAAAATAGGTCTTACGCTTAGCACCCAGAAGAGTATTTTATAAGCCTAACAAAATGTCGTTTATTTTGTTTGGGGCATGTAAAACAGCAGTGTGATCAGACTAATGTAAGAAAAGCCATTTGAATTCCATATTGGTAACACCGATTTGCACTGTGCTGATTGAAAATAATAATTATTTAAAAAGAGATATGTATGTAAGTGGAATTCTCCAGCGAAAAATAAAATAAAATACTCTTTTTCTTTAAAATCGCATTAAAAGGCCTACCCACGGCTCTTATTATAGCTTGCTTTTCTTCTCGTTTAAGAAAATGTTCCAGTCGACCTACATATTTTCACTTTTATCAATTTTCACATTTGTCAATTTTTCCCAATTGCCTAGAAAAACAATGGATTTTTATTAATTTTGCTAGTGAAAACGTTAGCTATATTGCCAAATAATCTGGCAACGCTGAAAATCATTTACATACTAGCTGGAGTTCACTCTTCTGGGTACACGTCGAGGCAAAAACGCGAGTAAAAAGCTTTACTTTCGTTATTTACATGGAGTTTAGAGATTTAAAGGCGGATAAATTACTAAAAATTACTCCCGTGGAAATGGCTTACTACTCTTCTGGGTACCAAGCTTTACAATCGGTTTTATTATACATATGTATGTAGATATTCTAATTTATAATTTGATTATATACAAACATAAATACACAAATTAATTAATTAAATGTTTTATTTGGCAGTTGGTCTTCCATATGGCTAATAAACAATTCAACTCAATTCAAGCGTCTAATACACTACTCGATAAATTCTTGATTTTACTTTTTATGTACTATGTGAATATATGTATGAATATGTTTGTATACCCGATTTACACATTTAGCTGCGCAAACATGATAAAAAGGATAAGGTTAAGGCAGTAAAGGAGGTCGTCGATAGCACCGGACATGAGGACAGTCGTTGCGATACGGTTAGCTCAAGCACTGCTGCTGGTCAGGGAACCGCCGCTGGCACGGATCTTTCGGAAGGTGGCCCCTATGGGGCCACCGGCGCTGCGGCTACTACTGTAGCAGCTGCTAGTGTCGGACCACCTCCATTTCGTTATTGTATGCCCACCCATGCGGTATACACATCGCCAGTACCAACGGCACGTACACCTCTTAAATATTCTATACTATATTCGCAAAATCAGCATCGAAACTAAATCAAATACGTAATCAAATCAAAATCACAAATGATAGATGGAATTCGCTGAGAGGATAACTAAAACTAAATGCAAATCATATATGGATAGTTCTGTACTTATATGCATACATATATCGTAGATGCATATTCACAGGGTTTAATTGCACAGATTGACATCCATTTGTATTCTCACACTTATGTACATAAATACTTACATTCAGACCTTTTCTCAATAACGATTCGTTTTGAACAGTGAAAACGATCGACTTATACTCGTTTTGGTAAATATTTGTTATAGCGGCGTAGCTCCGATTTTTTTTTTTAAAGCATAGGGCTCGATTTATCATGAATTATGGTGAAAGAATTATCTTGCGGAAAAGCTTAGTTTAGTCAAGAAAAGTCGTCAAAGTTTCAATTTTTACATGCAAATATATAAATTTTGGTTAAGGCGAAGTAACTTCGATTAAAAAAATACCTTTCGGATGAATTTAGTTTAGTCAGGAAAAATCGTCAGTTTGATTTTTTTCCTGCATTTTTCCCTTGCAAAATTGTCGCTATTTGCCTGTACATAAACACAAATACACACACACGCATGTACAGCATATCCCAGCCAGCATTTTTGGAAAATTCCGGTCAAATTTGAGTCTTTTTTGAGTCCCCTTTCTGATCAACATAAGCATACATGCGCTCGTTTTCTGATCATAAATGACATTTTATTCGAGAGAAATTGGTATGCTAGCTGCGACACATGCAAAAGAGTCTTAAATTGCCAATTTTCCTGAGAAAAAGCTATTTTTTTTTGGAGTCATATTTTGGCCATTTTCGAGTAATCATTCTAGTAATAAACGACTTTTTTAGAGTAATATTAAGCTAACAATCGACTCTTTTTCGAGTTATATTTTAATCGCATTTCGCTCTTTTTCGACCCAAAATAAAATAAATAGTCAAATAGCAATGTAGTATTTAATTAATAAATAAGATTTATTGAAAAGATTATATGACATTTCGCAATATAGTTGAACCTAAAATTATAATTTTTTAATTATTCTTGCATTTCTTCCAACGCAGACATAAATTTCAATTGGGCTTTTTTTTTTGCCAATCTGCTCAATTGTTGTGGGTACATTATACCTTAAACTTATTTGTTTTACCTTGTTCGTTAACTTCTCTGCACTGTCAGACTGAATGCAATGAAAAGAAATGCAGATATTTATAGCAGCGGTGGGCACGATATTCAAAGTCAAGAGCAATCGCGGTTTTACCCGGCGGCGCGTGCCAGTCTCGAAAAATTTGGTCGGTTTTGGGTTTTCCTCAAAATAAATATGGGCATTTCCAGGGGTCGCGAACGTACGTTCGTACGCTTTTAATGCAAAAATAAAATAGAAAACAAGCGTTTTCTAAAAAATTTTCTTATGCTTTTTTATAGCATTTTGGTAGCTCTTTGTTTAGTGTAAATGATGGGGCTTATCGAGTTTTCATTTTTTAAATATTGGCAAAAAACATGCGGTCGCGAACGTACGCAAAATAGAAGTCGATTTTGGCTAAATCTAGTAAAATGCAAAAAACTGCGAATTGGGATGGAATATTCTAAAGCAATAACTTTACTATTAAAATGAATTAATGTAGCTTTCTATTAAGCCTATTCCCAAGAAAATATCTCCATTTGTTTTTTTTGAATTGAATTAAGTACCGGTCGCGAACGTACGGGTCGCGAACGTACGATTTTTCCATGCTACTTTATTTGTTTTTTTTTTTCGTTTACATCTAATTTTTTTATGAATAACTTCATATTTCCTTTATATTAGATTACTGTAAAGAAATTTGGTAGAAAAAGTGCAAGCATATCATATGTTTTCATTGCGAAATAATTAAATATAAAAATGCCTTTAAAAGAGCTAAAAGTGAAGAAATTACAGTTTTTTTTAGTTTTTAGGCCAAATTCCTAATAGATATGGTATGGATTCATTGTATTATGAAAATTTTGCCATTTCTTTATGATATTTGATATTTCTTTCTTTACACAAAAATACGATAATTATGAAGATTTTCATTTTCGGGCCTGGTTGACCATTTGCCGGATATGCCCATATGCAGCTGGTCAGCCGGCAAAAAATTTTACAATACGAAAGTTGCGTGAATTGCATGATAATTGCAAGTCCACTGTAAATTCAGCAAATGCCCCATAGTACAGCAGGTAGCAGACTAGCTTAAATTTTCGATTGCCTTGCATTTTTTTTCGGTATTTCATGAAGCATATTTTGCGAACATTTTCGACTCATTTTCGAGTTATTTTCAAGTCATTTTCGAGTCGCCCATAAAATGAGTCTTTTTTTAATCATTTTAACGACTCGAAATGACTCTTCTAGATGATTATTCTAAAAACGAACTTCCAAATGCTGGCTGGGATACGATTTTGCTAGCGACGCTGTTGTTGTTAGGCAATTTTTAGACCCTGTAAGTACAGGGAAAAAGTACAAAAGGGTCTATTAAGTTTGTGCAAATGACATTTGTGTGTAACAGGCAGAAGGAGGCGTGGCAGACCCCATAAAGTATATATATTCTTGATCAGGACGACGAGCTGAGTCGATATAGCCGTGTCCGTCTGTCTGTCTGTCCGTCCGTCTGTATGAACACCGAAATATCGGAAACTATAAGAGCTAGAGACGTAATTTTTTTTTTTTTTGGTTCGTGTATTACATAGGTAGGCCAAGTTTATGTTTTTAATTTGATATCTCATCCTTCTCCCTGTCAAATTTACGAAAATGTTCTTAGCATATACAGTTTTAGAGTCACTGGATTTCTTTTATGAATAAAGCTTTCGATGCTTTGAATGTTTGGTGCGATTTGCAGCCCAATCGGATAATAAACACCGGAGATATTGGACAAACAATTTTCTTTACTAGGCAGTTGGTAGGGGGAGGGGAGAAGCTACAGTGTATGCGGGCACTAGAGCGTATGCGTGATTTTTGATTGTGAGTGCGAATTTCTGTATGAGTATTGGTTATTGTTTGTATTTGAGCGTATATTTGACTGAATAAGTGTATGTGAGTATATACATATGTATGTATATGTAAACTGCTGCTGTTATCGTCTCCCAAGGCAAATCAAAGTACAGGGTCTCCTACTGTCGGTTGCGTCCGACTGTAGCTTTCCGAGTTTTTTAGCTTATGTTGTTGTTGTTGGACGAATTTTGTTTTTAATTTTGTTGTCATTGGGGTTTTTCACAACATTTTTTAAATAATTTCCCAGCCACAGGCAGCGGGTGCTTTAAGCTTTTATGCCAATTGGAAAACTGTACGATCCGACGAGAGATAATGTTATAGTTGAAGATGTTAAATTCGATGAGGTTATTTGTAATAGCTCGAAAATGGTGTGCAAATGTATTGAAATGTAAATAACGCCGCAGCCGAAAACTTTTTTGAAAAAAGAAAATAACGCCCGCGATTGACTATTCATTATCCAGACGGCGAGCTGAGTCGATCTAGCTATGTCTGTATGAACACCGAGAAACTATTTGAGCTAAAGACTCAATAATTTCTTTGATCGAAGTTACTTCGCTTTAACCGAAATTTACATATTTGTATGTAAAAATTGAAACTTTGACAATTCTTCCTAAATAAACTAAGCTTTTCCGCAAGATAATTCTTTCACAATAATTTATGATAAATCAAGCTGTATCTAAGGTTAAAAAAATAAAAAAAAATCGGAGTTACGCCGCTATAACAGATATTTACCTTCGTTTTAAAAACTTACATAGTTTTTTATTTAATTTGGCAATTTTTTTTATAAATTTTCGTAATATTGCCACTATTAAAGTGTTTCCATTTCGATAGCTTTTTTTTTAAAACGTCAAAAATAAAATAAACACCTTTTAGTAGTCGCAATATCTTAAGTTGAAAAACAACCATACATGTATGTATGTATATATTCAATTTGCAAAATCTTTTCAAATTCCGACAATTACAAACAACTTACTCGAAATCGTTAATTAGAACAGGTCAGATTGATACATGTGTACAATGTACTCGTACAATAAACCAGATCACATTTTACACACTGCATACACGACATTCTCACACACACATTTTTAGTGCGGTAGAAGGCATAAGAGCTGAGGAAAACAATGAAATATCGCAGTTTAAGTTTAATTTACACTAAAACTAAATGCACATATTGTAGTTTGTATTATTTATTATAAAATGCAGATATAATACGAATATTGATAGGATCTTTTATAGCACAAGATAGAAATTGGTTCTTGTTAATTTAGAATTTGTCGTTCAGGAACATACTTACCATTTTCCGGTTTATGAAAGCATTTACCTACCTCATTTACTTACCCTATCAGCAATCTGTATTGTGTAAATGTACATACATACATATGTCGATGTCGTACTACTTGTTTTTCTTCTCCTTTACTAAATATGCATGTTTGGTGTTGTACATAGGGGTATAGAGCATGACTAAAATCCACTTAGTATGTTTATCAAATTAATCTCTGAAGCTGTGTCAATATACACACATTAATTGTAGTATACATACATACAATAATACAATTCAGATTTATCCTAGGCTTTATAAAAGACTATTACACATTGCATGTGGCTACAGGACCTTAAATGTTTATTTTTTAAAGACTAAGACAATTGATGTAATTTTTTTACCATCTTTTCAATGCATAGAATTATTTAGAATAATTTTAAATTTAATTACTTTATATGTGTGTATATAGTATCCATTCACATAATTCACATGCACATTCATTTTTAGTTTCACATAACACTTTATTGTACGCAAACTTAAACTTGCAGAAAATATGTAAAATGTGTATAAATAATTGATCTTCCCAATTAAACTCGCTGAAAGGGAGGTAGTTTTCGAAATTAAAAATTCAAACACAATTTTCAACATACATAGATAGATAGTTCTTATATGGCATACTTATAGTCTGAAACAGACGTTCTTAGTAAGTAGAGGTGGAGAACTATCGATGGTACTATCGCCACTATCGATGGTTTGGCACTATCGAGCCACTATCGATGGCACTATCGATGGTTTAAAATAAACTATCGTCGACTATCGATGGCGCCCACTATCGATTGTTCTCCACCTCTACTAGTAAGGCTGCAAAAACACCAATGCCAACATAGATGTCATCGATGATTTAATAATTTCTAATGTATCGATGTTGTTTTTCAACATCTGTGCATCGATTCACTGCATGGTGAAAAGCTAAAGCACGATTATGTGCAGTTTCATTTCATTTTATTTTGTCCAATTTTATTATTATTTCCTTAAAATACATTTATATAAAAATATGAACTCTTTATTTTGTAATTAAAACAATAAATTTAGTATATTTTGTACCAATTTCTGAGTGATATCAATGATTTTAAAATTTGTCGATGTTTTTTAACATCGTTGTTGAAATCAGCGATGTTTGAAAACATCGAAGTTTAATTCATCGTGGTATCCAACATCGATGTTTTTGCAGCTCTATGTAGTGCTTACCTACTGATCAGTATGTTTAAAAAGGATGTAAAAAACATCGATGCTTCAGACGTCGGCGATTGTTTTACCTCGATGTAACGATGTTTTGACTTCCGATGTATTATGTTTTCATGCTTTTTTGCATCGATGATCTATTTTAAAAACATTCATCGAAACATCGATGTTTTATTATGATTTACATCCCTAATGTTTACCACTTCAAGTATTGTTCGTGGAAATCGCATTAGGCATCACACCGATAAACAAACTCTGAAATAGGACGAATACTTTTACTATACTGGCACTAGACTAGAGTTGGGATACCATCGGATTTAGGACTATCGTCCCTCGATTTAATTTAAATTTAAATTCGGTTCTTTATCATTTATAATAATAGTACATAACATAAAATAACATTTCTTTTTTTTCGATTTCATTTAAATTTCATTTAATTGGGTTCTTAAAAATTTAAATTATGAAGTAAGCGTGATAGATCCGTATATCACCTAAGCGCATTAATTTTATTTCTGTTTTTTGTTCATTTAATTTTAATTTTCAAATCGAAATTAGCCAGGTTATAGTTCACTAGTCCCCTTCACTTCTCATCGTTATCTACTCATCGCTTTTGTCAGGCATTTTGGCGGTTGGTCTATTAATTAATTCCAATTACATATATGTTTTTAATACTCAAACGGGTAAACAAAACAAAAGAAACTGCGACTCAGAACAAAATGACTAAATATTAACACTGGAAAATGAGACCAAGGAACGCGACCTGGAAACGATGAGTAGTACACGAGACTAGGTCCCAATTTACACGCTGATGCAGTTGCGACATGAATCATTCGTTTTCGTTTTAAAACATCTTCATAAATCTTGTGGCACTTGTTCGTTCACTACGAATCGAACGAACGAACTAAATCCTTGAATTGAAGTGTAAGGCCTGTTCTCAAATAAAATTAATTCCTATTACTGGAAGGTGCTCATTATTTTGATAGAGTACACATAATGTCGGAGTGACCCTATATTATTTGCCGCGCTTTGTTTGAACTTATAATCAAAAATAATAGTACAAAACTAAAATAGATAATAAAAAGTGCAAATACGTTGCCAACCGTTTTTAAATGTATTTCTTTCCTGTCGATTAAGATTTTCTTGACTTTAAAGCTTTGCAGGCTATATGGCCTTTTTACTTCATTGAGCTGTGAGCAATTGACTGTTCATATTTTCATTTTTATGAGCAGCTGATTTATGGGTTGCACGCATGCCACTATCGCAACTATTCATATCTTTTCTGGGAACTTAAAAACTGACGATCGAACTGAGAAGTTATGACCGCTTTTTTTTATATGGAGTTCGTCAAAAAAAAGTCTGTTTGTGCTCATCCAGGAACACACAACTCTATAACACAGGACCAGAGAAAAATTGAGTTAGGTAGACCAAGTGTAATATGTGCTTTTGGAGTCGTTGAGTCGGACTCGGATTTGGATCTGAAGTCCGTTTTTACTAATTCATAGTGATTAAATAACTGAACTAAATCCTTGACTTCAAGTATTAAGCACAACTCTAATGAGCACTTCCGGATAATAAGAATTTTGTTTATCTGGGAACAGGCTTTAAGTGTAAATTCGATAGTTCCAAAGCACCATCGATTGTGTTCCAACTCTATTCTACTCTGTGTGTTGCCTCATAAAATTTGCAAGATTAACAAATTTGAAATTTACAATACATTGTACTTATGTTCTGCAGGTTCATTTCGAATTTAAGATGCATATTCGGAAAATATGATAATACCCAAATTCCACGAAGGCAATTTTTATGCAAATTTATCCCGAAATTCCACTTATTATTTTTAGGCAGTCCGACATTTTGGATATTTTTGTGAAATGTCGCAAGCTGTCAAAGATGGCGGAAAATTCATAATAATTTCTTAAAATAACTAAAAATGACCTCATGGAATAAGGGAATTTCCCTTGAAAATTTATTGGGTGTCTCCGTGATCGGCTTGCCGTGTTTACATTCGGAGTTGCCTCTTATTAAATACATTTTTAAATCTGTGTACTGGCAAGTCGAGTTATAACGAAACCAAAAATGTATGGTTAATACGAAAAAGATCTAGTTAGATTGATAAATTGTAATTACTATATAATTTTTAACAAAATTGTCTAACTCTTATCGCTTTTCTCTTTAGGCTTTTGCATGGTTCAGCGATCTCTTGGTTGAACATGCGGAAATCTTTTGGTCTCTTTTCGCAGTTGACATGGATCGAGTGCTCTCAGAACAAGCACCAGATACCTGGGATTCATTTCCATTATTCCAAATTTTGAACGATTATTTAAGATCGGATGGTAAGAATAACTATTGAGACTTATTCGCTCTTAGCGATGAGTGTTTTGATAATTTGAAAGACAATACTATAATGCTAGGCAACAAAATTTTGCCTTTTTTCGCTATTTTTAATCCTAATATGTTTAATCAAAAATAGATTATTTATTGCTTATTATTACACGACATATAACTCACTTCCACGACAGCACACTAGGCACTTTTGTACAAACTTTTACATTTGGTCCATATTGATTGTTTTGTGAAAATCAACACATTATAAACTATTATTTATAATTTATAAATGTATATTTATAATTTCGATATATTATGTTTGAAATAAACTAGAAAATATAGCATCTCTTGACTAAAAAACCTGACAAACTTGCAATTACTTGTCCAAATTTACTTAACGTTAGTTTGTGCTTTTTTAGTGATAAAGTCACAGCTGACAGGTATATCCTGACTTTCACAAATTAAATTAAGTCAAAAGTAAAGGGATAAATACACAATGCAATTTAATCTTAGAAAAAGAAAACATACATATGGTCAGGAATGCAAAAAATTAACATTATTTCCCACTTAGTATAGTATTCTTTTGAACTTACCTCCTAAACGTTTCGTTTGTTTTTAGAAGCCATGGTGGAGGTGAAGTTTATTGTTTTTTCAATATGTTATTTTCTGGTAGATTTTTTTTAATTAGGTTTGGTGCCTAATTCTAATTTGGTGCTTTTTTAATGTGTGTGATTTGTGTTAAAAATCAAAAAGTACAAGAGCGATCTATTAGTCAAACTTTGACAGGTGATTTTCATAAGGGTTTTTCGTTATATTTAGGACACATAGCAAACATACACAAAAACTGCTTACAAGATTAATCGAGTATATTTACACGTCTGCCCAGACACTCTTAGTGAATACCCTACAACAAGATGTACCTACATATACATATAGTACGGAATGACTGACAAATGTCAGTTGGATTATTATTTGATCGTACAATTACCAAATTCAGGCAAATTTAAATTCCGAAAGACTTAAATGTCGGCTTTCGTAAAAACAGGGAATATATTAAACATGATTGATTAATTGCTGTGAATTCCTTATTGCCTAGATAATCTACGAAATGGGCGATTCCATCAGCATCTACGTGATACGTTTGCGCCGCTGGTGGTTCGGTACGTGGACCTCATGGAGTCCTCAATAGCCCAATCAATACATAAAGGATTTGAAAAGGAGCGTTGGGAAAGCAAAGGGTAAGTCGTATAAGTACTGTTATCCCTTCAACATTCATACATTCATTTGTATGTACATACATACATACATATACAAGCCTGATTGAAATTGCAAAACACAATCGGTAGTAGTAATAGTGTAATACCCAATTCACACTCAGGTCTTACGGCTTTTTTTTGGGCTACGACCTTTTAGGTGTTCACACTGAGCAAACGGTCGTAAGTCGTAAGTCGCACGTCGAAATCAGCTGTTTTTTGTTTACATTTAATTTGATTCGTGACTTGCATTATAAATTAAAAGTTTTTGATAATAAAATGGAGAAAATAATTATTGATTTAATTGCTCAGTCCCAGATAATTGTGGACATAAGCGAAATGGAGTGTAGCGAAGAGGCACAACGCATGGAATATGCCCAAAAAAGCCATTTGAAACAAATGGCAAAAGTTGTTGCAGTTTTCAAAGCTGAATTAATGCCAAGAGCTATATGGATGCATGTAATAACAAATTCTGTCATTCATTTAAAATATTTAATAATCAATAGTATATTTAGAAAATTAAATATTAACAAATAAATTTACTTTTTACGAAATCTTTTCGTTTGTTTACTTTTTTATTACCTATAAACAGAGTTAAATTTCGATAAAACGCGGGTAAATTTCACAATGCTGCCACATTTTTGGCAGAAAATCGTTTTACAGCACTGTGGATTTTTTGGTCGCAGCTCTCGCGACTAGTCCTAAATTCAAACCCAACTGACAAGATTTTGTATGAGCTTGAAACCAGTCTCAAGCAGAAAGTCCCAATTTTGGTCTTACGACCTCAATGTAGGTGTTAGGGAAAAATGCGTGTAAAAAATAAAAGAGTGACGATTTTTCTTGGCTAATCTAAGCTTTTGCGAAATAATTCTTTCACCATAATTCATGATAAATCGAGCCCTATCAATGGTTTTCGCTATAACAGATATTTACCCCATTTCGTTTACAAGCAGTGTAGTCTTTCTGCGACTAGACTTTAATTAACAAATGTGTTAGGGATGTAAAAATTATTCATATATGTACGTATATCGGTAATATAGATATTTGGATTTCTTTTCCTAAAACTATGCGATATGATATGAGTTAATGATATAACATAAAAAGGCCAATATTTGTTTATTATGGTTGATTTTTTGTTTGTTTTTGAAATAAAGTCATATAATTAACGACAGAGTTTGTTTGTTTAGATAAAGTACTCTTTTCTCCCGATGTAAAGAAAACTTTATTTTGAAATAAATATTTGTTTACAAAAAATTAAATATACCAAGCTGAAAGTTTTAAACAATTGTCTTATATCTTGGTAGGTTTTTTTTTACAGAAAAGTGCCGATATAGCTGATAATTTAGGCTATAAACCGATAAAGAAACTCGATATCGGTTGGCATTTAAATCACTTAAATGGGCCTCTCTATCTACCGTTTGTATATTTGTATATACATATACATATATGTATGTACATAGGTATATACCTACATGTATATCTACAATTGTCTTCAAATTATACAAAAAAATATTCGGCATACTGAATTAAGCGTAATAAAATTGCAAAATCGATACCCTATTAAAAATATTCTCTTTAGTTCACTCATGTATGTACCTCATGTTTTTAATATCAATTTCTACAATGCCAAAACTGAATTGCATTCCGTACATATATACATATATTCGATATATTCTGTGACACTTCAGGATTAATGCTGCATTGAACCCTGCGGCATTGAACAATGCAGCCCAGGCCCTAAACACCGCAGCCCTCAACCCGGCGGCATTGCTCAGCGGAAAGAAAGATCAAGTTAATTTCTATGTACCGAAACTACCGAGGAGCACAGTTGCCGCTGATGAACTGAGGTTTTTAAATGATCAATCGAATTACTTATTAGTAGAACCTATTAGTAGTGCATTAATATTAAATATAGTATTTAATTTGATCAAATCAATCCAATGCATAAATACAATTAAATATTTAAAACTGTGCTAGCTACTTTGCATTTTGCATTTTGCGATTTCTGATTTTATTCGTTTTGTCTTAGAATATACGATATAATGCAATATGATATGCAAAAGTTTGCCATGCTAACCACTAGATCAATTTTCTATACTCTATACTCAATAATACGTAGCATTACACAACTTTCCATTATATCTACCATTCCTCCATCAATCCATTTATCAAGGACAAATTAAAAACTGTCTCAGCGAGCAACCTATATTTCCAATTCAATATTCATACAAGAATCCAAATTAATATTCATTTGCGAGAAGATAAAACCATGTCGTATAGTTGTGCCTTCGCTTTTCACTACAATATTATAAACATAAGTATTTAATTAACACGCCTAAAAACAGCATCGGATTAGTTAGACATGCATTAATATACATAAATTAAATTAGTTTATATACATATACATATGTACATAGTTAGCTTTTATTTAGATTTAGTTTAGTATCCACCCAAACTTTGCATTAAGTAGTTGCATTTGCTTGCTGTAAATTAAATGACAATTTGACGATTGTGTTTGAATGCTATTTTCGATTCAATTGTGCAATGTTTCACATATTTTGGATAGCTTTGTGTGTTCGCTAGCAAACTCTATTAGAAAATTGCACAATTGTTTACCCTGTGCCACACTTGGCCATATTCGCCATTTAGTGCTTTTATATTCTATTGGCGCAACGGCACTTTTTAATTGGCTTGACGTAGATAAGATTGAATTAAGCTAAAAAAGGGCTTGAGTTAAAGTTAGCAATCACTTACGGTCATTTTTGATATGTTGGGTTATTTGACATACATATGTATATCTAAATGTTCCATTGGCTTGTCTAGTTAATTACAAAATGATGATATTTTTTCAGTTTCATTTGTCAAGCCACGCTTGGTGTCATTATTTGGTTATCAATTTCGCGCTTCTATTCAAAAATTGTGCTTGTTCTGAAAATGTTAGAAAATGCGTCTTTATAAAAATAGCTGTTTTAATTATATCAATCAATATTGTATTGTTTTAATATTACTTATAACAAATGTGTTGGTGTTTTTCTTGGCAGTTGTCATTTTTAGACCCTGTACTTTAAAAAAAGACAAAAGGGTCTAATAAGTTTGTGCAAATGACATTTGTGTGTAACAGGCAGAAGGAAACGTGGCAGACCCCACAAAGTATATACATATATTCTAATGATGTGTATGAATACCTAGATCTCGGAAACCATAAGAGCTAGAGACTAACCTCTTTTTTGTTAGGTTTGTAAATTACATAAGCAGGTCAAGTTTATTTCTGATATCTCATCCCCTCCCCCTCAAATTTGCAAAAATATTCTTGGGGTGTACAGTTTTGAAGTCACTGTCCTTTTTCTTTGCACGAATAAAGCTTAAGACACAATGAATGTTTCAGTCCAATCGGATAATAAACAGCGAAGATATTGGTTTATCAATTTTCTGTACTATGCGTATGCGTGATTTGTTAAGGTGGGTACGTATGTATGTGTGAGATTTGGTTACTGTTTGTATTTGCGCGTATATTTCTATGTATAAGTGTATGTGTGTATGCATATGCTGCTGCTATCGACGCCCTTTTTTTGCGCACTGATTTGGTTTTAATTTTCAAAAACTCTGGCAACCCAACATTTACTTATAGAAATGATCCAGTAATTTAAATTAAAATTGCAAAATGCATTTTAAACCTTCCATTTCAAAGTAATTAAAGAATATGTAAATAAACATCAAGTGTTGTCACATAGTTTTCCACGAAGTGAGCGGTCTAACAAACGTGAACGGCCCCACAGAGCTGATTTTGATCAAATCAAAAACGAATCAAAATCAGTTTCAGGAATCCCACCATTTAGCCATCAAAATTTATAAAGTTTCTGTAAAAATAATGAGCCCTTTCTGATAATAACAATTAGTTTAAATGGGCCTTTATACTACAAATGTTAAATGCACAATTTTTGTACTTTTTTTTTTATTTATTGTACTGGGTGTACAAAAATACCATAAAGAACTTTTTATTATGTTTTTTCTGATTGACGAATCATAGATTTGGTAACTTAAGCAGAAAAGGGAACAATATTTGCCAATTTTTATTATACACACAAATAAGATTAATAACGTTTCAATCAATATTTATTTATTATTTTGTGTGTTTATGTAATTTGCTTGCATTTAGAAATGGTTGTGCAACTTCGGAAGATCTGTTCTGGAAACTAGACGCACTTCAATCATTTATCAGAGATTTACATTGGCCAGATGCAGAATTTCGGCAGCATTTGGAGCAGAGATTAAAGATGATGGCTGTCGATATGATTGAGCAGTGTATACAGCGAACAGATGCATCATTTCAGTCGTGGCTTAAGAAAAATGTTGCCTTTATATCAACCGACTATATAATTCCTTCAGAGATGTGCGCCATGGTAAATGTGATATTAGATGCTAAAAATCAAAGCTTTAAATTAACTACAATCGATGGTATTGATCTGGTAAGTATCGTCTTGTCTAGCAATAGATTATATTTATTTACATTCGCTTCTCTATCTAACTATTCTCCAACTATTAAGTACAAATTTCATGCGAAAATTGATGATCAAATCGACAAAGCGAATGTAGCAATGACACAAGGATTAAGCGGTAAACTTATGTCAGTGTTAGAGTCGACCTTGTCAAAATTGGCACGTTATGACGAAGGTAGTCTGATTGGTTCAATTTTAAGTTTTACAAACGTGTCCAGCTCAGGGAAGGATCTTGGTCAAGGCTATGTGAATTTCTTTCGCAACAATATGGATCAAATACGCGGCAAAATTGGCGATGATTTGTGGACTCTCAACTTCTTTGAGCAATGGTATTCGCAGCAGATAAATATGCTGTCAAATTGGCTGTCGGAGCGCATGGATCATGCCCTGCATTATGCGCAGGTCTCATCCATTTCCCACATTATAAAGGTAAACAGAACCGGAACAATGGAACTATCGTAATTTGCATTTAAAATTCATTTTTTATTTAGAAAATCTATTCAGACTTTGAACTGCAGGGTGTTCTAGAGGATAAACTTAATTCCAAAGCATATCAGGCAGTGTCACAACGAATGAACACTGAGGAGGCGACTTGCGCTCTGTCCATGCCCGATGTTGCAGAAGGAGACGAGTAAGTGCACCCCATTCTTCCCTCCTCCCTCTTGTTGAAATACTGTTATAAATTGATTTCAGTCAAAGAGATTTGAGAGCACAGAAACAAGCTGTCAAATGTAAAGAATGTGTGTGTGGAACTGATCTACATAACCTGCCTAGATGTGTTATTTAGCTGTTCAATTGTGTAATAGCCAATTTCCACACAAAATAAATATTTCATTTGCCGCCATTTTCGAAATTTATTTTTGTAAAACAGGTCTAATGAATTTTTGCATCATGATCACTAATCCCACTCGTTCACCAGAACAATCACGAAAAAAGCATCAGTGATCACTGATTTGCAATATGGAAGACTCTGTCCAAACAATGGGCACTATCTTATAATAATAATTCTGTTTTTTTTGGGAATATGCTTTAACACTATTATTCCGCATTTATACGATGAAGTTTTTGCTTCCTTCGTTTTGAAACAACTTCGAAAATGTTGTCGCTTTCACCATGCAATTTTTCCTTCCAGAAGTATTTCATCATCGCAACTTTTATTATCGATATACTATACATACATATGTATTATATATTTTTGTTATTGATTCATTTATTAACATTAATTTCAACTTAAGTAAATTAAATAAAATGGTTACGATGGAAAATCTTATAACTGCAAAGGCTTTTATGGTCAATGTCGTAGATTTTGGTAGTCAAGAAGATATGGAGATTGTTTTCCAACTATTTGCAATTGAAAAAATTTGAAAAAATGTGTTTTGCGGTAAGTGCGATATGTACTTATCGACAGCTAATTTGTTCACATGCAACCCTGTGTCTAATACCCAATTTCCATTGCGGTCTTACGACTTTTTTTGGGGCTACGACCTTTTAGGTGCTTCCACTGAGCAAACGGTCGTAAGCCGCAAATCGAAATCAGCTGTATTTTGTTTACATTTAATTTGATTCGTGACTTGCAGAATAAATTAAAAGATTTTGATAATAAAATGGAAAAAATAAATATTGATTTAATTGCTCAGTCCCAGATAATGGTGGACATAAGCGAACTGGAGTGTATCGAAGAGGCACAGCGCATGGAATATGCCCAAAAAAGCCATTTGGAACAAGTTGTTGCAGTTTTCAAAGCTGAATTAATGCCAAGAACTATATGGATGCATGTAATAACAAATTGTGTCATTTATTTAAAATATTTACTTCGATAAAACGCGGGTAAATTTCACAATGCTGCCACATTTTTGGCAGAAAATCGTTTTACAACACTGTGGATTTTTTGGTCGCAGCTCTCACGACTAGTCCCAAATTCAAACCCAACTGACAAGATTTTGTATGAGCTTGAGACCAGTCTCAAGCAATTTTGGTCCTACGACCTCAGTGGATACATGCTCATGTAAGAGCATGCAAACTAAATAATTTTTACGAAATGAAACAATTGTTACCTTTTTGTTAATTTTTTGGAATTGGAATTTTTGGCAGTTTTCCATACATATATGTTTAATTTAACACACTATCGATAGTTTTCGATGGTTTCTAATAAACTATGGTTGGCTAACGATGGCGGCGACTGTCTATAGTTCTCCACCTCAAGCGTGCATGCCACCCAATCAGCAGCTTGTGCGTAACGTACTAACGGTTACTATTCATTAATTTTTATTAATTTCAGGAATGGCGAAGAAATGCGCAATGGCGCCGATGAGGATGATGGAGATGAAGCTGTCGGCAACGCGTCACGGAGTATGCCAAAACCAAAAATGGGAGCTGCTCAAGCGGCGGCAGTGACCAATGTCGTCGCGGGTCGAGTTGGCAATTTGCTTGGCAAGGGCATTGGTGGACTTAGCTCAAAGCTAGGAAGTGGCGGTTGGTTTTGAATGTGTGTCGCAAAAATCACGACCGAATTTGTGGATGCGGCTATATTCGTGAATTTGGCTAAAATAATAGTTCATAATTTTTATATTGACTGACATTCAGGTTCTAATGCAAACTTCGTAGCTTTTTCTGAGCCAAGTTCACGCGGCAGGCATAATAGATTAACGAACACAAAGCTTATGATTAAAAAACACTCGTAACTGCATAATCCGGCACCCACATTTAATAATATATTAAGTAAATATACACATTTATCTTATGCAATATAATAGTTTAATGTTATTCGTAAAGACCAATCATATACGTACATATTTATTTGGAACAAGGGTTCGGATTTGCTTATTGCTTAAAAATACTTTGCCTAACCCAGAAAAATATCGTATTATCGAATGAAACGAGAGTAATCGAAGCAAATGCAAAAACATTATTACCTCTGGAATGTACATATATACTATAATAATTACAAACATACGGATATATTAAATATATACAGACACTTATACATATATGTACGTATAAGTATACACAAACTTAAATGTTATTTTTTAATTACACTATATACGCTATTATGCCAACCAATAACCAATAATATATGTACATGCATATTTCTTCACCGGCGAGAGTGTCCACAAACCAAATTGTAATTATTATCCATTTCAAAAGTTCATTTTCGAATATCAAATCAAATTGAAAGTAAGCGGCAAGCGTCAGTATTGTGAAATCTTAAACGGTTTTCTATCGTAGATCATAATTAACTGTACATTTTATTGAACAATATAAAGCTTATATGTACTAGATCTATTGATATACATACATACTTATGAAAATATGCATATTCTTATTTTCTAACTCTTTCTTTCATAATAGAAATCTTAAATTTTTAGGAATTAATATAATATACTACATAAAGAATGCTTATTATTTTCTGTTATTCCGTACCGTATATATTATGATAATTAAAAGAAACTAAACTGTTCGTCTGAGACAGCAATAAAGTCAAATAATGATTTGTTTGTTTCCCCACATTTATGGGTATAATCTTCCACTGTAACAATTCTTTAGAAATGGAAAATTCTATGAATTTTTCAGAGTTATTGATGATCTTAAGAAACATTTTATACTATGTATTCGAATTACTTAGATTTCAAAGAATTATAATACTCATACGAGTTATTACTTTCTTGTAATTAATAAACATATTATATAACACTGATCAAATTAAAAAGAAACATTGCTATCCTTGCTATATATATATATATATATATATATATATATATATATATATATATATATATATATATAGGTATATAGATATATATATATATATATCTACCTTCAGGGTCCTCGTTTTGCTTGAACGCCAAGCTTCCTTCAGGACGCAACTGAACGAGGGACGAAACTCAATAGTTAATATTATATGTATTTATATTAGTGTTGCCCAAAATTCGTAATTCCTATCACATTTGATGCTCTCACACGTACAGGCATCACGCTTCATTGATTTTACGAGCGCTCGCGGTTGGCAATTTTTTTTTCACAGGGCGTGCTGTGCTGCTGCGTACACAAGCACACTGTTTGATTATATGAGTTTTGGCACCACTGATTAATATTTATATTCTCTACATCTCATGTTCATTAATCAGCCACAACAAACACGCAAGACAGCTATAATCAACTCACCCATAAACGAATACGTGATGAGAATATGTGATGAGACTACTAGCTATAAATTAAGTTTCATTCAAGTGTTGTACACCAAGCCATGAAAACTAAAAGGCATATTTATAATAAAACCTGAAGAGCCACAGTCGGATGCAACCGACAGTAGAAGACCCTGTACTTTCCTTTGCAGCAGCTAATGCTAACAATGCACACACACAGCACATCGCAAAGTCAGACGCAACCACGCATACATTCTTATGTACATATTATGTACGTTAAGTGCATGCTCGATGCTCACCCTTGCCTAGTACGGCAACTTTAATCTCGAATTTCTGTTTATTATCCGAGCCAGAATTCACAGCACAGATAAAGGTTATCATAAGATTATTGTATGCCAAAACACAAGTTTGTATGTTTAAAATTGTGGCTGTGGTGGTTTTTCGCGGTTTTTTTTTTAGGAGGGGAGGAGGTATCAAAAATCTAACACAAATTTGATCTGCTTGCACTATATGGTCGTCTAACTGCCAAATATGATGTCTCTAGCTCTTACAGTTTACGAGATATAGGTGTTCATACAAACGGACATGGCTAGATCGACTCAGCTCGTCGTCCTGATCAAGAATATATATACTTTGTGGAAGTTTTAGCATTATATTTTATATTATATTTATTTTACATTTATATTATATATTTTATATATAATTTACATTAAACCACTCAGTAATCTTTTTGTATGAAAACTTAATGATTACTAAATGTGTTCGAATTTTACCGGGACGCACAAAAAGAGTGCTATAGCCTAGGATCTAGAGCGTTGGTTCCATAGTCCAGTGGGCCGTTGTTCAAACCAGCAAATTTTCTTTTTAGACCCTGTACTTTAAAAAAGTACAAAAGGGTCTATTAAGATTGTGCAAGTCCGAAATGTACGTAACAGGCAGAAGGAGGCGTGGCAGACCCCATAAAGTATATATATTCTTGATCAGGACGACGAGCTGAGTCGATCTAGCCATGTCCGTCTGTCCGTCTGTCTGTCCGTCTGTCTGTCCGTCTGTCTGTCTGTCCGTATGAACACCTAGATCTCGGAAACTGTAAGAGCTAGAGACATCATATTTGGCAGTTAGATGCCCCTATAGTGCAAGCAGATCAAGTTTGTTTTAGATTTTTGATACCTCCCCCCCCTCCCCCAAAAACCGCGAAAAACTGCCACGCCCACAATTTTAAAGATACAAACTTGTGTTTTGGCATACGAAATTCTTATGATAATCTTTATCCGTGCTGTGAATTGTGGCTCAATCGGATAATAAACACCGGAGATATTCAAGATTCAATTCCCTGCATTAGGTAAGGGGGGAGCAGCGCGAGCGTATATGTGGTTGCATGCGACTTTGCGCTATGTGTGCTTGTGTGAGTGTTAGCATGTGTGTGTGCAAAGGAAAGTACAGGGTCTCCTACTGTCGGTTGCATCCGACTGTAGCTTTCCGAGTTTTTAATTCTATTTATTTAATTTATGTTATTTATTTTTTTTTTAATAAATTCCTAAATATTTTCTTATTTTTTAATTTATTTTAATTTGGATAAAACGATTTGTTAATTAATTGTTAGCAGCACGAACTTATAATAAACATTGAAATTACTAAGTAGTTCAATTTGCATCTCCCAATTAGAATTATAATAATGTGTACAAATATGTACATATGTATGTATACTTTTGCCATATGCCATACAGTCGTCGCACTCTGTTTTGGCACTCACCATATTGTCCCCCCGTTCTATTTCACGCTTTGTTTACATTTTACGTTCTGCTCGTTCTACAGAGTGCAGAGTACCCTGAAATCTAAAATATATTCATATTAAAGGCCTGCGTGAATTCACTCACTTAGGACTACACAGTACTGTACAGTAGTATACTGCACTCAAATATAGTGTACTCATTTCAAGTTGTACAGTACATTCAATAACCTAGAAAAAACAAAGCGAAAAAACTCGGAAAGCTACAGTCGGATGCAACCGACAGTAGGAGACCCTGTACTTTCCTTCGCACACACACACACACACTAACAAACACTCACACATGCACTCATATCGTAAAGTCGCACGCAACCACACATACGCTCGCGCTGCTCCCCCCTTACCTAGTACTGGGAATTGAATCTTGAATATCTCCGGTGTTTATTAACCTATTGAGCCACAATTTACAGTACAGATAAAGATTATAATAAGAATTTCGTATGCCAAAACATAAGTTTGTATCTTTAAAATTATGGGCGTGACAGTTTTTCGCGGTTTTTGGGGGAGGGGGGACAGGTATCAAAAATCTAAAACAAACTTGATCTGCTTGCACTATAGGGGCATCTAACTGCCAAATATGATGTCTCTAGCTCTTACAGTTTCCGAGATCTAGGTGTTCATACAGACGGACAGACGGACAGACGGACGGACGGACAGACGGACAGACGGACAGACAGACAGACAGACGGACATGGCTAGATCGACTCAGCTCGTCGTCCTGATCAAGAATATATATACTTTATGGGGTCTGCCACGCCTCCTTCTGCCTGTTACATACATTTCGGGCTTGCACAAACTTAATAGACCCTTTTGTACTTTTTTAAAGTACAGGGTCTAATGAGTACACCATTTTGGTGTACTAACTGGAGTGAGTGACAGTGATAGTGTTACTATCCATAGTGAGTGCAGCGTGTGATCTCTGTCACACAACTGTACAAATGATTACATGGGGAGAAATAGCTATAGTGTTTTTTCACAATGCTTTAGTAGCTTGCAAAACTGAAATCGCAGCAAAATAGCCACCAGCGAAGATATGGTTAACAATATTATGTTTTTAAATTCAAATATTGAACATTTAAACGAATCTCTTTATTAATCTCTTTTTATTTTATTGTCCTATAATTTAATATAATTTATTTACTTCAAACTAAATGTAATCAATAAATAATAAATAAGGTTGTGTAGCACACAATTGTTTTATTTACTTTGTTTGCGCTCAGCTAAGACAATAACAAGCGAAGAGTTTAGAACATAAAATGTTTGCATCTCTTTCTAGCGAGAGAGCCGAGAGAGCGAAATATTGCTCTCAACAACACACTGTACAGCAGTGTTGCCAACAGCTGCGCGCAAAAAACTGACAGATTGTTCCCAAAAAAATGACAGAAAACTGCTAAAATTTTCCAAAAAATGATAGAAAACATGACAAAAAAGTTTTTGTTCATTTTATGAAAATAATTTATTACTCATTACAATCTAAGTCTTTAATTGTCAATAAATTTTTCATTTCCATCGTTATTTTCTGAATCATAGGATTCGTTTGATTTAATCAATTTTATATACTTTTCCGGTATCTGATAATTATGGCAACAGGCATCTTGCCGTCGTAGAAAATCAAAATCAGTTGACGGAATGACCTGTTTTGCGCACTGATTTGATTTTGAGAACATCTGGCAGCCTTGCCAAACAGTGGCTCCTTCCACTTCAAGACACTGGTCCTCTTTCTCTTTAAATTCTAAAACATATTTAAAACTTTAAATAATTCAGTAATTTAGTATAAAATTGCAGAATGCTTACAAAGTATTCCATTTTCAAATAGCTGAAATAAACACCAAGTGTTGCCACTAGTTTTCTACTTAGTAAAAGGTCACACAAGGGTGAACGGTCGCACAGCAAGATAATCAAAATCAAAATCAGCTTCGAAGATGATTATGCTAAAACTTTTAGTGTGACCGTCATTTCCGTAATTTCTGTGGTCACACAGCTGCGAACAGCTGATTGTCATAATCAAATCAACTCAAAAGCAAATCAAAATCAGTTTCAGAAATCCCGCTACTAAATTTGATGACAATTTGAAGCATACTTTAACCATTTGAACTAGTTAAAAAAACTGAAAAAAAAAATTATGGGATTAACAAAAACCTGACAGATTTCCTGATAGCTGCTGTTTTCAATTTTTTCCTGCTGAAGCCGTTAAAAACCTGACAGATCTGTCAGGAAAACTGCTAAAACGGCAACACTGCTGTACAGTGAGTTACTGCACACTAAAACACTGCACCCATTATTTACTGCACAACGTATGAGTGAACGAGTGCATTCATTCACATTCACTTAAAATTGTGCAATAAAAATTGTACTCATTTTCAGAGTGAATGATTCATTTCACGTTTTGAATGATTCATGCAGACCTCTAATTCATATACTATCGACTCAGCTCAAGAATATATATACTTTGTGGGTTCTGCCACGCCTCCTTTTGCCTGTTACATATATTTCTGAGTTGCACAAACTTAATAGACCCTTTTGTACTTTTTTAAAGTACAGAGCCTGAAAAGAATTGAGTCTCTAGTTCTTACAGTTTCCGAGATCTCGGTGTTCAAGTCTCAGACAGACAGACGGACATGGCTATATCGACTCAGCTCGTCGTCCTGAGCAAGAATATATATACTTTGTGGGTTCTGCCACGCCCCCTTCTGCCTGTTACATATATATTTCTGAATTGCACAAACTTAATAGACACTTTTGTACTTTTTTAAAGTACAGAGCCTAAAAAGAATTGAGTCTCTAGTTCTTACAGTTTCCGAGATCTCGGTGTTCAAGTCTCAGACAGACAGACGGACATGGCTATATCGACTCAGCTCGTTGTCCTGTGCAAGAATATATATACTTTGTGGGTTCTGCCACGCCTTCTTCTATCTGTTACATATATTTCTGAATTGCACAAACTTTTTATACTATTATAAAATACAGGGTCTAAAAACAATGGCAGGAAAAAAACTATATATGTATGTATATGTTCTTTGAATATATATATAATATAACATCGATATGCAATTAAAATATTAAGATATATTTGTTTTATAGAAATTATTATTTAAATTTTCGGCAGTGTCTGCAGAGGATGCAGGGGTAATAGCTGTACAGTTTTCACTGTACATATGTACATATGTATGCATGTATGTACACATGTTTAAATGTATGTACATAAATATGTTTCAATATATGTATGTACATATTTATGCATGTACATATGCTTAAATGTATGTATGTACGCATGAATGTATGTACATACATGTATGAATGAATGTATGATGTATGTACATAAATATGTATGTACTGTAGTATATACATGCATACATACATATGTATATCAGTACATACATACACATGTACATCAGCACATACATATCTACATGCATACATACATATGTACCAACATACAAACATACATTCGTATATACATATATTTATATGTATATATGCATATAGATATGTCCTGATGTACATATGTATGTATGCATATATGTAAAAATGTTTATGTATGTATTAAATATATGTATGTACATATGTATCTATTCATGTACATATGTTTAAATGTATGTATGTACGCATGAATGTATGTACATGTATGCATACATGTATTAATGAATGAATGTATAATGTATGTACGTAAATATGTATGTACTAATGTATCCATGTACATTTAAACATGTACATATCTACATGTACACACATGCAAACATACATTCGTACATACATTTGTTTAAATGTATGTATATTCGAATGTATGGTTATATGTATAAATATATGTATGTACTGATGTACATATGTATGTATGTGCTTAAATGTACGTATGTACCCGCGCTATTTTAAACGAATATGGCAGCATATCGATGCTCAAACTTATATTACACGTATACACAGTTCATCTGGCATGCGAGAATTGTTTTGGTTTCCCCCCTTCCCCATACTAATTAATTGAATTTCGAATAACTCCATTGTTTATTGTCCAATCAAGCTGAAATTTTCAGAATAGACTTAGGTAGCCAATAGCTACTTATATATTAAGTTTTTATCTTTAAAATTGTGGCAACGGTTGCTCTTCTAAGTTAGAAGGGGGAGGGGGTTAGCAGATTTCAGCTCTTAACGTGCACCTAAGGGTCATAAGAAACCATTCTGCGAAAAAATTAGGTCGCTATATCTTACCGTTTGGGCTGTGCGTTGATGATCAGTCACTCAGTCAGTCAGTCAGTCAGAACGAACTACTTTATATATATAGATATACTGTAACAACGGCCGATTCCCGTGTTAAATAATAAGACACAAGTACGTTCTCGAATACACAAGTTTATTAGCACCGGCACCGCCGGCGTTACCAGGTCAACTAACTACTAATTCATTTGTGTTGCGTGTGCATTTATGCCTTAATCTAGTTCTTGTGAGAGAGCGCGTCACTCTCATCTCTGCCGTCGCTCTTCGCTGCCGATACGGATCTCCACACCCCTTCTTTTTTCTCCAGACGGAGCTTCAGGTCGTCGTTCAGATCAGGGAGGTCCTTTGATGCCGGAGTTTCCTGTGGCGTCAGAGTTTCGGCAACCGACTGTAACGAAATAGCTGAGGGAGATATCCCAACATCGGGGCTCACCGAATTAGACGACTTCGATGAGTCTGCGCCGATGATCTTTTTCAAGTGGCTTACATTCCTGGTGTATGACTTACCACCACCAGAAATTTGAACAACATTTCCCTCTCGGTTAGTTACTTCATATGTGGTCGTATCGAATGTCGGCGTCAGCTTATGCGGGAATACTACGTTTTTTTAGGAGAACTTTGTCACCCACTTTGATATCGATCACTCCCGCTTTCCTAGCGTTGTCTGCTAACTCTTTCCCTTTCTCTTTTTTCCAGACGCCCCTGTCTTTCTCTTCTGAGTCAACCGTTTCGCCAACGAGATCCTGTATGCCAGGAATTTTGTCCCTTATCACTCTGTTAAGCATTAGCTCTGTTGGTGGTGCGCCCGTGGTCCCGTGTGGGGTGACATTATACATTAATACAAATTTTTGAATCTATTTCTTGTAATTGTTGTCATTGGCATGAGCTATCTTTTGGCGTTTCACCAGAGATCTGTTCATATTTTCGACTTCGCCGTTGGCCTGGGGCCATTATGGGGGTGTAGGCATTAACCGAATGCCGCTGCTTTCACAAAAACTTTTAAACTCGACGCTGACAAATTGCCTACCATTATCAGTCGTTAATGTTTCCGGGAATCCCAATCTGGAAAAGATTTCTTCCATTTCCTCAATAATGATTTTCGATGATATCGACTTGATGAGTTTGAACTCCATATATCGTGAGTAATAGTCGATTAGTACGAGTACATTCTCACCATTTGGTAAAGGGCCCAAAAGATCGGTCGCTAAGCATCTCCAGGGTCCATTCGGGAACGGATGCCTTTTCATTGGGGTCGGATTTGATGGCATTGATACCAAAAGGCAGTCGCGGTACTCCTTAACGTACTGTTCAGCGGCTTTGTCCATACACGGCCACCAAACTTTGGAACGAAGCCTCCGTTTCATGGCGCTTATCCCGGGATGCCCTTCATGAGCGAGTTCAAGTACTGGTGCACGTAACTTCTGCGGAATTACTAGTCTTGTGCCCCGCAATAGAATATCTCCCACAATAGAGAGTTCCAAATGAAATGGATGGTACGGGCTAAACATATTTGAGTTCCATGAATCCTGGCCAAGGCATGTCATCACGTCCATTATTTCCTCATCCTGGGTGCTCATCTCCGTGACCTTCGATATGGAGAGCGATTTAGGAACTGAGGTTGACACCACGCGAAATATGTGTTCCTCACCAGCCCAGTCATAAGGGTCTGTATCGGTTACTTCGCAAAGTCTTGATAGTGAGTCGGCAATATTTTCTTTTCCTGCCTTATATACTACGCGGAACCGGTAAGATTGTAATCGTAACAACCACCTTTCAATCCTGGCCGGAGGTCGCGTGGTTTGTGGTCAGTTATAAGGTCAAATTGTAATCCCGCTAAATAATAATAAAATTTCTCCACCGCCCACACTAATGCCAGGCTTTCCTTTTCGGTTTGTGAGTATCTTTTTTCCACCGACGACAAACTCTTACTGGCAAACGATATTATGCGCGCAGTATTCGATTTATCAAATTGCACCAACACTGCTCCCAAGGCCACTGGACTGGCATCTGCGATCAAACACGTTTTATCCTGTAGGTTAAAGTATGACAGCATTGGAACTGTGGAAATCTTAGCTTTGAGATTTTGGAATGCTTCTTTCTGTGGTTTGCCCCAACAGAACGTTTCATGGCTTTTCAGTAATTTCCTCAAAGGCTCTGTATTATCCGCCAGATCAGATACAAATTTCCCAATGTATGTGACTAATCCGAGAAAGCTGCGTACCTCTTCTTTATTTTTGGGCGCTCTAAATGTTGTAATCACCTTCACTTTCTCGGGGTTAACTTCGATCCCCTTGTCCGAGAGGATGTGACCAAGAAATTTCAATTTCTGTACTCGAAATACGCATTTCTTCTCATTTAATGCTACGTTATTGGCTCGAAATATTTCCTTAACCATTGCGAGTGATTTGTCATGTTCCTCAATACTGCTGCCGAATATTATTACGTCATCAATGTAATTTAAAGCATTCTGACAAGGAGCCAACTGGGGCTGAGTTCACGCCAAACATCAACCGCTTATATCGGAATAAACCGCGGTGCGTTATGAAGGTAGTAATTTCTCGGCTGGATTCGGTCAGCTCCAGCTGATGGTAGGCGCTTTTTAAATCGAGTCGCGAAAAATACTTGGCACCTTTCAGCTTGGTCATAAACGTTTCGAAAGTTGGCAACGGATAGTTTTCTCGTTGTATTGCTTTGTTTGCGCGTCCATGTCCAGACATACCCGGATATCCCCGTCGTCCTTAAACGCAATCACAACTGGCGATATCCAAGCGCTCGGGCCCAGTACTGGTTCGATAATATCCAAATTTAAGGCTTCCTCCAATTTATCGGTGACTTTGCTTTCCAACGCTGTTGGCACTCGCCTCATTGGTTGCTTCACTGGGACTATTGACTTGTCAATGGACAGCTTGACCGACACATCACGCCATTTGGGGAAAGGCTCGGCCTTTTCAACTCGATGTACGTCTAAGCCCAGTCTTAGAACGTTGAGTTTGATTGCTGTGTCACGTCCCAACAGCGATTGTCTACTATTTTCAATGACGTAAAAAGTAGCAATCACTTCAGGATCGCTTAGCACCGAAATCGGGGCTTCAAAAACTTGTAGCACTTTAAGCAGATGATCAGAAGCATATGCGCGAAACTGGTTGGCTGATTCTGCGCGCGAGTTAAACATTACTGCCCTTTTCTCGCACAATTGTCGCCAATCCGACTGGCTTATCAGATTGTACTTCGAGCCCGAATCAATTATCATAGTGACTGCATCGCCGCCTATTTTACATGGAAGCTCTTCTTCCCGTGATGATCCATATTCCACTCGGAATAATTCCGCGTCTTTTGGACTATCCGGGTCATTTTTAGAACCACTAGATATGGACTTGATTGTAGAAGGGTCATGTTGTCGTCGCTTGCTATCTGGTCCTTCCCATTTGTCATAGTGCTTCCTTTTCCTTGTACGACATTTTCGATAGGAATGTCCAATCCTTCCGCATGTCCTGCATTTCGCGTTTCTGGCTGGGCAGCCTAAGCTATTCTCTTGGTGCCCTTTTTGGCCACATCTGCCACATTCGGAAATCGCGCTGCGCTGAACTATTTTGTTGATGCTATTTGCATTCGATTGCGGGATCATCGACTGCGTTTGTTTATTAACCTGTTCGTCGATACTACATGTTTTTATAACCTACTCCAAAGTAAGTTCATTTTCCAATAGTTTCTTTTTTAGCTCTAACGAAGCCCAGACATCGATGATTCTATCTTTTAGGCAGATATCCTCTATCTGTTCTTTGGTCTCTCCAAATGAACATTTAACTATTTGGCGGCGAAGCCTCATCAAAAACTCGGTGAAATATTCTCCCTCTATTGGGGTCATCGACCGGAACAAATGTCTCTCAAATGCCGAGTTGCGCTGTGGTGAAAAATACTCGTTCAGTTTGGTAATAAGAGGTGTTAAGACATAATTTTTCTTCTCCTCATCAAAAGGAATTAATGCTCCCGGAATGCTGTACACTACAGCCTGGAGCTGCGGTCCGCCCAGGTGGAGAAGCTTGTTTCGTTTCTTGCATACGGATGTGATCTCCTCCGTGTCAATATATATATTAAACGAGCGCAACCACGCCTCCCAATCTGTTCGCCATAGCGCTTTATCCATTCCCTGGCACAGGAATGGTTTTAACTCAGTCATGTTTAGCTTAAACTAAAAGATAATTAAAATAAGATGGCCATTAGCAATTTCTTAGTTTTCGTTTTTTATTGAACGAACATCTCAAATTATGTTTCGTTTCTCTTTTTAGTCGCATTCCCTTTGGAACCGACTTTCTTAATGCAGTAGCCAGAATTTAATAGGCTAACACTGCTTAATCTCGTTCCATTTGGAACAGATTCTCTTAATGCGAAAATTACACATTAAGTTCGCTCTTATTTCGATCTCGTTCTCTTAGGAACAGATTCTCTTAGTGCAGCCGCCGGAATTTAATCGGCTTGTGCTGTCCACCTTTTATTTTCTTACATTTTGCTTTCCGCACCTCCTACATATGAATGTACCTACATATGCGAGTATAACGGCACTTTATTGTCGGCTTGCGAAAAACGGCGAGCCACGCGTTAGTTTTTTTTTCCTCTTCCAGTTATTCCTTTTCCTCTTCTTTTTCCATCAATTTGGCCGGTAGTATTTATACAATACTTGGTAAGTATGTAAAGTCCAGTTTTTCTCCTCGTCGCCAGTGTAACAACGGCCGATTCCCGTGTTAAATAATAAGACACAAGTACGTTCTCGAATACACAAGTTTATTAGCACCGGCACCGCCGGCGTTACCAGGCCAACTAACTACTAATTCATTAGTGTTGCGTGTGCATTAATGCCTTAATCTAGTTCTTGTAAGAGAGCGCGTCACTCTCATCTCTGCCGTCGCTCTTCGCTGCCGATACGGATCTCCACATATACTTTGTGGGGTCTGCGACGCCTCCTTCTGCCTGTTACATACATTTCTGAGTTGCACAAACTTAATAGACAATTTTGTACTTTTTAAAAGCACAGGGTCTTAAAAATCGCAACCTCTACAGCGTCGCTAGCAAAACGTCTGCTATATATTTATGTATGTATATGCATATGTGTGTGTGTCTGTTGATGCAAATTGTGACCATTTGCAAAGGAAAAATGCATGTTAAAAATGAAACTGAAGCAAGACAACGACCCAAAACACACTGCTCAGAATACAAAGCTTGGCTTCTATACAATGTCAAAAATCTGCTGCGAACAACTCCTCAGTCCTGATCTCAACCCTTGAGCGAAAGATCCGAAAGCACACCATAATATCGAAAAAAACAAGCTCAAAGACGTTATTGTGGAGAAATGGAGCGACGCCCAAGGAAAACAATGTACAGCTTCTTTTTCTTGCGTCCAACTGTAGCTATCCCTACTTGTTTTTGTTAGGTTCGTGAATTAAATAGGCAGGTCAAGTTTAGTTCTGATTTTTGATATCTCATTCCCCATACCCTCAAATTCGTACAAATATTTTCAGATTGTACAATCAATCGGGCATGCTCCGGTTTTCACTTTCACATATTTTAAGTGCTTTACTTTACAATCCGCAAAATTTTGGTGCTCCGGTTTTCACTTCCACATATTTTATGTGCTTTAAATCACTAAAGTTTTAGGCAGTGAATTGAAAAGTAAATCGCAGTTCATGCGTGAATGTTAAACAAAAAAACATCGACGATAACTTTTATATATTTATTCATCTTTTAAAATTACCATACCCTGAATGATGTAATGCATTATATTTATTTATTAATTCAATATTTAATGAACCTGCCTCATATTTCATCTGAGCTGGGCAACAACAAAATGTGAGTTCGTGCGGGCGATAACATCGGTATTTGGAACGATATTCGATATAATTGCATAGGCTGCCAGCTCATCGCTAGGAACGTGGTACAGAAATTCTTATTGGAACACTTTTTATATTGATTTTTATGAATGAAAAAGTATTTGAATTGCTAAAATAATAATGTAAAGCGTATTAAACAATTAAACAAATGCATATAACAGGATAAGGAATTTCTGACTTCGCTATTCTTAAACAAAGCAGCAGCAAAAGTTGGCAGCTCTGCAAGAACAATCGACTGTTTCAGCACCCACTTATTACAAAACTTTTAGTATTTAAATTAAATATTTATAGAAGAGCATAAGTGTATTTTAATTAATATATTTTTGCGACAAACATAAAACAAAAAACCCAGTCAAATTCATTAATACAATTAAACAGCTGTTTTATCGATATTCAGTAATGTATATCGTATGCCATACGTTCCGATATGAGAAAAAAAAAACTCGGATGCAACCGACAGTAGGAGACCCTGTACTTTCCTTTGCACACACACATGCTAACAAACACTCACACAAGCACACATAGCGCAAAGTCGCATGCAACCACACATACGCTCGCGCTGCTCCCCCCTTACCAAGTAGAGGGAATTGAATCTTGAATATCTCCGGTGTTTATTATCCGATTGAGCCACAATTCACAGCACAGATAAAGATTATTATAATTTCGTATGCCAAAACACAAGTTTATATCTTTAAAATTGTGGGTGTGGCAGTTTTTCGCGGTTTTTGGGGGAGGGGGGGGGGGAGGTATCAAAAATCTAAAACAAACTTGATCTGCTTGCACTATAGGGGCATCTAACTGCCAAATATGATGTCTCTAGCTCTTACAGTTTCCGAGATCTAGGTGTTCATACAGACGGACAGACAGACGGACAGACGGACGGACGGACAGACGGACAGACGGACATGGCTAGATCGACTCAGCTCGTCGTCCTGATCAAGAATATATATACTTTGTGGGGTCTGCCACGCCTCCTTCTGCCTGTTACATACATTTTGGGCTTGCACAATCTTAATAGACCCTTTTGTACTTTTTTAAAGTACAGGGTCTAATGAAAACCGGAGCAAGCAAATTTTGAATTCACGTATTTTCGTCAAAAAGTAAATCACTTAAAATAAGTGAAAACCGGAGCATGCCTGAATGTCCTCTAACTTACAGCAAAGATTTATGGAGTTCATGTCTTTTATGCGGACAACTATGCAAGCTCTAATGCATAATTAAAATCTTCTGATACAAATGTTGGTATCCCACCAATCTAAATAATCAATGGCTTCCCTACGTTTACCCACGTGGAATGAATATGGCATCAATTCCTGTACGACAAACATATCGACGTAATGCTGCCCTCAGAAACACCTCTTACAAACAAATACAACTTCAACTTAAGTGGCTAATCCTTCTCCGCAACAAATCATCCCGACGGTAAAGCACACGGTGGTAGTGGTATCTTGATTAGAAACCGTATTAAGCACCACCGCTATAAAGAGCTTGCAGAAAACTATATTCAAGCCACATCAAAAAGAATAAAACTAGATATTGGTAACCAACTTACACTAGCCGCAGTGTACTGCCCCTTGCTTCACTATATCTAACGGTGAGTTCATGCAATTCTTTAACTCACTAAGAGAGCACTTCATTTCAGCAGGAGACTACAATGCCAAGCACCCACACTGGGGATCTCGCCTCGTGATCCCAAAAGAAAAACAGCTTTATAATACACTTATAAAACCCAGCAACAATCTCGACCACGTTTCTCCTGGTAGACCAACATACTCCCCAATAGATCCAAAAAAACTGCCTAATTTAATTGGTTTCGACAAAAGTCTTACGGATCTCTCATCTGACCACACACCTGTTCTGTTCAACTCTGTCACCCAGTAACCGAAGATCAGCCGATTAAATTGCCTTCACATAAAACCAATTGGATCTGTTATAGGATATATTTAAGTTCACACATTGAGCTAAATTCTGTATTAACGTTGAAGGCTCGCATTTCAACTCCTTAATCTGTATAACCGCCTTTCATGCAAAAGAAAGACAAACAGCTACAGTCGAACGAAACCGTCAGTAGCTAGAAGCAGCATATATGTACATGCACACACTCACGTATACATGCACTTATATATACAAATGTACGCGCAAACACTACATAACACATATACCGCAATAAAAAAAATTAAGCATACGACCGAATGGTCACGTACACTCCTTCAGCCAAATGACTAGAACAGAACATTCAGGCATGCTCCGGTTTTCACTTAAATTTTGCGTATTACTTTTTCGCGAAATTAGGTGAATTCAAAAGTTGCGTGCTCCGGTATTCACTTTTTTCTCATATCTGAACGTATGGCATACGATATATAGTGGTGAATATCGATAAAAACAGCTGTTTGATTGTATGAATGAATTCTCAAAAAATATATTAATTAAAATACACTAATGCTCTTTTATAAATATTTAATTTAAATACTAAAAGTTTTGTAATAAGCCGCTGAAACAGCCGATTGTTCTTGCAGAGCTGCCAACTTTGCTGCTGGTTTTTTTTAGACCCTGTACTTTAAAAAAGTACTAAAGGGTCTATTAAGTTTGTGCAAATGACATTTGTGTGTAACAGGCAGAAGGAGGCGTGGCAGACCCCATAAAGTATATATATTCTTGATCAGGACGACGAGCTGAGTCGATCTAGCCATGTCCGTCTGTCTGTCTGTCTGTCCGTCTGTCTGTATGAACACCTAGATCTCGGAAACTATAAGAGCTAGAGACATCATATTTGGCAGTTAGATGCCCATATAGTGCAAGCAGATCGAGTTTGTTTTAGATTTTTGATACCTGCCCCCCCCTCCTCCAAAAACCGCGAAAGACTGCCACACCCACAAGATACAAACTTGTGTTTTGGCATACGATAATTTTATGATAATCTTTATCTGTGCTGTGAATTGTAGCTCAATGGCTCAATAAACACCGGAGATATTCAAGATTCAATTCCCTGTACTAGGTAAGGGGGGAGCAGCGCGAGCGTATGTGTGGTTGCGTGCGACTTTACGATATGTGTGCATGTGTGCGTGTTCGTTAGCGTGTGTGTGTGCGAAGGAAAGTACAGGGTCTACTACTGTCGGTTGAATCCAACTGTAGCTTTCCGAGTTTTTTTTGTTTTGTTGCTGTTCCATAGGTTGATAAGGTTTTGCCGTGTTTGGCTCTAATGAAGGTGCTTTTAAGTCCGATTTGAGGTAGGATTGTAGCCCATCCGGATTTAAAAGCGCTGGCGAATATCACATCGATTTTCTTACAAGAACTGTTTTCTGGATCTAGTTCTACCTAAAAAGAACGGTTGAGGCTTTTTATCCTTGTTTAAGATGTTGAAGACTGATTTTGGGTTAAATCTGTGGCGACCCAGCAGCAGCCAGGCCCAGCAGCGCCACGGCGGCGGAAGCAAGTACTAATTCCTCGTGCCGAGTTTTAACACGATAGTTATCGGGAAGCATAAGTGTCATGAACGCTACCTTCCCTAACGATCACTCACTGCTCTGAATGGATAGAATTAAGACACACATAATTATAAGAAAATACATTATCGGAATAAAGCATTATTTAGTTTATTAAATAACAGAATTCCTACAAATCCTTTATCTTGCAGAGCCTTAGTTATTTCTGCAGGTGTTACATCAGATTCTATACCCTTTAATACTACTTGTAAGCAGCTTTTTAGCTAGTACGTGTAAAAGTTCATTTCATTATTGTTTAGGTGCTTCGATAATGCTCTATAGTTATCTTCCAAACTCATTTGAATTTGTGTTTCATTAATGTTATCCCGCACAAGGGGAATTATGTTAAAGTGGTCCTTTCCAATAAGCTCTATAATTTTTTCAACAACAGCACTGGAGCCTTTTTCCCGTCTGTAAATTGGAGGTGGCTTTGGCTTCTTTTTATTACCTTTTTCGGGCGGCAGATCATCGCAGTTGTTCTCTAGAGTTTCAAACCTATTAGTGTTATAAGTCTTCTCTCTTGAAGCACTAGAATTGGTACGGGTAATTTTTGCTTTCGGGTTTAAGGGGCTTAGCATTCGTTTAATTTTAATGTAACGATCCATTCTAGTCTGCACAAGCGTGCCATCACTTGCGTTGTTTGTTTTTTGTTTTACCGGCAAAGCAGCAGTCATAGAATTTGTTTTACTTGTGTTGGCGGGCGAACTAGAGGTGAAGAAACAACGAGTGTAACATCGATGTTTGCAAAACATCAGAATCATCGATGTTTCGTAGTTCACTATCGATGTTTTACAATACACTAGGTGAAGAAAAACAACTAAATTGTAAGTAAAAATAATTTTTGTAATTTTATAATAATTACCTGAAAAGTAAGTAACAATGTAATAAAGAGCCCAAGCTTTTATTCATGTTTGCATAGGCATACATACATACACATGTACGCGCATAATAAATTGTCGCAAAATAGTATGTATATGTATATAGAGTAGACAGTACCATATTTCGTTCTGTATTCTGTAGGAACAGATACTTCAACGGCGGAGAGAGAGCTGGAGTCAGCTCCAAGGCGGAAGAGAGAAAGTTCGGTAGCGTAGGATCATTTAAGTAAACCAATAATAATGCTCATAGTATTTGCAACTACTGTGGAAAGTGGTTAAAGACGGCCGAAAACACAACAAATATTTTAGACTACCTTAAACGCTTGCATCCAAATCGCCTCAAAGCTGAAAAAGATCAAATACCACAAGCTATGGAAATTTTGTTAAATAAGGAGCCGTACTATAGCAATGATTCTCAAAGAAAAAATATACTTGACCAAAGAGTCATTAACATGATAGCTAAGGATGTCCGACCTTTATGTTGTTTTCAAGATGAAGGTTTTACTGAACTTGTCAATGAATTGAACTCACGCTATAGGTAACCTAGCAGAACCCACTTGCGGGATGTTGTTTTTCCCAAAGAATATGACTCGTTACGCCTCAAGGTGTGTTCAGTTTTAGACACCGTCGAATATGTTGGGTTAAATACAGATCTTTGGACGTCAAAAGCCAATGAAAGTTATATAACAAGAACATGTCCTTTCGTTAACGCGAAGTTTAATTTGACCTCTGCAGCGTTGTCCACTTCACAACTGATAACCCCCACGAATCACACGGCCACGAATAAACGACCTATCAGAGTTGCTATCCCCTTTCGAAGACGCGACTTTATTTATTTCTACTTACAGGAAAGTATCCGTTTCTCTTATCATTCCGATTATAACCGAGAATCACCATAAAATAAATCAGTTGCATGAAACTTTACGAATCCTGGAAGAAATATCGGTTTCTGAATATATAAAACAACGTGTTGCAGAGAAATAGAATTAATTGATTTAAACTGTAACATTTGAATTTAACAGTAGACTTAAGATTACAACCCTGTATAGTATCGATAAGAACTTATAGTTTGTAACACAGTTTAGTATCGATAAGATCGTACACGATGTCGTTAAAAAGAGATATCGACGCTTAGTCGTAAAATGAATTGGAAACGAAGCGAAATAAAATACAACTGATTCTGCTATACTCTACATATATTACTCAAATACACTATTGCCAATAATACAACACCTTTATCAGTGTATTCATTTCGTAAGAAATTATCGACTCGACAATTTGTATTTCGCTTCGCACTGGCGGAGGCGAGATTGTGGTGAAATTCATTGTTGGCGGCGTCTGTGGCTGTACATGGCAGCGTGATCGCTGGTGTGCTTGAGACCAAGAGGGACGAATTGGAATCACCTATTGATTGTGATTTCCGAGAGTTATCTGTCACATGGTGCGAACTAGGTCAAAGGCTAAGATTGAGGACCACAAAGAATCGGCTACGACGGCGCTTGAAAGTGGCGGCAGCGATGTAGTGATGCGGACAACTTTGATATAAGATCAAGTGGTCAGGCAAATGCATGGTCTGAAATGATGCGCGGAATGAAAGCATTCAAAGAAACAAGCATGCAGCAGATGATGCAATTCAAATTGGAGATGATAAAAATGAACGAGGCTCATATGATGAAAATAAACTTCATGTTTCGGCCTGGGATTGAAAGACCCAGAGTAAAGAGCACCCATGCAGAAGAAGAACCAGTTGATTGGGCGGCATTTTCGCGTCAAGAAGCGACATGTTCGTGCCAAGAGGAGATGGCAGCGCGCGAAGAAACGGCGCCAAATACGCGATACGAGCATACACGACACCTGTATGACCTTCCTGAATTTGATTGAGCAGTAATAATCGTGGCCAATGTTTAAAGAAACATATTTGATGACCATTTTGGAGTACGCGTACACGGACAGACAGAATTTAATTCTACTGCAAAAAGCAGTAAAAGGTAAAGCACGAGAAACAATTGAAAGTTTGCTGATCCATAGTCAGAATGTTGGGAATATTATGGAGTCACTTGAGCAGAACTTCGGATGACTATAGAGGTTGGTGAAAAGTCAGATCTCGCGCGTCAGAGACATCCCTAGCATTAAGGATGGGAAGTTAGAGCAGTTAATCGACTTTAAGATTAAAGTACAGAACTTTTTTCTTTTTTTTAGACCCCGTACTTTAAAAAAGTACAAAGGGTCTATTAGGTTTGTGCAAATGACATTTGTGTGTAACAGGCAGAAGGAGGCGTGGCAGACGCCATAAAGAATATATATTCTTGATCAGGACGACGAGCTGAGTCGATATAGCCCTGTCTGTCTGTCTGTCCGTCTGTATGAACACCTAGATCTCGGAAACTATTAGAGCTAGAGACTTAATTTTTTTTTGTTAGGTTTGTGGATTACATAAGCAGGTCAAGTTTGTTTCAAATGTTTGAAAAGTCATCCCCCTCCCCCTCAATTTCGCAAAAATATTCCCAGCATGTACAGTTTTACAGTCACTGTTTTCCTTTTTTGCATGAATAAAGCTTTAGATGCTTTGAGTGTTTGGTGCGATTTTCAGCTCAATCGGACCACAAGTAAGGAAGTTATAGCAGAAAAGACAATCTTATATATTTTACATTAAAACACTCAGTAATCTCTTCGTATGAAAACTCAATGAGTAGTAAATGTGTTCGAATTTTACCGGGATGTACATCAATAGTGCTATAGCCTAGGATCTAAACGGTCGGTTTCATAGTCGAGTGGGTCATGGTTCAAATCAGCAAAATTTATTTTTAATTCTTAATATTTAATTTATTTTATTTTTTTTTTAATTAATTCCTAAATATTTTCTTATTTCTTAATTTGTTTTAATTTGGATCATTTGTATTTCTTAGCAGCACGAACTTATAATAAACATTGAAACTGCTAAGCAGTTCAATTTGCATCTCCCAATTAGAATTTTAATAATGTGTACAAATATGTATACTTTAGCCATATGACATATAGTCGTCGCACTCTATTTTGGCACGCGCTATATTGTCCCCCCGTTCTATTTCATGCTTTGTTTACATTTTATGTTCTGCTCGTTCTACTTTTACTCGCAAGTTGGGCTGGAACAAGATGACTTCATGGCGTAGGGTGTTGAGTGTTTGTATCAG
>JAWNNL010000828.1:0-163728 GCA_035045005.1 Liodrosophila aerea | reverse complement strand
TCACTATGTTTTTGTGGGCAACATAAGCACAAGTACTTATGAGTACCCAAGCGTCTTTTCGCGATTTTATTTGAAGTTTATTTCACTATATTATTAACACACGGCGGAGCGGTGTAAAAAACACGTCTGCTTGCTTGAAAGGTTATTTACCAAATATATGATGACGGTTAATGTAGATACGGAAGATGGTTTGGTTAATGGAGCCTCAGGTGTGCTAATGGACATTACTTTTAACACATCCAATCTTCCCCAAATTCTTTGGATAAAATTTTTAGAGAAGAGTGTAGGAATTCAAGCTCGGGCTAAATGCTCGCACGCTTTAGAGCCTTTTTGGACCCCAATTCAGAAAACGACAAAAAGTTTTCAACTTCATGCTAATCAGCAAGTAACTAATGACCGCAAACAGTTTCCAGTTATAACTGCAGAAGGTATAACTATTCATAAAAGTCAAGGAGCGACTTATAGTAAAGTTGTGGTCCATACAATAATTAGAATGATTCGTGAAGCCTTATACACTGAGGGGAAAAAACGTAGTAAAAATCACTATTTTGTAGTTGAATTGAAAATTTATGGGGATAAAAGTCAAGTTAACACTGAAATTGTTAACTTGACATGGAATCACTTCAATTTGCATTTGATTATGAATTTGTTCAATTCAAGAGTTTTCGTACTAAAATATCATAGTCAAATTGATTACGCCTCCTTTCAATTACAATACGCACAACTTAAAAAAAACAATAAAAATTAGATTAACCGCCAAATTACATATGATGCGCATATGCGCATCACATTTTTAACATTTTTAATATTTTAATATTTTTTTTAGACCCTGTACTTTAAAAAAGTACAAAGGGTCTATTAGGTTTGTGCAAATGACATTTGTGTGTAACAGGCAGAAGGAGGCGTGGCAGACCCTATAAAGTATATATATTCTTGATCAGGACGACGAGCTGAGTCGATATATCCCTGTCTGTCTGTCCGTCTGTCTGTCCGTCCTTCTGTATGAACACCTAGATCTCGCAAACTATAAGAGCTAGAGACTTAATTCTTTTTTTGTTAGGTTCGTGTATTACATAGGCAGGTCAAGTTTGTTTCAAATGTTTGAAAAGTCATCCCCCTCCCCCTCAATTTCGCAAAAATACTCCCAGCATGTACAGTTTTAGAGTCACTGTTTTCCTTTTTTGCATGAATAAAGCTTTAGGTGCTTTGAATGTTTGGTGCGATTTACAGCCCAATCGGATAATAAACACCAGAGATATTTGACAAACAATTTTCTGTACTGAGCATTTGGGTGGGGGAGGGGGAAGCCACAGTGTACGCGGCCACTAGGGCGTATGCGTGATTTTTGATTGTGAGTATGAATGTATGTATGAGTATTGGTTATTGTTTGTATTTGAGCGAATAATTGTATGTATATGTGTTTGTGTGTATGTGTGTATGTATAAGTGCATGTATGTATATGTGTATGTGAGTATGTTCATATATGCTGCTGCTGTTACCGACGCCCAGGGCAAACCAAAGTACAGGGTCTCCTACTGTCGGTTGAATCCGACTGTAGCTTTCCGAGTTTTTATGTGTGAATTTTTCTTTATTTTTATAAATTCTTTACATTTATTAAATTTGTTTGTATTTTAATTTTACACACCAAATTTACTTGTCCGGCTTCACGGTTCGAACTCACGACTTCCTCCTTAGTTGACACGCGACGCTGATCACTGTCGACATAGACCCTTGCGCCACAAACCTTTAACAGTTTGCACATCCCAAATACCAAATACATTTCTTATGAACAGATAGCAAGAATGCAGAATGCGGACGACTCGGGCTCAAGTCCCAGCAGAGAACTACGTTTTTTTTATTTATTGTTTTTGTTTAATTTTATATTTAACAAAAAAAGTAATATTTTTCTGTCAGTACTAAATACTTACTGCAAGAACGACAGAACAAACTAATAAAGTTCGGCATATTTATGTATGTATATCGCGCATTACGAATAGATACCAAAGAATGCGAACATAACTGTTTCGATTTTTTTACAGCGTTAATGTTGTTCGTTGATTATTTGAATAGATGCATATTTGTTTTCACGTTTAATATGTTTTTAGTCAAATCGAGCAATTTTGTAGTTGATTTGAAGTTGATTTAAGATTGTATTTAACACTTTCAACTTTGATTTGACAAGATTCATATTTATTTTCGAATTGAATATGATTTTAGTCAAATTAAGTACATTTGTGTTTATTTTTAGGTGTTTTCGGAATAAAAAAAAATTTAACTACGACCATAGTCATTTTTTACATGGCTTTTTTTCTCTGAGTGTATGTAGCTTGCAGTAGAGCCACTAGTGCTGCAGGCCTTTTCATTATTGAGAGATTTATTCCCCCAAAATCCGACTCCCACTCACCCGTAGAGCAAGAGCTACAAAGTCTTCGCACAAGTAAGTCACTGCAGACTCACTACAACTGTCTGTTCGACAGTAACATGTGCAATGTCTTCTTCCATAACACGGAAAGCATTCATTGCCAGATTAGAGATATTTGCTCCGATCAGCTAATGCTTAGATCTTCAATATTATGTTTCGTTGAGACTTCCATTTTCTCAGGCGAAACATATGAAATTCCCGGGTAACAAGTGCCATACGATTTGAATGCGAATCTTTAGCAAATAGAACTCCACCGAAATGAGGCATTCTCATCTTCGTAAAGAATGATATACTATATTCGAGAATGTTAGTCTTTTTACTTCAGGTCGATATTATGGTGATTCAAAGAATCTTCGTTTTGCAGTATTCGAGTTTGCTGTATTTAAATATAAGTCTTATAGGGTAGTTACACCAACCGCATCTGCTTGAAAGATTCGAAACTGTGATGCGAGGTGTTTACACCAAACTCGCATCACACGAACAGCTGTTCGCCCTGCAAAAGTAAACAAACATAAGCAGGAAGAAGAAGAGTTTCAAAGCAAAAACGAAATTAAAAAGAAAAATGAGCGGAAATTTAACTTATAATGCGGCACTTGGTGCAATTAAACATTATATGGCTGGCTCTAAATTATTAATAGAGCATGTGATAGCGGAGGAGAGTGTTTTGCTAAAACACATTCTCGCTTCCATGACACAACAGCATGGAAGTGCCACCAATTCCAATTTTGAAGATGAGTTTGGACGTAGCCAAAGAACTGTGTGGACCGTAGTAAGTATTTTTATTTATATTTATTAAATCCATAATATTAAATAACTGAATAAATGAATTATTTAGGACAGATTTGGCCAGTTTTGGCCAATGAGGTGTTCTTCAATGAGTCGAACTTTCAGAATGAGTCAAACTACATTCGATAATCTCGTTCAGCGGCTTCCATCTATGGCAAAGCAGGACACAAATTTTAGGCGCAATTTTGGTGAAGTGCTTCCACTCCGAGGGTGAGCCGCCACTCGGTCCCACACTACATTTTTCCAACCTGAAAGCAAATAATTAGTTCCAATACATAAATTTGTTTGTGGATTACTTACACATATTTTCGCCGCAAGTTGTCTAATTTCGTTTTAATTTCTTGCACAGAGACATTAATTTGTTGCTGTGCAAGCTCCTCTACCATCTCTAAATATACGTGGGTATTCTTTCGAACGCCACGTAATTCTACCTGTTTTTCGCCCCACAGGTCTATTAAAACATTTTCCTCCGCATCGGTCCATTTTCTTTTCTTCTGCTTTTGAGCCATGTTGAATAATTAATTGTTTTGAATTTATTTGAAAGAAGCGTTAAAAATCAGCTGTTTTCTATCAAAATCGCACTTTTTCGTTAGCAAACACTGATTTCTATCGATATATTAGTCAAGATACAGCCACACTTTTCGCATCATACTCGAATCTTTAATGATTCGACTCTTCTTCTACCCACAGGCCGCTTATGGCAAACACGGCCGAAGGTTCCATTCTAACGGGAAAACTCGAATGTTCGGCCAGTCTAAACAGCCTAGGGTTTTTAATTGTGTATAAAACACCATCACATCCTTTTAATAAGTTTAAAATATAATTTGACCATTTATTTCAGAGTTTCCATTTTTAGATATAAATTTTTTTGTGTTAGGAGAATTTAATCTGTGTCTGCGATCTCTATATATGTATGTAGCTGTAGTAATAGCATTTTGGACTTTTTAGGTATTATAGGGTATAGGTCTCTTCTAGATTTGAATACGTCTACAACCAATAGTTAAACTCACATTGATTGGGCATTTCCAAATATATTAGAGAGCAGGGCCAACGCGCGCACATACAAAGCAGTATCATAGTGGCATATTAGTTAGAATAGAAAATAGCGAGATTCAGGTAGATTAGTAATACTGTTTATTTAATTTTAATAAGTTATTTATTATTTAAGATAAGTTATTTATTAATTTTAATAAGCTATTTATTATTATTTTTTCAATAATTTATTTTTTGTTTATTTTATTTATTTTGCTTAATTCATTAATTTCATAATTTTATTTTGTTACTTATTTATTTAACTTATTGGCTGGCAAAAATCCTGCTGCTGAACCCTCCACGAGGGTGCCGGCTGGGCAATGGACACCTCGGTGTCCCGCGCGAATGCTCAGGGGCACCGTGGTGTCTAGCGAAGGGCCCGATAACATGATTCTGTCAGTACACTAGCGGGGTCATGGGATCAGGACCATGGACCATACAAGTCAAACACCAGGAAAGGCAGGTTGGGGGTCCTATCACCGCTGCTGTGGAACCTAGTAGTCAACAAATTCTTACGACCATTTAAAGGCAGGGCACCCAAGATAGTTGCCTATGCGGATGACATAGCCATCGTGATTACGGGGAAATGCCATCACACTTTGAGCTCCCTGATGGAATCCACATTGAGAGAGGTACAGGAGTGGGCCTTGGCAGCCGGGCTCAGTATCAACTCGGACAAGACGGACCTCATCCTCTTCACCAAGAGGTACAAGGTACAAAGGTGGACTGCACCAAAACTTAACGGGTCAAGTCTAATCCCAAAAATCAGTGTGAGATACCTTGGAGTGATATTGGACAGCAAACTGTCATGGAAGCTAAATGTGAAAGAGAGGGTTAGGAAGGCCACGTGCGCGCTATATGCATCCAAACAGATGCTAGGCAGCATCTGGGGTCTCTCACCCTCCCTGATGTATTGGACATACATAGCAGTAGTTCGTGCAATACTACTATACGGTATCCTGGTTTGGTGCCCGGCGACAAAGAAATCTACCTACCTCAAAGCGCTAGACTGGGTTCAGCGATAGGCTCTGGTCTGTACCACAGGGGATCTGAGAACAACCCCGACGAAAGCGTTAGAAGCAATATTAAATATTGACCCCCTGGACACATACGCGCAGCTACTGGCGTGGAAGACGACCCAACGTCTCTCAGACACGAACAGCATGATACTGCAAGGATACGGACACAGCATGGCAGGAAGGGAGGGGCAGTGGTCACAACCGACTATATGACTCCAAAAAACCTGCTTATTGAAGAAACCAACAACGCTGCTGGAGCCCAACAGCTGGCAACAAGGGGAAAGAATGAAAAGGCTAACGGCGCACATCTACACAGATGGCTCAAAAATGACGGAAGGAGTTGGAGCGGGAGTCTACAGTGCAGAGCTCAACCTGAGTCTCTCTTTCAGACTGCCAGATCTGTGCAGTATATTCCAGGCGGAGGTATTCGCGATAGGGAAGGCTGCGGAAATGGTGCTTGCAAGAAGCAACCGATTCAAGAGGATCAACATATACGTGGACAGCCTAGCAGCGATCAAGGCCATGCTATCGGATGTCATCTCTAGCAGAAATGCAACGGTGAGCAGGGTAGCGCTAGATGCGTTAGGCGCTTCCAAGAAAGTATCGAGCCATCAAGGCATTGAGGGCAACGAGATGGCGGATACGATAGCCAAGGATGGCACCAACCTGGCTAACAATCTCATTGAGGATGTGCGCCATCCATTCCGTTGAGGTCACTTTACAAAACTATGAAGGATCAAGTAGCATCTGAGGTGCACAACATATGGAAATCCACGGAAGGCTGCAGAGTGGTGAAAATCATGTGCGTAAAACCAAATGATCGCGTAGCCAACTACCTACTGTCACTCCCGAGAAAGGAGTGCAGACTGGCCACAGGGCTACTAACTGGATATTGTATGGTGGGAACCCATGCTAATCGCATGGGCCTAGTGGTCAGTGATGACTGTAGGAAATGTCTCACCCCAGGAAAAGCGGAGTCACTGGAGCACATTCTGTGCAGGTGTCCAACACTAACCAGATCCCGCATGAGATACCTAGGGAAACCAACGTTCACCTCAATTAAGGAGGTGGCGGGGCTACCGCTAAGGAAGATTACAGGTTTCTACAAGGCAGCGGGTCTCCAATCGTAGACCCAACACGAGGGCTATTTCACAACCGGTGTCACTAAGGACCAACAGGTCTATGTGTGGGACACGATCCCTACCGGACAAACTAACTAACTATTTAACTTTTTTAATATTAAGTGTATGTAAATTTTTTGGGAAATTTTGGAGTTGTTTTAAGCAACTTAAGTCGACTCGTAGGTTCCCAAATTTATTTTGGATAAAGTGACCCCATTACTATTGTAGTGGCCTTCACGTGGTGTTCCCTGGGTACCGATTATCTTTTCATAATCGGAAGCAAATTTGAGCGGCGAAAACTTTTATTAACTGTCGGTTGCGTCCGACTGTAGCTTTCCGAGTTTTTTTTGTATAGCAGGGGCAATCATTTAAAGCCGAAAAGTCTGGGATTTCCACCCAGTAAAACCACCACCTACTCTCCGTTTCCCTCTCGCGGTACTTGTCGCAATGTACTATCTCACGAGGGAAAGATGGCATGAAAGCCTCTTCTAAGATCTTATCTAGAGATTGAAATCAATTTGCGCAGTCTTTCTGCGCGAGGCAAGTTTTGTAATATTACTGCTGCCATGTGGCTTACAGCGAGCCAATTGTTTTGCGAGCTAAGTAGGATGTCTAAAAAGTCAGTGACTTTGAAAGGCCTCCCGATTAACGCTCTTAGCTCTTCCCGTTCAGCAGTAACTCTAGGACAGACAAAATGATATGTTCAGCGTCTTCAATGGTCCGCGCACAGTGTGTGCAAAACGAATCTACCTCATATTTAAATCTGAATAGGTAGCTTTTAAAACGACCATGTCCCGTCAGTATTTGTGTCAAATAAAAGCCGGTTTGACCGAACTTTCTGCTCACCCATCGTCGGACATCTGGGATGAGACGTCTCGTTCAGCTTCCTTTACAGCTGCTCTGTCACTTGGTCATGGTAAGAACGCGATTTTCGTTCCTCGGATCGCCACTCTTCGCCTCTGCAGCCAGGAGATCTAGGGGTATCACTTAACACCCTGAGTGCGCATGTCCGATACGTTACTCTGCGAGATTGCCCGTACGTGCTCAGTGCCATTGCCGGCGCCCATACATCAGCAGCGTATAATACTGTGGACGTAACCACGCTGACTATAAGCTGTCTGCCCCTTTGCCGTGGGCCTCCTAGTTTTGCCATCACGCCTGTTAGAGCACCTGCCACCTTAGCAGCTCTGGCGGCGGTGTACTCAAGGTGGCTCTTGAACGTGAGCCTGTGGTCGAGGAACACTCCTAGGACAGCTGTCTGCACGCACTTCCTGCTGCTGATTAGAACCGCTTCCGTTTCATACGCAGCTATGGATAACGATTTTTTTTTGAGCCACTTTGTTACCAGACGGATGGTAGCAGTTGCGTTGCGTTCGGTGTGTCCCGCGACGGACACAATGGCTATGTCGTCTGCAAGCCCAACGATCCGTGTGCCCATTAGTGTCTCCATCCGCAGTATCCCATCATACATTACGTTCCATAACGTGGGACCCAGCACCGAGCCCTGTGGGACGCCTGCTGTGACCTCGTATTCAATCCTTCCGGAATTGGTGTCGTATAGCAGAACTCTGTCGCTGACGTAACTGCGGACTTGGTTAATTAGGTACTTCTAGATGCCAATTCGGAGTAGCACGGTTATTATAGACAACCAGTTTGGCGAATTAAATGCATTACGCACATCAAGGGTTGTTATCAGGTAGTACTGATTCCAGTCTCCTTTCCACCTTAAACCTTTGACAGCGCTAGTTGCGATATCGATGATAGCTTTTGTTGCGTCTGTTGTCTTCCTCCAGTCCGAGAGAGCTCTTTTCTCATCCAACTCCTTGCCAGACTAGGCAAGGCGAGCATACAGAGTGACCTATACGCAGAGGGATCCTCTCCGTTCTTGCCTCCATTGGGTAGAAGAACAAGCCGATCACATATCCCTGTCCAGCTCTACAAAACGTGTGTCTCGCCTCGCACAGTATGGCTCGCAATTGATGGCCAGGTCAATGTTCTCGTCGCGCACTGACTGGGTGAGCAGATATTGTGCCGCGCTGCAGTAGTTTCAATTAAGTTGCACGAACTTAATTCCGCGTTCGTTGGGCTGCCTTCACATAGCACGAGCAGGCTCTGCTGAGCGTGTGATGCTCCGTGTCCTTTGCGTCTAACCTCTTGCAGAGGATACAAGAGGGATCTTGTGTACAGCCATTGGATGCATGACCTTCCCCTCCCGCAAGCTTGCTTTGAGATTTTGCTGCGGTGTGCCCAAACTCCAGACATCTGAAACAACGCCTTGGCACTCAAGACTCTCTAATACGGCACACGGCCCATCCAATGCGCAATATCTCAGCTGCTAGCATCGGGGCTGCAAGATCCTTTGGGAGAGTCCTGCGTGCCTCGACAGCCTTTCCGAAGTTTTGCTGCTGCTTCCATAGGTAGGTCCCCGTCTACGGCGGCCTGCAGTACCTCAGACTCGGTTATCCATTCAGGGCTGTCCTTGATTTCAACTGTGACCTTTTCAGTGATTGATATAACCTCGGCACAGTCGCCTAGCACCGTCTGTACTGCCTTCTGCAGCTTCGTGGTTGCTTCGTCGGCGGATTTGTTCATCCGTAGCAACACCTCACCTGCTGCAGTTCGTCGGACTCCGCACACGTTCCCCTCGAAATGGTGCAAGCTTTGGTTCGTATGCACTTCGGCTAGAACCTTTTCGTAATCCTTCGGATCCTTGCATTTTACCATTAAAACATCCTGCCGAATCCTCCGGCGGGCTGTCTGCTTCGACGTTCAGTGCTATTTCACCTTCTTCCATTTGTTGCCTTCGTTATTCTCCTCGCTGCCAATCCTTGTATTGTCGATTTGGGTTTTAGCAAGGGTTTCCCTTTCCGTCTGGCCACGCTTATCGCCAATGGTGTCCTGGCATCCGCTCCTGGCCTGCCTGACCTTGGCAGAAACTTGGGAGGGTGTTTTTGCGATTGGAGTCTTGGCTCCCTTTGGCCTCCTTTCGCTCTCACCGTCTCTGCTGCTCGTAGTTTGGCTCCGATTAGCTACCGGAGCTGTTTGCGCTTCTGTATCCTTTCCGCCTCGTTGCCCAGGCAGTGGCAAGGTTTGTGTTGCCGCGTTTCGGGGGGCGTCGCGACTGTCTTTTGTTGCACATGTGGTGTAGGAAATTGGTTCTGGTTCGGAAATGTGCTCGGCGACCAGCAGTTGGATTTCCTTCATTCTTGCTAGAGAGTCTTTTATACTCTGGTTCACGTGCCTAACCACAGGCTTCTTTTCCGTCACTAGGTATATAAGATCGTCCAGAAATACACCTAGCTCATTTACTTGTGCTCTTGGGATGGCCCATGAACCTTTTGGTTTTTCTTGGGTGTGTATCTCGTTCGACCTTGTTGGGACTGGTCATGTCTCTATCTCTCTTAGGCGTCTCATTGTTGTCCTCGATGCTCGCGCCGAGTGGGATTAGTGGAGATCTCTGCATCAAAGTACTTCTGATGAACGGATTCATCAGTATATTGGTTGAAGCATTATCCGCTGCGCCGGCCAAGTTTGGAGTAAAATGGGTGTTGGGGCCTCCAGAATCCTTGCCCCGTCCGTGGTTGGTTCCACGTGTGGATTTTGTGACTGCCACCTGAAGTAATTTGAGTGATTTTTGTGAGTGTCTGTTAGCGCGTGTGTGTGTGTGCAAAGGAAAGTACAGGGTCTGGTCGGTTGCATCCGACTGTAGCTTTCTAGGCTTGTCTTAAGTGGGTTTAATTTTTTAGAACCTGTACTTTAACAATGTACAAAAAATGGATTAAGATTGTGCAATTGGCTTTTGTGTGTAAGAAGCAGAAGGAGGCGTGGCAGACCTCACAAAGTGTATACATATTGTAGCGAAAACAGTTTGCAGCTTTGTCATCTGCGCCCGAACACAACAGCTGTCGATCGCCTATCGATCGATCACCACATTAGCGAGTCGCACTTCGATAGCTGCTCTAGAAAAAGAACACTCTCTTTCTAGCGGCCCGCAACGCACCAAGACGTGTGTGCGGAAAGAAATTGTTGCAATTGGAATATAAAATTAAAGATTGCGGCTGTCTTATGCAGCCAAATTCCAAATATATCGTGTACCTTTAATTCTTTGCGGCTTTGCAGTACTGCTGCGCGGCCAACTCTATAAGTAGCGGGTGCGCACAAGTGCGCCAGACCACTACATCTCTTGGGCAGGTTACCAACTGACAAGGATTGCCACCGCTCGGCCAACCCGTGGCGCGCCAGCGAGTCCCAAGAGGCGACTCAAGGCAACAAAACGCTACATTGGTGTCAGGTGTGGGGTTACGTTAACCTCAACTAACCTCAACCACGATGCATTCAAAAAAGACGGCACTCCGACACGAGGAAAAAGATAGAGAGGCCAATATGCAGCAACTGTGGTTGACAACCGCTATCATACAGTTGTCTGCAGCGACTGCAGATATGGCTACGCGACTAGGGGACAAGTTTGAGCAAATGTGGAACTCGTTTGAGTACTCATGGCGAGATGCTCAAAACCCACGTAGCGCGAATATGGTGCTACCTCATACAATAGCCGCTTTACCAGTCACTGCTACGTGTATCAGCAGAAAACATGCCCTGCTCTAGCACGCCAGCCGCTGTGTGCACTCAGCAATGTGAAGTGCAGCAACGATCCACCAATCTACCAAGCTATGGGATCAGCTTTTCGGCGTCAATGATGGAACCATTTCCTTGGGCTGAGTTTCTGCAGCTATTTGAGGACATGGCTGAAAAGTATGATTTGACGAAGCGCACCAAGTGCCTGAGACTGCGGTTGAGCTTCCAAGGTCGTGCCAGCCGATTTTATGCTACGCTACCTGCTAACGTACGTCACTCGTACCGCGCTCTGACTGCCGCCATGCAGGATTATCTCAAGGTCAATACGCCGGCGAATTACATCCGCTTCCACAGCCGCACCCAAGGAGCCAAGGAATCCCTAGAAGACTTTGCGCTGGAGTTGAATCGACTTGGCCGAGCAGTCTTCAACAATGTGCTACCGGAAATATACGACGACATCCTGGTGCACAGATTTATTGACGGCATAAGGGAGGCCGCACATCAAATGCTGATAATCTCCGGCTACCCAGCTACGCTCAAGGACGCTCTTCACCTCGCCCTACGGCTCAAGGCACAATGTCGACGCCGTCCTAAAGGCACAGTGCTAAATGTAGTAGTTGAAGCGTCTACTCCGCCATTTACAGCGTCGAGTAAGCGCCGCAACCGCAACAGAAGTAGTCGTTCGCCCAAAGCCGAGGTCAAACTGAATCTCGCCAGTCTCCAAGGGCGGAGCCTGGCTGAGCTACCACACGCCCCAACTGAGCATGTCTCCGTGCTGCTCACCCATACAACGCCACCGTTGGTCCCGGAACCCTCTGGGAATCTGTACACCGCCAACGCTTCCCTGAGGTGCAGACCAAATAATCCAAGTGAATCACACAACGCACCGCTTATTTGCGAGCGCACCCTAAAGGATGGAAGTGCCTTGGATGCCCACATCGCCCTGGAGATAATGCCGCTGCCTGCCCTGAGCCCGCCAGCCGAATCGTCAACGAGTTTACTCGGCACGATTTGCAGCTCGCCGCCACCCGCAAGCACCCGCAGCTCCGATGCGGCCACTGAGCAAGTTGAGAATATGCCGCTGCTTGCCCTGAGACCGCCAGCCAGATCGTCAACGAGCCTGTCGCTCGGCACGATCTGCAGCTCGCCGCCTCTTGCAAGCACCCGCAATTCTGAGCCAGCCTACAAGCTAATCGAGAATGTGTTGCGCGAGGAGGACACGGAAGAAGGCGTCTTGAACCAGACCGCCTCCAATGCCAGCTAAGTACATCTTGAACACGGTGAGCTAGTGTAATTTACATTGCGTTGTTTTTCTGCAGAAGCGCCCACTGCATCTCATCGTCGACACTGGTGCCGCCGTGTCCTTGCTCAATAGGTGTGACTTATGGCGACCTTTACAGTCCACACTATGCCAGGTAACGCTACAGGGCCCATCTGCAGAGCAGTTCGTTGCCACTGCGCGAGCTGCTACAATTCCGAGGATCGCCGGCAGACCGCTAAAGCACGATTTTCTGCTAGTCGATGACTTCGTACCAAGTCTCTTAGGCATCGACTTCCTGCTGCAGCATCAGGCAGCAGCGAACCTAAGGACTATGCAACTACGATTTGAGTGGGGGAAGGCACCACTTTATGCACCCACCGCGCTACGAACAAATTTGTTGTACACTACCGTCGCTGTTATTGTGCCACCACACAGCGACACGTATTTAAGGATAAGCTGCGCAGCAGAGCAGGAACTGGAGCTCACCATGTTGGAACGTGGTTCTCACTCGTAGCTTCCTAACGAATTGATCGTGGGCCCTACGCTGCACAAAGCACCGTTACTATGCGAGTGCTAAATCTCAGCTCACGAGAGCAGAAGCTACCGGCACTGACCGTATTAGGTCACTGAGAGCCAGTAGAGGTGGTGCAGGAGGCCAACCAGCGAAAACGATCAGCGAAGAAGCCATTGATTGGCTGAAAATGGAGATGCCGAACTTGATAGTCCCCAGGACATCGCTACTCTCACTGCTGGGCTTATACCAGCATGCTTTCGCCATGAGTGACGACGACACTGGGCGCAGTACCTTCACGCGCCACATCATCGACACTGGACAAGTATGCCCCATTAAGCAACCGCCTCGCCTCATCGCCGACATGAGCTCTCGTGACGTAATCCGACCTTCTAACAGCCCTTGGGCATCTCCGGTTGTTTTGGTCAGAAAAAAAAATGGCTCTACAAGGTTCTGCGTAGATTATCGTCGACTCAACGAATTCACCATCAAAGATTCCTATCCGTTGCCCCGGATGAACGACATCCTAACAAAGTTACATGGTTTCCGTTGGTTCTCTACGATGGATCTACAGAGTGGCCATTGGCAGGTAGAAATGAACGAAACATCTCGACCTAAAACTGCATTCGTCTGTGACGCGGGTCTTTATGAATTTAACGTCATGCCGTTCGGACTCACGAACGCCCCCGCAACATTTGACCGCCTGGTGGATGGACTATTCAGCCACGACGCCTGGAAATCAACGCTAATATACCTCGATGACATCATTGTGCACTCCCGCACGTTTGATGAGCACCTACTTCATATGCAAGGAGTCTTCGAGCGACTTAGTCCCCGGAAATGCCACTTTTTCCGGATAGAAGTCAGTAACTTGGGGCACAAAGTAAGCATGAAAGGACTCCAAGCTTGCCCAGAAGAGATTGAGCAAGTGACTCAATGGCCACCTCCAGTTTGCTAAAAAGACGTGCGGTCATTTGTAGGATTGTGCTCTTACTACCGCAAATTCATTCCAGCGTTTGCCACCATTGCACGCCCTTTGCACGAACTCACAGAGTTACGCCGCCCGTTCACATGGTCTACTGCGGCTCAAACCTCGTTTGAGACTTTAAAAGAGAATCTGACCACGGCACCAGTTCTGACATTCCCCGACCCTGAGAGCCCGTTTGTGCTGGACACAGACGCGTGAAATCATGGTGCCGGAGCTGTTCTCAGTCAGCGTCAAGACGGACAAGAGCGAGTTCTCGAATACTTCAGTAAAACCTTCAGTGCAACCGAACGCTACTATTGCGTCACCAGAAGAGAACTGCTAGCTGTAGTTTTGGCAAACAACCATTTCCATCACTACCTATACGGCTGGAAGTTCGTTCTGCGCACTGATCATGCTTCCCTACGATGGCTGTACAACTTCAAGGAACCTGAAGGTGAAATTGCACGTTGGATCGAACGCCTACAGCAGTATGACATGGACATCCAGCACCGCAGAGGCCAGCAACATGGAAACGCGGATGCATTGTCACGGCGGCCCTGTGGCGAATGCCGCATTTGCGAGAGAGCGGAACAACTCGACCAGCAAGGCATTCTGTTCATGCAAGTGTTACCCAGCGACTACTCTCAACTTCAAAGAGATGATCTCGTGCTTAAACAAGTTCTTTTGTTTTTTGTTTGCTGGAATCCAAAGAACGACCACCCAAAAGCGCGCTATGGGGCGAATCCCCAGACCTTAAAGCTTATTGGCACCTTTTCGAGCGTTTATACTTGCAGGATAACGTCATTATGTTGCTCTGGTTCCTACATCGTTAAGAGAGGAAACATTGCGCCACATCCATAACTCCATCACTGGAGGTCACTTTGGAGTGAAGAAAACGTTAGCGAAGGCGAAGGCCCGTTACTACTGGATTGGGCAAAGCGCTGATGTGATCATTTGGTGTGCAAGCTGCCGCGAATGCTGTTCGACGCACTATGGGCAAACTACAACCCAGCGCAGTTGCTGCACCGTGTAAGCGTCTAGCAATTGACATTTTGGGTCCGTTGCCGACTACGACCGCTGGCAATCGTTATATTGCCGTCATCATGTGGCCAGAATGCATAGCACTCCCGGATCAGACTGAGACTGTTCCTCGTGCGCTCATCAATGAAGTGTTCTGCCGCTATAGCGACCCCATCGTACTGCACTCTGATCAAGGCCGGAATTTCGAATCCGAGATTTTCCGCAAATGCCTACAGATCTTAGATGTCGAGAAAACGCGTACTACGCCACAGCACCCACAATCCGATGACATGGTGTAACGCTTTAATTGGACGTTGTTGGACAACCTGGCTAAGTTGGTTTTCGCCGATCAAAAGAATTGGGTTGAGTTGCTGCCGTTAGCCTTATAGGCATACCGTTCAACACCGTATGAAGCTACTGGATTTTCTCCCACTCAGCTGACGTTGGGAAGTGAGCTTCGCTTGCCGGTGGTCGTCAACAATTAGCTCCTCCCGCTGCAAATAACAAGCAACGTTACGATCTCAGAGCTCGTACAATCGAGTTCACCGCAGGAGATTTGGTCTGGTTGTACTCTCCATCACGGAAGATTGGCCGATGTCCAAAACTTCAATCAGACTGGATTGGACCAGTAACCATAGATCGCCAACTGTCAGATCTGGTCTACGGGGTACGTCCGGCTACTAAACGTGCGACCAGCACAGAGCACGTTAACCGACTTGCACCTTATCGATGTCCAGTTCCAGAATTACTCGGCAAGGAGGTTCGAGTCTAAAAAGGAAACAATGTAGCGAAAATAGATGGCAGCTTTGTCATCTATGTGCGAACACAACAGCTGTCGATCGCCTATCGATCGATCACCACATTAGCGAGTCGCACTTCGATAGCTGCTCTAGAAAAAGAACACTCTCTTCTCTAGCGGCCAGCAACGCGCAAAGACGTGTGTGCGGAAAGAAATTGTTACAATTGGAATATAAAATTAAAGATTGCGGCTGTCTTATGCAGCCAAATTCCAAATAAATCGTGTACCTTTAATTCTTTGCGGCTTTGCAGGTATTACTGCATGAAAACCCTGCAGTTATATCGCAGTACTGCTGCGCGGCCAACTCTATAAGTAGCGGGTGCGCACAAGTGCGCCAGACCACTACATCTCTTCGGCAGGTTACCACCTGACAAGGATTGCAACCACTCGGCCAACCCGTGGCGCGCCAGCGAGTCCCAAGAGGTGACTAAAGGGAACAAAACGCTACAATATATTCTTAATCAGGACGACAAGCGGATGTCTTTCTGGCTGTATAAAAACCTATGTAGCAAACTATAAGAGCTAGAGTAACCATATTTTGTAGTCAGATTAACCTATACTGCAAGCAGACTATGATTAATTCCGATTTTCAATTTTCTGTACTAGGCATAATGATGGTGAACGGGATTTGTGATTGCGGGTATACAGACGAACGAACGCCATGCTTGCATTCCGATTACGCAACCAGATATTAAATATGTAATGCAGCCAGTACACAAGTCGACCGAATCTGCTCGCTATGTCTTACCGTTTGGGCTGTGCGTTCATAATCAGTCATTCATTCAGTCTGGGCAAAGAACTTTATATTTTTAATATGTAGATACAGATAAACGCATTACAGGTGATCTGACGTGGGATTACTTTTGTATACTAGTCATTTCACTAGTTTTTGACTTGTGTTATAAAAATTATAAAGAGAAAAATATTATACACCTGCAGGCTTTGTGGTAGGTTTTTCGGCAAAAAACACAAATTTATTTAAGGTTTTTCTGATGTTTCATCATTTTATCAAATATATTTAATGAAAGATATGATTTTTTATGGCGGTAAAGTATTTATAGTATTTTAATATGAGTTAATTCGAAAATATGAACATAGTGTATCAATTGGCTCAGCAAGTATTAAACAGTGACCAACAATTCTGACCCCAATGTGTTTTATTAGGTTTCAATAAAAAAAAATTCGGAACTAATACATAGAAAAATATAGATAACAACAATTACTCTCAATTATATTTTCGTTATAAACATTGCATTAACCTAAATTTGTTGTCGGCAAGTGTAAATTTTGCACATAATTTTATAGCCTTTATCAGATCTACTAATCGTTTGATATTAAGTTAAAAGTACCTTTAAAATTATATGTATATAGTTTTTGTTTTGCAAGCTCTTAGATCACAAATGCGATAATTTAATTGCTCAAAACAATATAATTTTGTTTGCTTTTTACTTTGTTTTAATTTGGGATAGAATATATGTATGTATATTATTTGTAATGTTCTCTCTTGTTTATAACATAAATTTATACTTGATAATAACGCGGCCCATTCGCTATTTATCGGACATTATGAGAATAGCAATTTTAGAAAAATCTATTATAAGTTTTTTTGAATTATGAGTAGTGTGAAATTCTATACCCGATGAAATTAATAACGCATATGTATATGCACATATGTACGTTATATTTTGCGTTGCCAAGATATTTATATCATTTGTACGTATTGTTTTACAATATTAAATAATAATAAAAATAATAGCAAACCAATTAACGTAAAAAAATGTGTAGATTCTTGTAAAAAGTTTCTGTTCAACAACAATCCTAACTAACCGATTACTAAACCGTTTTTCTCTTAATTTTTGCATGGACGCGACAACTTAATTCGTTTGACCACTGAAGCTATATTTTGGCGATATTTTTTGGTGATTTTTTATGTCATTTTGGGGGGGATTTAAAGGTTGCGTGGACGACGTTGTCGAAATAGATTCCGCCTCGGTGTCTAAATGTGAGGAGACGCCCGATTCACACTCAGTTGCAGTTGGTCTTCGATCGTTACCATTTCCGCTAGATGATAAGTTAATAGAAGATGATCCATCAGAAGCTGTTGGATTGCTGTTACTACTCAGTGCCATACGCTGCATTTGCCTAATAACAGTTGCTGCATAATATGCTTGCTGAAAGGAGTTGAATGAAATAAATAGCAAGCATTAGATATGTATATATATGTATATAGATATGTACATTATAGTTACACTAGTGCGGTACCACATACACATTTTTCAATTTATTTACATTTCCTAAAAACTTTAAAAATGTTACCGTTCACCGTGAACTAATTCAGTATTTTTTTATCGAACACGACATCTTTTTTAAAGTAAGTGAGCATTTGTGTACATGAAGAAGTATTTGCTTCATGAAGCATTTGTTTATAGGGAAGGGGTAGAGTTAGAATATAAGACACACACTACAAACTAAAGGCCTTAGCTGCTATAGCTTAGTATTTTATTAGACCTAATTTAAATTAAGTACTAACTTATATTCGGAAAAGCTACAGTCGGATGCAACCGAGACCCTGCACTACCTGTCACATGCAACCACGCATACGCTCGCGCTGCTCCCTCCTTACCTAGTACTAGAAATTGAATATCTCGGGTGCTTATTATCCGATTGGGCCACAATTCACATTAGAGATTAAGGGTATCACAGGCTCTTTGTGTACTAAAGCAGTTTGTATCTTTAAAATTGTAGCGGTGGTGATATAAAAAATCGAACACAAACTTGATCTGCTTGCACTGCCAAATATGATGTCTCTAGCCCTTACAGTTTACGGATTCTAGGTGTTCAAACGGACGGACAGACGGACATGACTATATCGACTCAGCTCGTCGTCCTGATCAAGAAAATATATACTGTATGGGGTTTACCATGCTTCCTTCTGCCTGTTACACGCATATGTCAATTGCACAATCATAATAGACCCTTTTGTACTTTTTTAAAGTACAGGGTCTAAAAACAAAATACGTAATAGATATGTAGATGTCTTTAGTTACTTTATCAAGACTAAAGTTTGAGATAAATACCTTCCATCGAGACTTGGCAAAATTCTTTTTAAGTTGCTCCGATACAGTGCCGTGAATGTTTTTGTTGCTTGCCTCATTTCCAGAGATCCTTCGCATTGTATAAATATTTTATACAGAATGAGTTAGTTAATATTTGCATTTACTATTACACTTACCAAGGATGGCCCAATGCCTGCTTACAGGTATACCGCTTATCAACTGATACACACATCAAGTTTTTAATGAAATGCTTGGCTGATTCACTTATTTCGTCCCAATATGGAGAATCGAATTCAAATTCACCTAAAATCGAAACGAATTAAGCCCGAATCGCATTTGATTAGCGACATTGACATACCTTTCAGAATCTGTGCAAATAAATTGGCATCATTTTCATCATAAAATGGTGGATATCCACAGAGCAATATGTAGGATATTACGCCTATACTCCAAACGTCAACGGCTTTACCATATGGTTTCTGGGCAAGCACCTCAGGTGCTACATATCCCGGAGTTCCGCAAGCAGTTGCCATTATACCAGAGTCCTCCATCTTTGATAAACCAAAGTCGCTTATCATTATTTTACTGTCATCATCCGAACTGTAGTATAAAAGGTTTTCGGGCTGTAATAAATTTAAAAAACACACACTCTTATCAGTGCTCTCATATCTACTCGAAGGAATAAAAATCGAAATAATGAACATAAGCATGTTGTATTCACATATGTATACCTGAAAAACTCGGAAAGCTACAGTCGGATTCGACCGACAGTAGGAGACCCTGTACTTTCCTTCGCACACACACACGCCAACAGACACTCACACATGCAAAAAAGCATCAAGGATGCAGGGAGCACTGGCGAGGATGCTCCCAAACATCGGTGGACCAAAGACAGGGAGAAGACTGCTCCTCTCACGAGTGGTATCCTCCATCCTCCTGTATGCAGCGATAATATGGGCCCCAACGGTCGTCGGCAATCTAAGCCTCAGACGGAGGCTAGCTACGCCATACAGGCTAGCGGCTCTCCGGGACATCTCGGGCTTTAGGACTGTGTCCGAAGACGCAGCGCTAGTCCTCGCCGGAATGATTCCGGTGGACATACTCGCAACGGAGATGCACGAAATTTATGCTGCCAGAGAGCGCACCACAGAACGCAGCGCGGATATCAGACGGTCGGAGCGACAAGCGTCTCTAGCAAGGTGGCAAGCTAGATGGGACCAGGCGACAAAGGGAAGGTGGACGCACCGCTTAATCCCGAATCTTGGGAAGTGGCTGGAACGCGATAAGGGGGAGGTAAACTTCCAACTGACGCAGTTCCTCACCGCACACGGTGGATACAGAAGGTATCTCCATAGGTTCCGGTTCGAGGATATCCCGGACTGCCCATCCTGCCCAGGAGCGGTCGAGGACCCGGAGCACGTCATATACCATTGCAGGAGGTATGCAGGTAGGACAGGCTCAGTCGCCTTACCAGAAAATCTGGTAGAGTGGATGTGCTAAACGGAGGATAACTGGAGAAGAGTGTGTGAGCTCATAACAGGCATCCAGAGAGATCTGAGAAGATGCGAGAAAGAGCGTAGAGAGGCGGAGAGTGCCTAAGTAAGGCAACCCACCCCCGCGAGCAATACTTTGCGGTCTGACCCGGGGGGTGTGGTGTGTGTTGTAAGGGGTGTGTTTAGTCCGTAGGCACGTAGACTGTTTGTCGGTGAATCGGGCATACTTGGTGGTACGGGCCACCTGTATCTTATTCGAAAATTTACATGCTTTATGGCGTTTCCATAAAAAAAAAAAAAACACTCACACATGCACACCTAGCGCAAAGTCACACGCAACGACACATACGCTCGCGCTGCTCCCCCCTTACCTAGTACAAGGAATTGAATCTTGAATATCTCCGGTGTTTATTATCCGATTGAGCCACAATTCACAGGACAGTTAAAGATTATCATAAGATATTCGTATGCCAACACAAGTTTGTATCTTTAAAATTGTGGCAGTTTTTCGCGGTTTTTAGGGGAGGGGGAGAAGGTATCTAAAATCTAACACAAACTTGATCTGCTTGCACTATAGGGGCATCTAACTGCCAAGTATGATGTCTCTAGCTCTTTCAGTTTCCAAAATCTAGGTGTTCATACGGACGGACAGACAGACGGACATGGCTAAATCGACTCAGCTCGTCGTCCTGATCAAGAATATATATACTTTGTGGGGTCTGCCATATTTGTATGTATATGTATGTGTATGTGTGTGTATGAATATGTGTGTGTATGTGTGTTTGTGTACTATGTATGTGCTGCTGGAGCTAACAATGCGCAAGGCAAAGCAGAGTACAGGGTCTCCTACTGTGGGCCGCGTCCGACTGTAGCTTTCAGGGCTTTTTAAAACTAGGCCGGGAAAGGAGAACACGTATCGAATATATAAAACAAACTTGATCTAGTAGCCAAATGCCAAATATGGGGTCTAGGTAGGGAGTTTGCAGACGAACGGACAGACAGCCGGACGGACATAACTATGTATATCGACTCAGCCTGTCGCCCTCATCGAAAATATACAGATATAGTTTCCCTCTGCTTGTAACCCTCATTTCGCATTTGCAATAACATAATAGACCCTTGTGCACTTTTTCAAAGCTTAGGGTCTAAAAAAATACTTATACTTAAGTCGACAAAACCTTACGGACTTTATTTAATGCTGTGATTTCCCGATAAGATTTTGAGACTACTAATGATATGACATTACATTCTTACCTTAAGATCTCTATGCACAACGCCTTGTTCGTGCATATAATCAACAGCCTCGAGGATTTGCCTGATTAGATGAGATGCATCTTTTTCGGTATATGATCCCTTTTCCACTATGCGATCAAAGAGTTCTCCACCAGTAACTCTACACAGCGGATTAGTATAAAATGACAAATTCACAGCTTCACAGCTCTATTGAATACTTACAATTCCATGACAAGATACACCTTTGCTTTATCTTCGTACGTTTCTAGTAGTTGAACTATATTCGGGTGTGTCAGTCTGCAATTAAAATTGCCAACCAAATCAAATATTGATTACATCAAAAGGAATATGAAACAAAGGGAGCATCATTTGAATATATGTATACTTAAGAATGGTATAATGCATTTACAATGGAGCCCTCAGAGATTCACTTTAATTATACCCACTCAAGGATCGGTCCTAAAAATGAACAGCATTGGATTCGATACTGAAACGCATTAATACCCAAGCAATGGTATAAAATGTTGGTTCTTATATTCTATTGTAATGACTAATTGGAAAGGTACTCTCAGTACTCTCGCATAATCCGAGGCGGGATTTGGGGTCAGGGTCACAACTCACCGCACTCCATTCGGGCTGTTGCCATGGAAATGATTTGCACTGAACCTACATAGAAAGAAAGCAAATTAAACAAAGAAAGTTTTTTTAAATAAAACAAATAAACAACAAAAAACGTATCTGCTGTTTATACATAAGTACAACGTAAAGTTATAATACAATTGTTCGAGACACTATACGAGTAGATAGGTCTACGGTCTACAACACCGCAATGTATAGCTCAATCAATATATAATATAGTGTGTTTAATCAAATTATAAATAAACAACAGATTAAAAAATATTCAAAAAGGTTAAATTTAGCATTCATTAATTGCCAGTTGCCTATCAAATTATAGTATACTCGTATACCATAAAGTCCAGGGACACATGTACATAAATGGCAAATCCTAAAACATAATAATCAAGTTCAGTAGTCCTAATAATGTGGCAAACTATAGACTTACCATATTGAATTAAGTATGAAGGTATGAAAGTCAAATTAATGTTTAACCGATAACCTTTTATTCTCTATTCTTCAGTTAGCTTACGCGACGATAACAATTTAATGTCGGTTCAAGGTCCTAGTGTTTAGCTTTAATTCTTTAATAATATGACAGTTTGCTTACACTATCTAATATAGATAATAGAGCCCGATCTCTTGCTGCGGAGTTTTCTTAAATGCTTTTGATCACACTGATATTTTACAGCCAAAACAGAAATAACTGAAATTTTAGTTACCTACGAATTTATATCCTTTCTGTACGGAGCTTCGCTAAATTAAGCTGGCAGATACATTTACTACAACACAGTTGAAGTGTTTCACCAATTCCCACAAGCTGTAGATTAATCAACAATAATAACAATAATCATAAACCAAACACTTCTCAATCGGAGATTTCCTTCTGATTTCAATTTGCAATTTGCCACCGATACAAATAGAACCCCTTCCGTTTTTCTCTTTTAATGCGATCCACTAAATCTGACATATGTGAATGTCGAATCTTTGCCAAATACTAACTTTTATCGTACTTTTATCATATCCCAGGGCAATGTATATGTATGTATATATGTATATATATTAATTTTTTGTATCATTTTTTTTGAATGGTACTTTCTAGAGCACCGAAAAGACAAATCTGTACGCTAGGAATTACTCCAGCGACTTCAGCTAGCTAAAAAGTTTTGCTTTCTGAGCACTAGGCTTGGTCAGATATTTTACCTTTTCAGGGCTTTCTGAAAACTAGTATCAATTCAATACACTATGTATTTACATTGTGCGCGAAGAACGAATTTAAAGAACTTACCTGCGCAGCACACGAATTTCATTTTCCAACGATTCTTCTTTTCCCTTTAGAGCCTTTTTATCGATAATTTTAACAGCAAAGTGATCGCCCGGGGTCTCCTTACTTTCAGCCAGGCGTACCTCGGAAAATGCACCCCTGGTTGAATTTCAAATGTTTGCCATGGTTATAAATAGTAATAATAGTCAGAAATACCCAAATAAGCCATTATTCATGTACTTACGTGCCAAGGAGGCCATGCAGATTATATTTCTCCTCAATTGAAACCTGTTTGCTCATCTCCTTCGCATCCTTGGATTTGGCTTTTTTGCCGGAGTCCTTTTTGCCAAATAGTGGCATAACTTTAATATTTACTTCGATTATTTTTATAATTGATCATTGACTTATCTGAAATAAAATACAAATACAAAATTTACTCATTCACTTCTTTTTACTTCGAATAAAGAAAAGAGGCCGATAGGCTACAGTCGGACGCAACCGACAGTAGGAGACCCTGTTCTTTCATTGTCTCGGGCCTCCATATCAGCAGCATAGTATACAAATATACACACATATGCATACACACATACACATGTGCATACATAGGCCAAGAGAATTAAGGTTGTGTGATCGATTTATCCCACAGTCCTCCACAGTGTTTTAAGTGCCTCGCAATGTGCCGCTTGGGGGGCAGATCTTGGAACATAGTGAATCGGTGCAATTGATGCACCTAGTACGGTCAGGAGGGCCGCAAGGTTACATCCTCCCTCAACCAAACAAGGTGCTTCTTACGCAGTGTAGAAGGCTTGCGAAATCTCGACCACCAGTGTGAGACCGTAAATGAAACTAATACAGCTAAGCCCGCGAACAACCGAGAGGCTTTCCGTCCATATGAACACCAAGATCTCGGAAACTATAAGAGCTAGAGACTCAATTCGTGTATTACATACGCAGGCCACGTTTATGTTTTTAATTTGATATTTCATCCCCCTCCTTCTCAAATTTCCAAAATGTTTTTTAAACTCTTACAGCATTCACCGTTTTAAGGCTTACGATTTTATATAAACAAAGCTTATAATGCTTAGAATGATTACATGTACAGTTTTAGAGTCACTGGATTCCTTCTCTGCATGAATAAAGCTTTAGGTGCTTTGAATGTTTGGTGCGATTAGCAGCCCAATCGGATAATAAACACTGGAGATATTGGACAATAAATTTTCTGTACTAGGCATTTGGGTGGGGGAGGGGGAGGGGGATGCCACAGGCCACTAGGGCGTATGCGTGATTTTGGATTATGAGTATGAATTTCTGTATGAGTATGTGGTTATTGTTTGTATTTGCGCGTATATTTGTGTGTATAAGTGTATGTGTATTTGAGTATGTACATGTATGCTGCTGCTATTATCGACGCCCAGGGCAAATCAAGGTACAGGGTCTCCTACTGTCGGTTGCGTCCGACTGTAGCTTTCCCTAGTTTTTTTATTGAAAGTAGGTGATTATAGATTTCCACCTGCTGATTCTGAATCTGGGCATTCAATTGCTCTAGGTTGCCGAGAATCAGAAAAAATTCACCATAAAGTAGCAAAAAGTGTTTTTAAATAACATGCGATCCTCCAATTTGTAACGCTCGGTATTGCTTCCATTCCAACACATACATATATACTACTCTTTAAAAGCTGCACCTATTTAAAGATTTTAAAGCTTTCAGCTTTCAAGCACATATTGTAAGCGAACAGGGCACAGCCCCAAGGGGGGTCAGACGAGTGCAACTCAAACTGCGATGAATTTAAAACCTTGAGAAAGGTTACCTAAATAATTACTATAATTAATAAATGGAATTAATTACCCTGTTGTAAACTATAGTACAAACTCATGCCCCTTCAAATATTCGGTAGTACGCCTATGCATGCAATCTTTACTTACTGCATTTTCCGTTAGAAAATTGCAACAAATACTTGCATTGATCTCATAATTTGCCAAACGTTTTTTCAACTGTGCAAATGAGTTCAAATGCTGACAGAGCGCAAAAAATTTTAATCGAAATATATTTTTATTTACACAATTTGGCTTGATGGAAAAAGTGTATCGTCCGTAACGTAACGTCCGTAAGAGGCAAAAATTACGACATTGACAATGGCGTATATTCCACTTAATTTTGTGTATTTGGATTTTGTTGTTGTTTATTATGCGAAATTTAGAGTTAGAGTTAGAGGTCTGCATGAATGATTCAAAACGTGAAATGAATCATTCACTCTGAGAATGAGTACAAGTTTTATTGCACACTTTTAAGTGAATGTGAATGAATGTACTCATTCACTCATACGTTGTGCAGTAAATAATGGGTGTAGTGAGTTGTTACTGAGAGCAATATTTGACACTTGAGCGAAGTGACGTTGTTTTCCTTACTTTCCATGTTCACGTTTTGCAAGCTACTGACGCATTGTGAGAAAACACTGTAGCTATCACGTATTTCTCCCCATGTATTCATTTGTACAGTTGTGTGACAGAGATCACACGCTGTACTCACTATGGATAGTACAACTATCACTGTCACTCACTGCCAGTGAGAACACCACAATGGTGTACTCAGTTCTTCTAGGTTATTGAATCTACTGTACACTTGAAATGAAAGGAGTATATTTGAGTGCTGTATACTACTGTACAGTACTGTGTAGTAACAAGTGAATCAATTCATGCAGGCCTCCGATACAAGTCTCAACGTTAACTTCAAATTTTTGTAACGTCCGTAACAGAGCTGTAGGCAAACGTTTTTCCAAAAATAGTTAACCTTTTATTTTAAATTAAGTTCAAAAGTACTTTACAAGCAAGGATTAGCCCATAACTTGTTAACTGTTATCATTTAAGTTTTCGTAAGAGGTGAATTAAATTTACTGTAACGGATAATCTGTGGATATATTGGCCTTATCGCATTAAATATCGATACATCAAATCACTTGGACGGCATTTGCGTCATGAAGCAGGAGGAGGAGGAGGAGCCACTCGGGCGTATGCGTGATTATTGTTTGCGGGTATGTATCTATGTCTGAGCATTGGTTAGTGTGTGTATTTGCGCTTATATTTGTTTATATGTGTATGTGCGTGTGTGTCTGAGTATGTATTTGTGTATGTAGATATATGCTGGTGCTGCTATCGACGCCCAAGGCAAAGCAAAGAACATAGCTTTCCGGCATTTTTTAATATTGTTGTGTTAATTCTATATCGTATTATTATTAGACCCTGTACTTTAAAAAAGTACAAAAGGGTCTTTCAAGTTTGTGCACCTCAGAAAAAGGGTGGCAGACACTACAAAGTACTATGTATATTCTTGATCAGGACGATGAGTTTGGGTCGATATAACCTTGTCCGTATGTCCGTCCATGTGTACACCTAGATCTCGTTAAACTGTAACAGCTAATATGATGTCTCTCATATTTGGCAGTTAGATGCCCCCCTATAGTGCCAGCAGGGTTTGAGATTTGATTTTTCAAAGCATGCATGAACTTTTTCAGGAGGGAAGCTTACGACATCCTCGTTTATATAGGCGTTTATTGCACCTTTGACTACATAACTCACCCGCTTGCAGACGGATTTTTAGAGATATATGACTTAATACAAACCTTCGGTCTGCATATGTATGTACATACTAAACACTATAGTTTAACGGAAAAATTAGTTAGTTAGTATGTCTTACTGTTTGGATTGCTTGTTGATAGCACTAAATCTGTCAATCGTTATATCTGATTCACCAGGATCCTTACATTCTGAACACATTTCCCAGTTGGGCAAATTGAACAGAACCACAAAACCAAAGGCAGAATATATTTTTAGACCCTTGTGCCATGAGCTGTAGTATTTGTTAAATTGATTAAGTGTATATGAATATATAAATAAATCGAAACAATAATTATATATAGTATGTAAAAAATAGAATGTAACACGTATGCACACACATATACACACACAATTATACGCAATATATACACTCTAATAAATAACACAAATTTTTAACGGGCAAAGGTTATTTCGAATCTGATTAAAAATGTTGTGCACACACATGCAAACACTCATTTCAACATGTTGTCTGGGGAAATAATCGTAAAAATTTCATAAATAAAAAAAAACACATTTTTCAACTACACATTAGGTTCAGAATAAACGATATAGTGAATAAGTTTCGAATAGAACTTAATACTTGCACGAAATCAATTAAAATAACTAAGTATAATGAAAATACGTTTATATGTATTTGCATATGTGCATATGTAGTTAATGTGAAGCTCCCACATACTTACATGCGTATGTATGAATATTTAATGTAATAACTCTCTCTCCAATATTTAAATGCTAAGAGCTCTTACTACAACCTGCAGTTCCTCACTAAGAATGGTTTATTTCTGCTGTATGTATGTACATACTACACACATTTAGTATAATTCACGTACGTACTTATTGTGCTAATAAGGCTCTTTGTTTGGTGTGTTTCACTCACTTGTTAGTTGGAGCTGGTACTATGTTCAGTTCGGATTTAGCAAAATACATTACGTTTTCTTCTCGTGCATGTACATACATATAGTTAGTATTTGTACACACATAATATGCATGTACAAGCGTATCAAGGTTGTGTTATTTGTTTGTACATACGTATGTATATGCATATGAATGTGTTTACACTTTTGTTTACATTCGTATTCTTAAACAAAATCATACGTGCCTATACATACAATTCATATGCTTTTCTCTACATATGTACATGAGTATATATTTTTTCAGGTACGAACATAGTATACCCCATACATATCTTTATATGCACATTTGTGCTAATATTGCTCCCTATATTTGTAAATATGTATATGTACATGCGTATGTATGTATGTATTGTAGCTTTAATTTTGTTTTCGAGTCTCAATTATCACAAAACGGTTCATCGAATTAAAGTTAAGCCACATTGAAATTACTTATTTTCGGTAAATCGGTAATCCATTTATATAAGCAGGCATATACTAAATATATGTACGTGCCCTTTAGTGGACCATTGGACTTAACATATGTACATAAAAACATGTGTATCGCTTAGGCAATATTGTTTTAAAACTACTAGTAAACCGTATGGGTTTGAGTGATACTTATAAATGTATAATCTTCATAACTTACATTTCAGAAACACGATTAATGCAATTTAATTTAAACCACACCGATTTACAGTAAAAGAAAGCCAAGAGAACGATAGTTTTAAAATCCAGCTTTAAAATGAACCAAGTTAAGTTACACGAGATGACAAAATAATATTGATTTTTCAAGCCCAGGTACAGGTTCTACTGCTTAGAAGACAAATTGATACTTGGCCACACTTTAAAGTGGACGAATTTTGAAATCAGCAAAATATCAAATTCTAAAACAGATGATTACAAATCTTTAATCGAATCTATAATCGTATTTAAAAAGGTATGTATATGTCTGAGAGATGTTAAGTTTGATTTTAAATTTAAGTAATAATCCGCTTTAAATACAAAAACTTAATGTTTACTGACTTTGGGCTTTTGAAAGCTCCTTATGCGTCATGATAGCAACGGAACTTCAACTATGAAACTATGAAACTGGCACACGGAGGGAATTTCGGAAAATTGTTAATAAAATTTTAAATTTTCATTTTGAATTATGAATTATAAAATTTGAATTATACGCTCTATATTATACATACATAAAATAAATAAGAATATATTTATATGTACATGTTTTTGCTTTCTGTTAACAATAATGGGATTCCTGAAACTGCTTATGTTTTAAAAAATTAGCTGTTCGCAGCTGCTTCATACATGATTTTAAATTTCAGCAGAGTAAGTACAAAGTTGATGGTCACACTAAAAGTTTTACCGAATTCACCTTTAAAGCTGATTTTGATTTTCAGTCTGTTTATTGTTTACTACTCTGGGACCGTTTATTTCGTAAAAAAAAAAAAACTATGGGACAACAGTTGGTGTGTTATTTCAGTTTAATTTCATAATTATTTTAATTATAAAATATTTGGCAACGTTGCCAGATGTTCTGAAGGTAGAATTCAAATCAGTGCACAAGAAAGGTCGTTCCGTCAAAAGCAATTCAAAATCAGTTTTAGGAAGCTCGATAATGTTTATTCACACACAATGTCAATTGATGTAGTGTGCAGTAAATGAAAAGTGACTCTTTCCACATTTTGTGAGTGTAGAACCACAAAAAAAAAGTGAAGTATAGATGCGATTAATAGTTCAATTCGAGGAATCAAACCGATTCGCTTTTCGATTCCGATTATTTTGATTTTATTTTTTTTATAAGTTTTCAGTTCCGTTTCGTTTCACTCTTCGCACATAATTTGCACAGAAAATAATATTGGGTAGCTCATGAGTGAACAAAATTGAGCTGCTCACTAAATTAAATTAACATGTTCTTCCTAATTGTTATTTATTGTACACATGCTCAGATTCTCAGTTGCTCTTGCTCATTGCTCTGTTGTTGAGTTGCTCACTTGTTCTTAATTAATTGCTCAGTTGCTCTTGCTCATTATTCAACTTTTCCACGGTTCTTGGCTTTTTGCGCCAAAATTGGCCAAATTTGTATATTGGCGCAAAGTCAACTGGCACTAGTTTTGCCAATTTCTTGAATTTAGTCATCTTGAACGAAATGCCGGAAAAGCATGAAAATACACTGCACATGCAATGCAAGGAGTAGAGAAGAATTTTTGTTGGGTTTTTGTTGACCATACATGTCAGAAGCAACAAAAATTTATCGATTTAAGTCACTCGGACGCTCCTTGTATTGGAATACAGATCCCTCAAGCTAGTCATGAAGAAATGTGCGGAAACCGTCAAGGACGGTGACGGCTCAAGTATGGTTTGGGGTCTTTTTGAAAAAAAAAAGAAGGAATTAATTCCTTGGTGTTAATCGATGTAATAATGCGAAAGGAACAATAAATGATCATATTACAACAGAATCTTCCAGAAATCATCCGGTATATGGGTCCTTTTGCTGAAAAATGCAATTGTCAGCAAAACAATAATCCAAATGACACGTGCGCTTTGGTCCAAAATTGGGTGTTAAAACAAGAATTTCAGTACATGTGGTGACTACCACAATCCCACGATATGAATCCTATTGAAAATTTTTGGATACCATATAAAATCAGAACTTGCGAAATGGGCGGTCCCTCCAAGTGGCATGAAGTAGATGTGAGAGAGGACAAAGGACATTTGGTATGCTATTCATCCTAAATTGGGGCAACGCTTCACCTACAGTATGCCAAATCACATAGGAGAACTAAAAAAAATCGAAATGGCTGTGGACATATTATTAAAAAATTTTTAATAAAAACATTTGTTTAAAATAATACCAGGGTGCAAAACTGTAACACTTGGCTTTTTTAGACCCTGTAATTTAAAAAAGTAAAAAAGGGTCTATTAAGTTTGTGCAACTCAGAAATGTATGTAACAGGCGGAAGGACGCGTGGCAGACCCCACAAAGTATATATATTCTTGATCAGGACGACGAGCTGAGTCGATCTAGCCATGTCCGTCTGTCCGTCCGTATGAACACCTAGATCTCGTAAACTGTAAGAACTAGAGACATCAGTTGGCAGTTAGATGCCCCTATAATGTAAACAGATCAAGTTTGTGTCAGAATATTAATACCACCCCCAAAAACCGCGAAAAACCACCAAAGCCACAATTATAAAGATACAAACTTCAGCATACGAATATCTTATGGTAACCTTCATTAGTGCTGTAAATTGTGGCTCAATCGGATAATAAACACCGGAGATATTCGAAATTAAAGTTTCTCTAATAGGCAATGGGGAGCAGCGAGCTTGCACTTAATGTGTGTTTATGTGTGTATATTGTTAGCATAAGTCGCTGCAAGGGTAAGTCCAGGGTCTCCAACGGTTGCATCCGACTGTAGCTTTCCGAGTTTTTTACATTTTGCTTTGGCATTATTTTCCGGCCTATCAAATGGCTTCAAATTTTCAATCATAGTTAAATATATAACTACCAAACAAGACTAAGATCTTTAAATGCATCGAATATAAGCGAAGATACAGTTTTGCACGTCAGTGTATGTTATGTTCGACAAAATGTTCGTCGTTGATGGTAGTGTTCGGGTCCACATTTCGTGTTCGACAAAAATAGAAATTATTCTATCTTCGCTGTGTTCGCCTGAACATCTTCGAAGGTGGATGTCAACGTTGGCGCGAACATCATATTTAAACCAATTGCGCAAAGACGTGAGCGCGCTTTCCTTATGTCCTTTAAAAGATTTGTATGGGTAAATTTTTGGCGCTTTGCGAACCACTCTTTTATCCACATACTGTGCTTCCTTTTCCGCTAGTCTTTTTTTTATTTTTTTTTTTCTCCACAAAAATCTGTATTGCATTTAAGGCAATTACAGTCTCGGTGTCCGCTGGCATGTTGACTATACCAATATACAGAAAAAATGATGTTCGAGAGAAATGTTTGCACTCGTTGTTGGTACAAATGAAATTTATGTTCGACAACATATTCGCCGAACAAATTAGAACGTGGATGGCCTGCTGAAAACAGGACGCAAACGAAAAAGTGAAACCTCAAAATCAAGCATAGAACAACGTTTCGCTCCAATTTTTAACGCTTTCCATAGTGTCTAATTATTTTTCGTTACTTATTTAAAATTAGTAATTGTAAAAGTGACTCAAGGAAAGTGCGTAAAAAAAGGTGGAAAGCGAAATGGATTTTTTATAGTATGCATTGCTTCTGGTGTACACAGTGAAAACAACTAAGACCCGAAGCGTAGTACTGGTACTTTTCGATTGTGGTACGATACCGATACAGCGTCGCAAAATCGTATGCTGTTCGTGTGTGTATGTGTGGCTGTGTATTCAGACAGGAGAATAGGAACCATTTGCAGTGGAAAATTGTAGGTAAAAAATTAAACTTCGACAATTTTTCCAAGCTTTTCCGCATGATAATTCTTTCAATGTAATGCATTATAAATCGAGCTAAATGTATTTTTTTAATCGGGGTTATAGAGCTATAACAGATATTTACCCAAAAATGATTTATTTGAAATGTTATTTAAAATTAAATATTTTCGGTTCCGGTACCGGTTCCAAATTTGAAAGGATTATTTTCGGTAAACAGTTCCCTTTCGGTTTGATTAGCTGGTTTAATTAAAGGAGTTAGTTCGTAGTGAACGAACAAGTCGTTTTCACGTTCATAGAATCGTTCACTACTATCGTTCCATAGTCATCGTTCTGCGCGTCGCAGTGTGTTTTGTAATTTCGATATTTTCAGTGAAGGCGTTGAATTTTCTACTGGGTTGGACGCGCAGAAGATTCTTATGTTTTGGCTTTATAGTATGCCGCGTTATGCGATTCTCCGTTTATGCTTATTATAGCTGTGCAATATGTATATGCATTAGTTTTTTGTTATCTTCTATAAGAATAAAGTGAATCCACACATCTGACCTACTTTTTTCAACATGATTATTTAAAAAAAAACCAAACTCACTAGTCGAAAGAATATTGGATTCACAGAACAAAAAAAAAACGATCAAACAAAATGCCTGGTTAGTCAACAATGACTAACGATCTTTAATCAGGAATATAGCTCACTCGTTTAGTTAAACAAATAGTTCAATTGTTCTCAACAATTCCACAACTATAATTTGAAGATCAAAAAGTACCTATAAATGGGCAGCTTTGGGTTCGCTAAGTTATGTCACTTTATTAATACTTAAAAACTTCGAAACATCGAAAAAGACATTGACGTATGAACGAGTTTTAAAAACATCGATATATCGATGTTTGTTCCATCACTAGGCACTGTCGCTTTTATTAGAAATGTATGCATACGCTTGCATACCCAAAAAAAAAATAAGTAACTGAATTATAGTTGAAAATGAGAACAGTTAAATGAGTTATATTATAATTATGTCAACTTACTATTTATATTAATATTTAAAGTTTTGGCTAGCAAGTATGTGTCAGAAATGGTGAATATGTATACTTAAAAGACGTACATATATACACATGTACGCATGTATGCATCTGTGAAGAACTCTTCCGCAAAGAAAACTAAATTAAAAACAAATAAAATCATTTGCAATTACTGTGTAAGTATTACATCAAATAAGTGCAACTTATATTCAAAATAAGCACGCAAATAAAGTGAATTCACAGTCATTTCAGTGCTCCGTATACCATGTATGTATGTACTTAGCTACATATGTATGTATGTGTGTACACATACATATATACGTAGTTAGTTGTATATCATTTTGTTGGTATTACAAGGCGGGTTCCATAAGCCTTACTTTATACCGCATATAGCATGTTCATTCATTTTATAAGTTTTTTTTCCTTATTTACATACATAGATAGGCAATATGACATTATAGTCTGACATGGGATTGTTTTATGTACATACATATGTATGTACCTAGTCGGCATATTAGTTTTGTCGAAATAAAAAATCCGTATACTAATAAAATGTTTGTATACAATCGACTAGGTCTCGGTAACTATAAAATCTTGAGGATTATTTAAAACGACACACCCACTTCGCCTACAGTTTTTAAAAGAGAATATTGAAATTCGGTATACATATGTATGTGGATTGCTATAGCTCATGTTCATTTACCCTGAGTAGCACTAACATCGGCTAATACGCTCGGAAGTTTTTAGATGAACAATTTGATGGGCTTACACCCTGACAAACACCTGGATTGTGGAACTTTTAAGAGCTGTAGTTACAGGGCAATGCTCGAGGATCCCAACCATCTGGGTCGGAAAATGCATTAATTCGGTTTGTAGTAGTTTTAGCAGTTAAGGAGTGTCCGGTTAGAAGTCGACATCCCGTTCTTTGCAATAAGAGAATCCGGGCCTTTGGGTCATCAGTTTAAAGAAGATATATTATCATTCCGCTTGTGTTATCATTCCGCTTTCGTGCCATTGATAATTGTTCAGTCCTTGCATAACTGTCCACTTAGCTTGCCTACGGAAGGTGTATCGTTATCAGTAAGGCTATTGAAGTATTTAACGAATCTTCAATGGGGACGAAGAGCAACAGAGCCTACAGAATGGTTGCAGTCGAATTATGCTTAAAATGTTCGTCTGTCTACTCCTGTATTACTGCTAGTTCGTCCACAACTTTTTGTCTTCCAACCAGTTGCTCAGTGAGGCTGCGTTATAATAAAACAGCACATTGTCCCTTAATTAGTGTAGATGGTTTTATGATCTATTTTAACAATAATAACATTTAATATTTCTTTGAATTCCCTGCAGTACTAGCGAAATAGCTAAAACTCGCGAACCACCACTAGTTCCAACCTCTTCACTTTGGTAAACTCCTCAGATTCTTATATTCTCATGTCTTTATACTATAATTTTCTCATATTTTCATTGTCATATGTATATTGTCATCTCACATTCTTATATATACAATTTTATTGAAATTCATAACCATACATCTTCCATAACAAACCCGCTAGCAGCAAAGAACTTTATTTACTTTATATGCAGATTTTTTTTGGGGGATTCTCTGTTTATTTTATCTTTACCGGGCATGCTCCGGTTTTCACTTTCACTTATTTTATGTGAATTGAATTCACTGAAATTTAAAGGCAGTGAATTGAAAAGTAAACGCAGTACGTACAGGCGTTAATAAGAAACTGAAAAACATCGACGATAATTTTTATGTATTTATTCATCTTTTAAAATTAATTTGCCACACTCCCTATAATAAAATTCATTGTATTTATTTTATAATTTAAAATTAAATAACCTGCCTCATATTTCATCTGAGCTGGGCCACAAGAAAAAGTGAATTCGTGCGTGCGATAACATCGGTATTTGGAACGATATTCGATATAATTGCAGGGGCTGCCAGCTCATCGCTAGGAACGTGGTATCTTATTGGAACACTTTTTATAATGATTTTTATGAATGAAAAACTATATAGATTGTTAAAGTAATAATGTAAAGCGTATTAAACAATTAAAAGCAATGTAATGCGCATAAATGCATATAACATCATAAGGAATTTGTGACTTCGTTGTTCTAAAACAAAGCAGCAGCTAAAGTTGGCAGCTCTGCAAAAAACAATCGGCTGATTAAATGTTTATAGAATAGATTAAATGTATTTTGATTCATATATTTTTTGGGGCAAACATGAAACAAGGCTAATTCATGTATTCATTTAATCAAACAGCTGGTTTTTTTTTTTTTTTATCGATATTCACAAAAATGTATCGTATCCCATACGTTCCTATAATACTGGAGCACGCAACTTTTGAATTCTCTTATTTTCTTTAAAAAGTAAGCCGCAAAATTTAAGTGAAAACCGGAGCATGGCTGTATTACTGTATTTGGTGTTGGTGTTCCATATCAATTAATAAGCAATATTTCCATATCGATACTCATCGCAACTATTAAGAACGAGTCGATTTGACTGCAATCGACGTGCAAACGATTTGATTTCGACCGTACCTTTTCAAGTTTTCGATCAACTTATACTTCTTTTATACTCGTTTTCATAAATTTACGATGACAATTATGTATCTTGTTTGGCATTCGTGTTTGTAAACATGAAAATATACTGGCTTGCTCACTTACATTTTGCGGATTACTTTTTGACGAAAATAAGTGAATTCAAAACTTGCGTGCTCCGGTATTCACTTTTATTCTCATATAGGAACGTTTGGCATATGATACATTTTAGTGAATATCGATAAAAACAGCTGTTTGATTGTATGAATGAATTAGCCTTGTTTCATTGCTTCATGTTTGCCCTAAAAAATATATGAATTATAATACATTATGCTCTTCTATAAATATTTAATTTAAATACCAAAAGTTTTGTAATAGGCGGCCGCTGAAACAGCCGATTGATTTTATATAGCTGCCAACTTTTGCTGCTGATTTGTTTAAGAATAACGAAGTCACAAATTTCTTATATGAATTTATACGCAATACATTGCTTTTAATTGTTTAATACGCTTTACATTATTACTTTAACAATCCATATAGTTTTTCATTCATAAAAATCATTATAAAAAGTGTTCCAATAAGATACCACGTTCCTAGCGATGAGCTGGCAGCCCCTGCAATTATATCGAATATCGTTCCAAATACCGACGTTATCGCACGCACGAATTCACTTTTTCTTGTGGCCCAGCTCAGATGAAATATGAGGCAGGTTATTTAATTTTAAATTATAAAATAAATACAATGAATTTTATTACAGGGAGTGTGGCAAATTAATTTTAAAAGATGAATAAATACATAAAAATTATCGTCGATGTTTTTCAGTTTCTTATTAACGCCTGTACGTACTGCGTTTACTTTTCAATTCACTGCCTTAAATTTCAGTGAATTCAATTCACATAAAATAAGTGAAAGTGAAAACCGGAGCATGTGCGATAGTTATATAAAATACCTGTACCAATATATTCAAAATAAAAGTAGTTGCAAATTTTGTTTAAGTTGGAAAGCTCTTCTCTGAACAATTTACTAGGAATCATTATTTAAGACAGGCCTGCATTACGTCATTACGACCGGGTTACAATGAAGCCAATGTCACGTACAAATAACCGCGTATTGCTTTGTTGTGGCGTTGTTTACCTTTCGATATAATTGATATTGTTATTTTTGTCCATTTTCCCACCAAATAAATACAGTTAAAAAGTTATTTCATTGACTTCAATCGTTTAGGTCTTATAAGCGCTCAAACACGAAATGTAGTACGTGCAATCACTTACTTTCCACTGTAGATTTCAAATAGGTAGTTTTGCCATCCCCCGGTTAAATAACCCAAGGTCAGCACAACCCAAGGTGCGAAATGCGATTATATTTTTGCTAAAATAATAAGATGTGCCAACGATTACTATCGATATGGCGTGACATTAATGGTGATACTAGGGGGATCTGACCCCGTTCAGTGTATTCGTGACCCAGCGTTGTGTTCGAGATAGTATTCTGATCACTGATTGACTTCTCGATCTTTGAGTGACGGATCAGTTTTAGGATCAGCAGTCACAGTTTTCCTGTTGTTCACTTATTTCTCTCAAAAAACAACAAATATAAACTAATGTAATTTTGTATATCTTTATTTTAGCGTTTGCTGCACTTGGTGAAAATGGTTGGAAATAAAAACTTATATTTCTCATCGGTGTTGCGATTGCAGACTTAATTTTCAAATAAATTAATCACGGCAAAGTATCATTATTAATACAAGTGAAATATATACTGGACTTGCTCGAATATATTGGATTATGCGGAGTGTAAAATGCATAAAAGATAGTAATGACACTCAATCTTACCGTAACACGATGCATATAAATACTGCAGCACATTTTGTTCAGGCGTGGATGACTTGGCAGTTCAGGGCGGTTCAGTCTCGTCAGCTAAACAAATTGTCAGATATTCGATTAGTTTTAACAATTCTTGTTGCACTTGTGTATGTTTTGAAATTTGCAAGCGCTGATCAAGGTGAGTAATATAACCGATTAATAGTTAAAAAATATATAGATAATCTTACATACCTATTATTACATTTGCAGTCATTTTATTGGACACGACAAGAGAAGCAACACTAGAATGGACTCGGTATCCATATGGCCCTCAAGCCCAAACTCCAGGCGTATGTACAGCGTAAATGTCTGCCTCAGCAGAACAGCTTGATTAACGATTAGTGATGGATCAGTAGTCAGTAGTCAGTATTTACATTACTCGGTTGGGAAATGGAACAACACCACTTTAGGTTTACTGTTTTTCTTTTTATCGATAAAAATCACTAATCAATCTGTTTTGCTGAATGCAGCCAATGATCTATCACAGCTGTGAGACCTTACCTAACATTTCTTACATACATTTTATGAATTAACTTCACCTCTAGTGGGTAGAAGAATCTTTTACAGATTTCGTCAAAGGCATTAACTGGAGAAGTTATGTTGTATGTGATGTGGCCTATCATAATGTTAATAACTGGCTTTGGTCCCCATTCATCGACCGTGGTTCTGCCAATCGCCTTTATATTGAAATTCAATTCACAATACGGGACTGTTCACTGTTTCCAGGTAACACATATTACACATTATATTATCGATACCTGAAATCGATATACGATGAAGAGTGCGCAAAGAATGGCAGCAAGTAGGGTTATCAGATGCAGTTACACACAGCAAGCAAGGGCTTTCATTCGATTTGTTATCAGAGATTCGAACGCTTTCAGATGTCGAACACATTAGATATATTCTGTTAATTGTTAATTGATATCTACTCCAAATATTAGGTCGATATATTGGGTGAAAAAATGTATACACCCATTGAAATTATTAAAAAAAAACCCGGAAAGCTAAAGTAGGCCGCGACCGACAATAAAAATGATTATTCGCCCCGGCGTCGGTTCGAACCTTGACCCACACAGTTTTGAGTCCAGCGCTCTATTCGTGATTCGAATAAATTTTAATATGTGTACTGCTCACTGACTATTCATACAAAGAGAGGATATAACTGATTACTTTAATAAAACATATAGATTATTTTTTCCGTATAACTTCCTTGTTTATGGTCCGATTGCGCTGTAAATCGCACCAAATATTCTATATATTCTATATAGTATCAAAAATCTAACGCAAACTTGATCTGCTTGCAATATAGGGGCATCTAACTGCCAAATATGATGTCTCTAGCTCTTACAGTTTACGAGATCTGGGTTTTCATACAGACGGACAGACAGACAGACGGACATGGCTAGATCGACTCAGCTCGTAACCCTGATCAAGAATATATATACTTTGTGGGGTCTGCCACGCCTCCTTCTACCTGTTACGTACATTTCAGACTTGCACAATCTTAATAGACCCTTTTGTACTTTTTTAAAGTACAGGGTCTAAAAAAAGTAGGGAAGCTACAGTCGGACGCAACCGACAGTAGGAGACGGCGTACTTAGCATCTTAATATAATTTAATTTAAACAAGGCACAATTAAAGAAATACAAATAACAAAAGCACAAACTAAAAAAAACATTCGATTTCAAGACCAATGCTCTACGCAGTAGGCTACAGAATCGTAAGGCGAACGTATTAATGAAAATGATGCGTCACTACTTTTCTTCATAACTTCTTTGTTTATGGTCCGATTTAGCTCAAACTTGCAACAATCATTTTAAGCATTATAAACAAAATCACAAGCCCCCACATTTGAGGGGGAGGGGGAGGAGATATTGGTCATCCGACACAAACTTCACCTGCCTATGCAATACACGAGCCTAACAAAAAAAGAATTAAGTCTCTAGCTCTAATAGTTTGCGAGATCTAGGTGTTCACACAGACAGACGGACAGACAGACAGGGCTATATCGACTTAGCTCGTCGTGCTGATCAAGAATATTTATACTTTGTGGGGTCTGCCACGCCTCCTTCTTCCGTATGTGTGTGTGTGTATTGTTAGCATTAGCTGCTGCAAGGGAAAGTACAGGGTCTCCTACTGCCGGTTGCATCCGACTGTAGATTTGCGAGTTTTTTACAATGGATATTTTGCTTAGCTTTCCCTGTACCGCATAATATCCCTAAGGAATACACAAATTTGAAAATCCTTTTCTTTTTCAAACAGGAAATGCTTTGTCCTGCAAAGAGACGTTCAGTTTGTTGTTTTATGAATTCGATGCGGCAACCCGAGAGCCACCGCCTTGGCAAACAGATAGTTACAAACTAATCGCTCGCATCGCAGCTGGGGAGGGGCGATTCAATCAAAACTCTGATGTGGATATAAACACGGAAGTGAAGAGCATAGCGGTAAACAAGAAAGGAGTATATTTCGCATTCCGTGATCAGGGTGCATGTATTAGTGTGCTGGCGGTTAAGGTTTATTATATAACCTGTCCAGCGGTCACCGAAAACTATGCGCATTTCAATGAAACGCCTACTGGGCGAGAGATAACGATAATTGAGAAACAAAATGGAACATGCGTTGAAAACGCCGAACCTTATGAACCACCAACATATCTATGCAAGGGCGACGGTAAATGGACTATACTAACTGGTGGATGTCGTTGTAAGGTTGGTTTTGAGCCAAACGACGTCAACAATACTTGTACGGGTAAGTAATTCCAGTCTTTCGATTTTACCCGTGAGATTCTTTAGCTCTATTCGCACATACTTGCGGTTTGGCACTGCACAACATGAGAAAAAGAATAAGTAATGGAAGGAGACGTAGATTAAATAGGAGTAGTGAAAGGAGAAGTGCAGAAGAAGTGATATAAGTACTGAAAAAATAAGTAGAAAAATAGTAGAAGTATTTGAAAAAGTAGTAAATGAAATAGTACTAGAAGATACAGTAGAAGTAATAGTAGTAGATTAAATAGTTGTCCAAGTAACAGAATATATTGCAGAATAAGTAGCTGCATTTCCAGAAGTAGTTCAATTAGCAGAAGTACAAGTATTTAAATTTTAGAAACAATAACAGAAGTGACATTAGAATTATTCGAAGAGGTTATAGTAGAAGTAGCTGCGTAGTAGTTTAAATAGACGTAGCAGAATAAATCCTAGAAGAAGCAGTAGAAGTATCAAAAGGATAAGTTAAAAATCAAAAGCCTACAGTGATATAAAATATATAGTAGTTTTTTATACGCATATCGATATATTTTAAAATATATTATCAACAATCCTTTTGCTTATTTTAGAATGTCCGGTTGGCACATTTAGGTCTGCTGAAGTGCGAAAATGTGTCCCATGTCCTCTGAACTCGAATAGTTTGAAAAAGGGCTCGCCCTTGTGTAAATGTGTGCAAGGACATTACAGACACCCGGCAGACGGCAGGCATATGCCTTGCTACAAATTACCCGGAGCACCCACGAATGTAACCCTACTATTCGTGGATCAAACTAGTGCGATAATATCTTGGAGTGCGGCCATGAAAGACGACGCACATGCACATGGCACAGAGAAATATCGCAGTGATGTTGTTTACAAAGTGCGCTGCAGCATGTGCAGCTCAAATGTGGTTTTCAATCCGTCAACAGACACATTCAATGAGACGAAAATTACGCTGACTAACTTGGAGCCAGTGACTAGCTATACAATTGAGATTCATGCCACAAATGGTGTTTCATATTTGGTGGCAGACAACGGGCCCTTTGCCAACGAGTCCTATTTGTACAATGAGAATCAATTTGGGAACGTGTCAAGCCCAACACCATCACCATCAAGTATTAACAACCAGCAAATAGATCTGAGTGACATTAAAACGAACCATGCGGAAATTGTATTTACCACGGAATCTGTTATGTTGACAACAACAGTTTTCAATCTGCGCATTGTGGCCATAACCAGTACAGACGTTGATTTAGTTTGGGATAAGCCCATACAAAGCGACAACATTGAGCTGTATGAGGTGCGCTGGTTTCCCAAAACCGATTTGGAGGCAATCAATAAAACTGCACTTAGCACAAAAGATACGAAAATGCACATCAGCAATCTAGTTGAGAGCACCGAGTATGGCTTTCAAGTACGCTGTAAAACGACGAATGGCTTTGGCTCCTATAGTAATATGGTCTATGCACAAACCCATCAATCAGTTGGCTCAGGTAAGTTGGTTGGTTTAGCATCAATTCAATGCAATTCAATTCAATTCAATTTCTATTTCTACTAATTATTTTCTATACTTAGTATATGATGATTCCATTCAAATACGTTTTATTGCTGGAGCTATTGTGTCCGGAGTGTTCTTCCTAGTCATTTTTATTGTAGCTACTGTCTACTTCATGAGGTCCAAACATCAGGATGAGCTAGACAAAAAATCGACCAATCATTTGCCATTGCCCATGGACTATGCTAGCAACGAAGGTAATTGCAATGTTTTATGTTTTTCGAATTTGCAGTTGACACTTTCTAACCATTTCGAACGATTATTAGGCTTAATCAATTTCAATTTTAACTTCAATTTCAATTTCAATGAATTCAAAGCTCAGCTGCTAATGACAAATTAAGTTGTATATTCGTTCAGAACTAATCAATTGAAACATTTTACGTTGTTGAGTTGAGCTCGAATACAGTAATTACATATGTTGCGAATTTTAATTGTGTTCGTCACTAACAATTAGTCTGATGAATAATTAATCTAACTGTAATCTTTCTATATCCCTTTATAACTGAAACACAAATGTTTTTTAAGGACTCGTTGTGACATATAGTAAGTTTAACGCATCAATTATCTCACGAATTATCTTTTTACAACTTTATTCTCCATTATGCTTATTGAAAAAGCCTTTTTGGGGTCACTGAACTTAGAATAGATCCGATTTTGATTGCTTTGAGCTGTTTGAGTGTTGAACTTAAGAACAATATATATTGCTTTATTCTAATCTTTATTTTTAGTAAATGCCATGGATACAACTCCAATTGTCAAGACTCTACATTCGAATGGTATATAATTTCAATCATTTTTCTAAACTCATTTTTATGGTGTGTGGGTTTTTTAAGTCTTTTCCAGCCAACGGTTTTTTTGTAACGAATTATCTAACGAACTATCGAATTTAAATTGTGTATTTTATTATCAATGCATAAGTAGAACAAGCTGAACAAAGGTATTACGAGAAATATGACGCCTGTTCACCACTCTTAACCAAATTGTGAAATACTCGTACTAACATTGCCAAGAAGTTTGATATATTTGATTTTGTTTCTCGCTGTATACATAATTTATTAAACTACTCGCATTCGCATTCGTCTTTTCACTATTCTTACTATTCAACTTATCATTATTATTTTAAATTTGTTTTTCTTGATTTTCAGTGACGACTCCTCTGTTTGGCAATAGCCGCAGCTACGTAGATCCTCACACTTATGAAGACCCTAACCAGGCAATAAGGGAATTCGCACGCGAAATCGATGCAAATTACATAACGATCGAAGCGATAATTGGTAAAGAAAATTGCTACAATTTCTGCAAAGCGTATTTTCCATACATGAGTTGCACCTCTTTTTCAGGTGGCGGTGAATTCGGGGATGTATGCCGCGGTCGTCTCAAAATTCCACCAAATTTTGTACAGGATATAGATGTGGCAATTAAGACTTTAAAACCAGGTATGATGGTTTCTCAGGCTTCCATACATGGTTTTATATTAAATAACTATCGTCCACAGGATCTTCAGAGAAGGCTCGCTGTGATTTTCTAACAGAAGCTTCCATAATGGGTCAATTTGATCACCCCAATGTTATATACCTGCAAGGAGTTGTTACGCGCTCCAATCCCGTTATGATTATAACGGAATACATGGAAAATGGCAGCCTAGATACTTTCCTGCGTGTCAATGACGGAAAATTTCAAACCCTACAGCTGATTGTGATGCTTCGAGGCATTGCCAGTGGTATGTCGTATCTTAGTGACATGAATTATGTGCATCGCGACTTGGCTGCTCGAAACGTTCTTGTCAACGCGCAACTCATCTGTAAAATTGCCGACTTTGGCCTCTCGCGTGAAATCGAGAATGCCAGTGACGCATACACCACTCGAGTAAGTATGCAAATGGAATCGATTTGTGATAATCGATTGTAGACCTGTGTCTACAACAAACAAATTCTAAATGTGATCAACTGTTTTATATGTACTTATGTTAGGTGTTCTAAACACGAAAAAAATATTTAAAAAATTCCAACACTTGGCCTAATTTACAAACATAAGTACGTTGAAACCTGAGCATGTTGTTGTAATGCTTCAGATAGGCCTTCGAGTTGCTTCTACCAACCGAAAATGTTCCAAAACGAAAATCACTGGGGTAAAGAAATGTGTTCAGTCCTTAATAACACATCTATTAGACCCTGTACTTTAAAAAAGTACAAAAGGGTCTATTAAGATTGTGCAATTGACATATGTGTGTAACAGGCTGAAGGAGGTGTGGCAGACCCCACAAAGTATATATATTCTTGATCTTGAGTCGATATAGCCTTGTCTGTCTGTCCGTCTGTCAGTCTGTATGAATACCTAGATCTCGGAAACTATGTTTATACGTGGCCCTTATGGCTAGAGACTTAATTCTGTTTTTGGTTAGGTTCATGTATTGCATTGGCAGGTGAAGTTTGCATCTGATGACAAATATCTCCTCCCCCTCCCCATCAAATTTGCAAAAATATTCTCTTAACCCGCACAGCAGCCACAGTTTTAGAATCATCATCAATGACTTCCAACTGCATGCATGAACCAAGCCTTGAATATATAGAATTATTGGTGCGATCTACAGCGCAATCGGACCTTGTTTATGGTATATGGAAGTTATAAGGAAGAAGTAATTATCCTTTCGCTTTGATTCGTGTATTGCATAAGCAGGTCAAGTTTATGTCTGAGTTTCGATATCTTATACCCCTGTCACTGACTTGCCTTGCCTTTATGAAGTTTAGGACGTATCGAATGGTGTGATTCGCAGCCCAATCAGATAAGCAACACCGGATATATAAGATAATCAAGGGAGAAGCCTTAGTGTACGCGGCCGCTCGGGCGTATGCGTGATCTTAAATTGCTGTTATGCATGTGTGTGTGAGTAGTGGTCAGTGTTTGTATTTGCGCGTATTTTTTTTTTTTTTTTTTAAATTGGACGTTGATGCACCGCAGTTCATTCAAGTGGCCCAACGAAACCAGGCTCCTGCCTGTTTCTCTATCTTTTAACACACACCCTGGTACTTTCGATAGGTATTACGTCTGGGGGAGGGTTTGGCCTTACTGGCCCGCTTCACCGATCGACGAGGCTCGCGCCCTTCTTGCCACAACGTTTTCATGACTGTGGCCGCCATTGCGGTCACGGCCTCCCACTTTCCCTTCGAGCTTGTCATGTGAGCGACTATGGTTTCCACCGATATCTGCTCACCCAGGATGGTCTCTATCTCTCTTCTTTCTCTCTCGAACCGCTTGCATTCCATCAAGGCATGTTCGGCGTCTTCGACCCATTGTGGCACACAGTGGGTGCACCATGGGCTCTCCGAATGTCCGAAGCGGTGAAGGTATGCATTGAAGCATCCATGCCCGCTTAAGAGTTGTGTGGTGTAAAAGTCCACTTCGCCATGCCGTCTATTTATCCATTTGGATATGTTGGGAATTAGCCGGTGTGTCCACCGTCCGGTTGACGAGCTTTCCCATCTGCCTTGCCACTTCAGGAGTGTCCTCATCCTATCTCTGCCGCTTCTGCGTTCCTCTGCTAACAGGTCAAAAGGTACCGCACCCGCTATTACGTGCGCCGCATCCGCAGACACTGTGTTATGGCTCTACCCCAGGTCTGTGCTGCGTACAGGCTTATCGACCTCACTATGCTGTTGAGGAGCTCCCTTCTTCCACCCGTGTTTGGCATTATCCGTGCCAGAGCCGTTGCTGCCACTGAAGCTCTACCCGCTACGTATGAGAGGTGGTCTCTGAAGCTCAGTCTATTGTCGATTTTGACTCCCAAGTACGTCTCATTATTCTGAGACCGGATCGTCGTCGTACATACATACCTCAGTAAAACTGATATTTGTGCATCATGTTTTTTTTATTTTTTTTTAGAACTTTTACTCGTAGGACATTTTAGTGATATTTTTTTTAAATAGGCAGTTGATTTAGAAATTCAATAGATGCATTTTTATTCTGTTATTCTTATTTGTATTAATATAAAATTATTTAATAAAAAGTCTTCATGTAACTTTACATGTAACTTTGTGCAAAAATTAAAATAACGTAAAATTGTAAGGAACTTTCTTGTTTAACTTTTTCAAAATGTATTATTAATAAGAGATGGAAGAGAGAGGTTAGCGAATTCGACCTTTTTCCGCGAGCTGATAAGTACAGCCTCGGTTTTGTGCTCAGCAAGTGATAGACCTTCCTTCTCTTTCTTTTGATGGCTGTGTTGGTCTGCTGCTCTATCTCATGCAAGTGTTTTGTAACCGTCACGATGGCGATATCGCCCGCAAAGTCTACTATCCGGACCCCTTCGGGCATGTTTATTCGGAGAATCCCGTCGTACATTATATTCGCGCGTATATTTGTGTGTGTAAGTGAATGTGTGTATGTATATGTGTATGTGTCTGTGCATGTGCTGCTGCTGCTATCGATGCCCAAGGCAAAGCAAAGTACGGGATCTCCTACTGTGGGTTGCGTCCGACTATAGCTTTCCTGGGTTTTTTAGATTTAAACAAAATCGGAGATGCTACAGTCGGACGCAGTCGACAGTATTCTGTTTTGCCTGGGGCGTCGATAGCAACAGCATATACATATATACACACACAAATATCCGCGTATACTATATACACATTAACAAATACTCAAATATACTGTTCGCGGCTGTGAGGGCGTAATATTATCATACACTGCCATGCACTTGAATAGGGACAAGAATTTGTTTATGTTTCGTTTCATTTTTCTCTTAATCTACTATAGCTATTAGTATGTGCTTTGCTGTTTTTTGAAGAAGAGAACATAGGCAAACTATGGAAATAAGAGAGAGGTCGCGACAATTTACAGTTATCATTTTTTTTTTTTCGTTTTGATAACGGTAAATTGTCGCGACCTCTCTCTTATTTCCATAGTTTGCCTATGTTCTCACAAAAATGTCCAAAAAAGCAGGAAAAATGATTCAAAATAACGTTGTGGAATTTGGGTATAAAATTAAAGTATTTTATATATAATTACCTTCAGTTGATCTATAAATTATTTATAAAAATAAGCGTCTGATTGCAAAAACCTAGTTATTTTATTAAATCTAAGAGTTTCCAATTTAAGGCCTGTACCCAGATGAGCGTAAACTGAGTTTTTATGACGAACTTCATATGAAAAATAGCCCAGACAGCTACAGTCGGACGCAACCGACAGTAGGAGACCCTGTAGCTCAGGCTGCTCCCCCCTTACCTAGTACAGGAAATTGAACCTTGAATATCTCCTGTGTTTATTATCCGATTTAGCGACAGCACAGATAAAGGTTATCATAGGATTATTGTGTACCAAAGCACAAGTTTGTATCTTTTAAATTGTGGCTGTGCTAGTTTTTCGCGGTTTTTGGGGGAGGGGGGCAGGTATAAAAAATCTAACGCAAACTTGATCTACATCCACTATAGAAGTATCTAACTTGTGCTTTGGTATACAATAATCTTATGATAACCTTAATCTGTGCTGTGAATTGTGGCTCAATCGGATAATAAACACCGAAGATATTCGAGATTAAAGTTTTCGTACTAGGCAAGGAGAGCAGCGAGCATAATGTATGTACATAAGTGTGTATGCATAATCGCGTTTGATTTTGCGATATGTGTGTGTGTGTGTGTGTGTATTGCGTGTGTAAGTACAGGATCTCCTACTGTCGGTTGCATTCGACTGTAGCTTTCCGAGTTTTTTAAAGTACAGGGTCTAAAAATGTGGTGAATTTTATCCGTTCATAATTTAATGGCAATAATAATAAAATGAGCATAAGCAGAATATAGCAGTGTAAATTTCTCTTTCTCTTTCTCTGGCCAATGCCTCCATTGACAGGTTTTAGCCTTTCTACGATATTGAAATATCTTGAGAATAGTGAAGATTCCATATAAGTTAATCATTCTGGTTCGCTCATTACAACTAAACTAAATGAACGAAAACACTGTGGCCATTTCTGGCGGTCATTAATATTTAAAACGGTTCTTTAAACGGTTTTTTTCTCTTGCAGGGTGGTAAAATTCCGGTACGCTGGACAGCGCCTGAAGCAATAGCTTTTCGCAAATTTACATCAGCATCAGATGTGTGGTCTTACGGTGTCGTGTTGTGGGAGGTTATGTCATACGGCGAACGTCCTTACTGGAATTGGTCGAATCAGGTATGAAGTTGCAGATTGTTGCTTGTGTTGATGGTGTTAATAATGATCGCATTTCTATTTAGGATGTAATTAAGAGCATTGAGAAGGGCTATAGATTACCTGCTCCAATGGATTGTCCAGAAGCCTTATATCAACTGATGTTAGATTGCTGGCAAAAGCAACGGACACATCGTCCGACGTTTGCTAGTATTGTGTCGACTTTGGATAATTTGGCCAGACAGCCGCAATCATTGTTAACAACGCGTAACTCGCCAGAGAATGATAGTACACATATAATGGATACACAACGAGGTCACAACATATTTATTAGCACAGATTTGTGGCTAGAGAATATCAAAATGTCAAGATATAATCAGCATTTTAAAGAGGCTAATTTAGTGAGTGCTCAACAGGTGAGAATAATGATGTTTATTATTTACATGTACATGTACTTATTTACATACCTATATAATCTCTAACTATCATTTACAGATCTCTAGATTAACAGCTCAACAGCTCTCCGATATGGGTATAACATTAGTAGGACATCAGAAGAAGATTTTACACCAAGCTCGGCAGTTGGATACAATAATATAGACAGTATAATCATAGAATGTACATACATATTTACAATATATACATACAAACATACAGAATACAATGTAAAACGATAAACCTTCAAGTTGTGTGACATACGAAACAAGCAAGACAAGATATACATATAGTTACACTATATTTTAGGTAACATTTGTAGTTTAATAGTTGTAAGTTCTCCCTAAGCATAGATGTGTAGAGGCTAGAGAAAATGCAAGTTGGTTTTCATTTTTATTAATAACACAGGCGCACAAAGGAAAAATCGAGAGGGGGTTCATTTAACCAAGCCAAGTGTATGATATGTTATTGGGATCGCTCCGAATCTGAAGTCTGTTTTGTTCCACTATGTCTGGAATTTCTAAACTCAAGCTACATTATTAACCATTATTACTATGCAACTCCAGATTTTCATTAGTCGAACAACTGCAACTTCTAAACATTTCTTCAGACGCTAGGCGTAAATACAAGTGCAAACAGCGGTCGATATAGGTTTTATAGTTGTTGGTGAACTATTTCAAAGTTATTGAGCGAAGAAAATCCGAGTTATGTAGTTTTAATCATAGTTTTAGTTAATAACCTTCTTGGAAAAGTGCTTTGAGGTATTTATTTAGAAAAAAACCCAGTCGCAATGGAGCAAACTGGCTTTAGATTGAGATTTAGCGACCTCAAAAACATATAATTAGTACACTTGGTTTGGTTTAGTGATCCTCCCACTAAATTTTTTTTGTGGTCCTGGGTAATTCGCTGCAGTTTATAGTAAGCTGAAAAGAACGTGCTTCAATAAAACTGAAAACCAAAATATTTTCTCTTGGGCGCAATATAATATGATTGACTGGTATTAAATCTATTTTCGCATCATTTTACGAAGCGTCGGACATCATTTAGTATACATATATAGTACTAGTCTCACCTAATAATATTCAAATCATTACAACACTTTGTTCTTTTCCACATAACTTAAAGGCTATGTATACGCATTCATGTAAAGAATCGCTTAAAATTGAAGATACGATTTTTTATATACATACAACCCAAAATACTTTCCTTTTTATGTCCACCATCAATTGGAGTGTTACAATTTAATTTGATATATTATCAAAACTTCATATTTATATACAAAGCAATTTATGTATTATTTTAAACAACATTTGTGCATTATTGTTATGGCATTTTAATCATATCATCAAGTGAACATAAGAAATGTGTGAAAGCAATCTTTTTGAGTACTGTGCATTATGTTTGTCTTATCAAAATGGAGGGAAAGAAATAGAAATTGAAATAGAAATCAGACTTCTGTTTCGACCTCAAATCAAAGCATCGTAGTTTCATTATTTCATTTTTAGAACTAAATTAACGTTTTAAACAATACTTTTGTACAATAAACAAACAGATTAAATAAGACCTATAAGCTGTTGATGAGGCTGACATTAATTACTTCATTTATGCTTAAGAATTGGTCGTATTCACACATGTATATACTCTCGCATTTCATTCTCAACATATGTAAATCCATTTGTATTCTTAGACGTACATTCATATTTTGTATACCCCACACAATTTGATTCAACGAGAATTATAACAATGCAGTGGTAATCTGCATTTTCTTTTTAATATGTATGTATGTACTTATACTTAATACCGAAGCCATTACATTTAACGTAGGTCGAATATATCTCTCACAATTTAGACATCAACAAGTATTATTTATACACGACTAATGCATTTTATTTGTAGTTCCGTTCGTTTAATATCGGTCATATGAAATTATAACGTAACTGAAACATAATAAACGAAGATCAATTTTAAAATAAGTTTAATCGATGTTGAATTAAAAAAACTCAGTCTATTGGTAAGTACATATATATCTTACTATATTTGAACTGGGAAATAAAAATGCTTTTGATACATCTAGGTCCACAATTGATGCTCACAGAGTGAGTGTTCCTTACTCTTTTGCGGACGCAAAATATATATAAAAACACTTATGGGTGTCATATAACTGTTGATAAACATGATTAGGTTAGGTTAGGCTTAATCGCTGAGCCCGAAAGGGACCACATAGACTACATACATATGTATGTACATAGTTCAATACAAGTATTTTTAGTAGTCGTTCAAAAGTCATCGTTCTGTCAGAGTATTTCTCTTGTTCGTTCGATATTTTCCGTGAGTGCATTCTGGATTTTCTTGTGATACATTAGAACAGTGGTGCCCAAACTCACACTATCAAACAGTGTGTTTGTGTGCGTAGTGTGTGCAGCACAGCACGCGCTGTGAATAAAAAATTGCCGAACACGAGCGTTCGTAAAATCAACGCAGCGTGACGCCTATATGTACATGTGAGAAAATCTACTGTGTGTGTCAAAGCAGCGCTGATCAGCAAAGCGCACATGTGATAGGAAATATGAGTTTTGGACACCACTGCATTAGAACTTGATTCCTTAGGTGCTAGACACAGATGTTTTGGCTTCATATGCGATCCCCTGTTGACGCATATTAGAATTATATACACTGACGTGCAAAACTGTAACACGTTTTCGGTATGGTCACTTCAACGGTCTAAATCTCCGCTAATATTCGATGGATCTTAAAGATCTTAGTCTTATTTTGTTAGTTATATATTTAACTATGTTTAGTAAAAATTTGACGCCATTTGATAAGCCGGAAGAAAAATGCCAAAGCAAAATGTAAAAAAACCCAAGTGTTACAGTTTTGCACCCTGGTATTATTTACAAAAAATATTTTTATTAAAATTTTTTTAATAATATTTCCACAGGCATTTCGATTTTTTTTTAGCTCTTATCAAATTTTTACTAAACATAGTTAAATATATAACTAACAAAATAAGACTAAGATCTTTAAGATCCATCGAATATAAGCGGAGATACATACCGTTGAAGTGACCATACCGAAAACGTGTTACAGTTTTGCACGTCAGTGTATACCAATAAACGCTCAAATCGAAAGAAATTGGTATTTACTGAACAAAACAGAAGACAGGATAAATTGAATGAATAAAATACCTAAACAAAATTATAAATGTAAAAGGTGATGAGCGCCTGCATTGGCTAGATTTTGAGCAGAATGTTGAAAAACAAGCTGTACCCAAATTCGACAAATTATTAACAAGTAATACTCGTATTGCTCAGTAGTCCAGTTATCGTGGAACTCAAAAACTGAATTCGGAATTCTGAGTACGAATCTCAGCTCATATAAAAATAAATTCAATTATAGAATGGTAAATCAATTAAAAAAAAAAAACAATTATGCAAATTAAGTTCTTTTTATTTTATATTATTATATTACTAAAAAAGCCCGAATCGCTACAGTCGGGCGCAACCGACAATAAGAGACCCTGTACTTTGCTTTGACTTAGGCGTCGATAACAGCAGCAGCATATACATTTAGCGTATACGTCGATGTCGTATACATATGGGTTAATCCGAAATTTTTTAAACCAAAGGAAGAAATTACCTGAAATCCAAATAGTTTTTAAAGGAATTCAAGCTTTGAAATATATAAGCAACATGGTTCTACGGTGGTTTGTTTGTTCAGGGCAAAGGCTAACCTACACGTACCTCTTGCTTTCATTTATTCTTGCTAAAAAACTCGGAAAGCTACAGTCGGATGCAACCGACAGTAGGAGACCCTGTACTTTCCTTGCAGCAGCTAATGCTAACAATACACACACACACACATATCTCAAAATCAGACGCAGCCACGCATACATCTTTATGTACAAACATTAAGTGCATGCTCGCTGTTCCCCCTTGGCAAGTATGGAAACTTTATCTCGAATATCTCCGGTGTTTATTATCCGATTGGGGCACAATTCAGAACTGATTAAGGTTACCATAAGATCATTGTATGCTAAATTGTGGCTGTGGCAAACTTGATCTGCTTGCACTATAGGGGCATCTAACTGCCAAATATGATGTCTCTAGCTCGTACAGTTTCCGAGATCTAGGTGTTCATACAGACGGACATACCTATGTGTTTTTTTATGGGGACGCCATACAGGATGTGAATCTTCAAAAAGATCCAGGTGGCCCGAACCACCAAGTATGCCCGACTCACTGACAAACAGTCGATAGTACGTGCCTACGGACTAAACACACACCTCCGTCTGAGGCTTAGCTTGCCAACGACCGTTGGGGCCCATATTGGCGCTGCATACAACAGGATGGAGGATATCACTCGTGAGAGGAGCAGCCACCTATCTGCCTATCTTTGGTCCACCAATGTTTGGAAGCATCCTCGCCAGTGCTCCCTGCATCCTTGACGCTTTTTGGCTGGCGTAATCCACGTGCGCGAGGAAATTCAGGCGGTTGTTGACCATTACACCAAGGTATTTAATCGCCTCCTTCGACCTTATCGTAGTAAATTCGTATTTATTGGGAAGTCATTAAACAGAAAAGGTGAAATGATAGAAGAAGGGGAAGAAAATAGTATAAGGTGTTTTTAAGTGTAAAAGTTGTGTAGATGTTGTGGAGACGGGGCAGGATTCCCTTTGGGACAAACCGCGAGGCAATTCTTCAAGGGTCCTTACTCCGCCTACACTCCGCGTCGGATCCTCTCGAGCCTCTTGAGCTCCGGCATCACTGCCGCAGCGAAATTGCAAACTGCTTGCCAGGTCTCTGCTCGGTCTACCATTAGGTTGACGATGTTGTCGGCGTTAATCTGCATATCGAATTTGTCCTGAAGCTCCCTTCTCTGCCAGCTGAAGCGTGGACAGTCAAAGAAAACGTGGCCTGCATCCTCTATTGTGCCTGGACGGCACCAAGTGCATTCATCCCGTTCGTCGTGACCGAATCTTTTTAAATACGCACGGAAGCATCCGTTGACCGTTGAGCAGCTGTGTGAGGTGGAAGTTTAGTTCCCCATGCGGCCTCTTGATCCACCTGTCGATTCTTGGGATAAGGCGGTGCGTCCACCTACCCTTGTTGGAAGCATCCCAACGCTCTTGCCACCTTGCGATTGTGTGCTCCCTGGCCGCGCTCCTTGCATGCCTTCTTCCTGCCTGAATCGCAGCAGCCTCTTCGTACAGGCTGGATTCTTCTACAACGAGCTCATCAATTGGGATCATGCCTGCAAGCAGCATTGAGGCATCGTCCGACACCGTCGACGACCTTATCGCGGCGTCGCCTATTTGTACGCTTGCGTACTCCAACTTCATCCTGCTCGTAATGAGCACAACCTCCTATTTGTGGGCTGCCAGGTGGTAAGTGTGTATGCGTGGTTGCGTGTGACTTTACGATATGTGTGCATGTGCGAGTGTTTTCTGGGCTTTTTAGGGCATAGCGACATATCTCCGACCAGTATATTTTGCTGTCGGAGATGTGTCGATATTTTGATGTCGGAGATATGACGTTGTGAATCGCGGATCTCATCGGAGATATGTATGTCGTTTCAAAAAGACATATCTTCGACGCTCAAAAAACGATATCTCCGATGAAATCCGCGTCGGAGTTATGTCGTTTCAAAACGTCATATTTTCGACATCTCTTTAAGGTTATCTCGAAAATTAATGATCGGATAAAAAAATATTATCATTTTTAGAATCAACGACCCAAAATACATTTAAAACAATGAATACCAAAAATCAGATCAAACGATTGAACACAAATTGTAAGATAGAAAATTTTGCCAAAATACTCATGTCCCCAACGTTTTCACATGTGGCTTGATATTTACCAAACTACATGGAGGATGTTCACCAGATTGCTTTTTTTTTTTAGCTAAATAGTCCAATCCAGTTTATTAATAGCACAAATGATTTGAAAAATAACGTTTAATCAAATATGTGTATTTTACAGTTAATTTTTAATTATATATAAAAACGGATCGAATTGCTCCTTGCACTTCTTGCTGGCCGGTTGGACATTTTGGTTTACCACTTTCGTTTTTTTTTTTTTTGGACTGATAAGACATACATTACATGGATTCATTTGAACAATAAGAGTCTGACTGTTGACTTATATTCGAAGCATCCGAGGAAAACAAAGATGTGGAAGACTTCATTGCGGACAACATTCCCGACAAGTTCGATTCGATCTGTATATATATTTCTCCATTATCAAAAAGATCCATGGCGTCCATAATTTTTTTTATCTCGATCCGGAGAATAAATATGTATATTAATATATAATATTATGGATTTAGTTCCTTTTTGTATCAACTTACACTTAATTGTTTTGATGGTGTCTGATTACCAATGCCACCGTTTTGAAAAAGCAGAGCAAATTCGTGACTTTTTTTATATTCTGCACCAATGATACATAGAACGAATTTAAAAAAGGGCCATTTTGCTCGAATTTTGTTGCCGAGATTCAAATCATGAGCTTCCACAGAGCTGGTAGTTCTTGTCGAGAGTTTAAGTACAGATATGTTTTTAGGTCCTTCCTACATACATCCGTTTAGAATAAAAAAAAATCTGAAATCTACAGTCGGATGTAACCGTATGTAGCTACTTCATGCTCTGACGTTTTTATTTTAAATTTATTTTTATCTCTATTCAATAACTATTTATTCATGTTTTCTTTGGCATTTTGTGTAACACGTGGTCTTATTTTTTATTATTCTATAGTCTTATTTTGTATGGTTAAAAATGCAAGGAATGCAGCCGATAATCGATTAATGCAATCAAAAAATGAGTACAGATCTGTCAGTTTAATAAAAATCTTTAAAAAAAAACCAATCGCAATAAAAAATAAAGCTAGATTTTCGCTGTTTTCAATTTTTTCCCGCAATGAAACTCTGAAAAAATCAAGATCTGACGGAAAAAAGCTGAGCTGCGCTAAACGGTCTCACAGAAAGAAAGTCAAAATCAGCTTCGGAGCTGATTTCCCCAAATCTATTAGTATGACCGTCATTTCCGTACTTTATCTGGTTATACTCAGAATTTTTGTAAGGAGAATTTTGTAAGGATTGTTAAAACTAAAATGAATTCAAAAGCAAATCAAAATCAGTTTCAGGAATCCCACTATTATTTACGTTGAATTTATTAAGTAAATAATTTTGGAGTATAATTAATAAAATTAGGTTAGATTGCATATTAAATAAATAAATAAACTTATTATATCAGTCAGCTGGCTATTCTGATTTGTAGAAATATAAGTTCTACGACTTGCACGATATGTATGAATATACATACATACATACATAGGCCGTGGACGAAAAGGTACAAACCTAATGCAGAACACAGTATTATTGCAGATTCAGCGAACGGTCACACCGTTGGGTGAGTGAGAAGTAAGTAGTCTAGAAGTGAGATTTTCAATTTATTAACTTATTGGCTTACTACACAATAAGCACTATTTGTCAACTATTTAAATCATGTATGTTAAAATTATCATTTTGTAGTGTTCTAAAAATAATTAAATATTGTATATTAATATTTACAAAAAATTTGAGTTGTACATACATACATATGTTGGTACATTCATATGTGTATCTCAGTAAATGTATGATTGTCTCGTTTTTGCTTATTTGTCAGAAAGAGACTACCGTGTAAAGCAGAGTTGCCATCCTTTATACTTTATATAAGAAAATTGTGGACGTATAATTAAAAAATTATACTGTATATTTAGTATGAGTTTAATATTTTATTTATATAAAATATGTTATTTTTATAAACGTGTGTTATTTTTAAAGATAGGAAAGTTTTTTAATCCATGAAAACTAATTGTGCAACGTATAATTTTTAAACTATGTGGCAACATTGGACCAGCAGCCATTTATACAGCATTAATTTGTCCCGTCCTGCTAAACGTGTGGATAGTTTTCACGTTAAAAAAATTTAAATAATATTGAAAAATTAATATATTAAAGTGTAGTTTTTCATGGAATAAATGAATAAGGTGAGAACATAATTCTGTTTTACACATTGATATGCAGATACAAATTGCCCATATCTATACATATACAAATTTATGAATGTATGTATGTATGTATCACTTTGTGAAATCGTGAAGTGGCTATGCATGTATGTATGTATATATGAGTGCGTGTATCTATGTATATACATACATATGCATGTAGATATGCAATAGATTTCGAATGTGTACACATTCTATGCTGAAAAAAAAAAACGTATCGATTTTTTGTGTAATATAATATAATAATCCGTAAGTAACTGAGAAAGTATAATGTACGAAAGAATATTTTTCAGTATTATTTTAATGTATAATGTGTATAAGACATTATTTGTATATGAAATAACAAACTACGGACACCTCGCATATGTACATACATATATACTACTTACATACTCGTGTAGATACGAATGTGCAAACGTGAACATATAAATGTACATACTCCATACATATATACATATAATGGAAACTACATGAAAGTATATTATTTAACAAACTAACTAACATACTGTTTTGCATGTTCTTGCTGTTTGCATACATATGTTGCAGTTTTCATATACTGTTGCCCATACATAAGAATAATATAATTATATATGTGGTGTGTGTATGTATCTGTGTTAGAGTGAACAAAAGTGCAGAGTTAAATAGGGTGATTGCGTCAATGAGTCCAGAGTTGTCAACTGTGTTTATACACCAGAATAGTCGTATGCAAGTATATATGTACTACTAAACTGAAATATTTGCTGTAATAGTTGAAAATATAATTAATTTATATTTTTAGTGTTCATCGTTCACCAACAATAATTATATTTTTAGTTATTCGAATAATTTTGTGTATGATTATTTTTAGTTCTTGATGCGAATTAACAAAATACAATTTCTCACATTTTTTTCTGGATAATTTTTTAGGCTACTTAATCAAATCAGTTAATCAATCAATATTGTGACAAGATCAGTTCAGTCAGTGCATCGTTTTGAACAGAGGATCGAAGAAGTCGTCAACATCGTCAACATCGTTGCCATTGGCCTCAAGAGTCCATTTAATGACCATGAAGTTAGCGGCAAAGCTAACGCGCGTCTAGTCGGTGGTACTAGGAATGGGAATAACTTATTTGATTGTGCAGCTAAACAGCATTTGCTACAGTTAAATACAATGCGTGAGGCACTTTTTTCTCAGGATGGCTGGGGTTGCCAGCACGTCAATCAAGACACCAATTGGGAGGTTCCCAGCTCACCGGAACCGGCAAATAAGGAGTCATCAGGTCCGGGCATATGGAAACAGAATATTAACAATGGCACTGATTTGTGGGAATCGAATTTACGAAACGGTGGCCAGCCGACAACTCAGCAATTGCCAAAGCCTTCCTGGGGTCATACGCCTTCATCAAATTTGGGCGGCACTTGGGGCGAGGACGACGATGGAGCGGATAGTACCAGTGTATGGTCAGGAGGTCAGTCTGGTAATGCGGCACCAACCGCTGCGGCTGTCGGTGTAAATGCGGCAGGCGTTAGCAATACCAGTGGACCCCAATGGGGGCAAAGTGTCGGCGTTGGATTGGGCTCCAGCGGTAGTAACAATGTCGCGACTACGGGTGCATTGCCAGTGGTGACTCCAGGTTGTACGTAATGCAACATATTTCTGTATGATTTCATTTCATTAAAACTCAATTGCAGGTGGAAATGGTGCAAACAATCTAACTGCACCTGGAACTGTAGGTGGAACTGTTGGCGGCAATGTTAGTGGTGCCGGCAATGGTTGGGGCGATCCGCGAGAGATTCGACCAATAGCTGGAGGTGGAGGTGGAGGACCAATGGATATCCGTAATGTAGATCCCCGGGATACAATGCCAATGCGTGGTGTAGGCACTCCCTCTGGCGATCCCCGTGATATGCGCATTATTGACCCACGGGATCCAATTCGAGGCGATCCGCGCGGCATATCTGGTCGTTTAAATGGCACATCAGAAATGTGGGGACATCATCCGCCCATTGCGCATAATCAGTTGCAAAATATGAACAAAATGGTTGGCCCCATTGTTAGTGCAACTGGTGTCACGAATGTAACTCCGAGTGGTGTTGCCAATAATATTGCAGCCCAATGGGGTGCGGCTCAAGCTGTGGTGGGCGGTGGAGGCGTTGGTGGGCCCAAGGACATGGTTAAACAAATGTCGTCAGGATGGGAAGAACCATCGCCGCCGCCACAACGACGCAATGTCAACAACTATGATGATGGGACTTCACTTTGGGGTCAACAGAATCGCGTGGCTGGTGGCAATGCGCACTGGAAAGATATGACAGACTCTATGAACCGTAGCCACCTAATTCGTGGACAAAATCCAGGTGGCGGTGGTGGAGGAAGTGGAGGTATGCCAGTTGTGGGCAATAATCCAATGACTGCCGTTGTTGGGCCACAGACGCGTTCCCTGGCCAACGCCATTGGGCCAAGTGGAGTTGGTGGTGTTGGTCCTCATGGTAAACCCGATGCAGGTGCTATGTGGGTGCATCCCAATAATAATGCTGCTGCTGCCCGGAATGCTGCAGTCAGTTCATGGGGTGATGATGGCCATAGCGTCGTAGCAGGCAACAATTGGGTCGACGATAAACAAAATGCGGTTACACTTGGTCAAATTGGCACAAATTCCAACTCCTCATGGAGCGATTCAACCAATGCAGGCGGCGGCGGCGGCTGGGGTAATAAGCCAAGTAAACTGACAGTTGCCAATGCCGGTTCCTCTGGATGGAGTAATGCCAACAGTGTGGGCAACAATCCCGTAGAGACAGCGGATCTATCCACTGATTGGCCACATGCTGCAATTGTTGGTAAAAATCAGCAGCAGAAGCAGATGGCTGGCATTAATGTGGGAGTTGGTGTCGGTGTTGGTCTTAATCCTGATATGGTTAAACAAAGTAAACAATATCGCATACTGGTCGAGAACGGTTTCAAGAAGGAGGACGTGGAAAGAGCTTTGTTGGCTGCCAATATGAATATTGAGGAGGCGGCAGAGATGCTGCGTGCCAATGCAAACTCATCCATGGCCATGGAGGGCTGGCGTCGCCATGAAGAGGCCCTTGGCTCCTATGCTGATCATGCAAATGCGTCAAACAGTGCTGGATTTTCGCAACGATATGCTGGCGGTGCCCAAACTTCAATGTCATTCCCTCCGGTAAGTCTCCCATCATCACTATCACTATCATCATCATCGTCAAGTGAATTAATGAAATTTGTATGTCCTTTTCTCATCGTTTAGAATAATGTTATGTCTAATGTCACTGGTGCCAATAATCCTAATTTGGCCGCATTGCAAGTGCAAAAATATTTAAGCCAAGCGGGAGGAGGTGGAGCAGTGGGAGGTGGGCCACACAACGTGGCCGTCGGTGGACCTCAGTCGGTGAATGCGAATGCATCAGTTGGATTTTGTCAAAACGCTTCGAATGTCAATGCATCGCCAGCAGTTAATATTGCATCAAATGCCAATAATCAACCATCTGGACAGCACATACGCATGCTTGGCCAACAGATTCAATTGGCCATCCACAGCGGCTTTATATCGAGTCAGATTCTGACACAGCCCCTCACGCAAACGACTCTTAATCTGCTGAATCAACTATTGAGCAATATAAAGGTAGATTCGATTTAGCTTATCTCTGTTTATCAACTGTTAAATCTCGTGTTCTGCTGCAGCATCTTCAAGCAGCCCAACAATCTCTCTCCCGTGGCAGCAACGCCAATCCAATGGCAGTGAACGTGGCCATTGCCAAGTACAAGCAGCAAATTCAGACCCTACAGAATCAGATCAATGCACAGCAGGCTGTATACATAAAGCAGCAGAATTTACAGCAAACTTCACAGCAGCAACAGCAACAGCAGCAGCAGCAGCAGCAGCAACATCCATCGGCACATTTGAATAACTCCGCAGGTAGTGATTACCTGCGAAATCATGATGCAATAGCGACGCTTCAGGGCAATTTCTCTGAGCTCAGTCTCAATAAGGTATGTTACGTCTTTTACCACATTGTATTATTTTTTATTTGATTAGTATTATAGTGATTGATTCTGCTAATTAGTGTATTTATTTTACAACAGCTACAACCGGAAATCGAATGCATCGAATGCATTATTCGCAATTTGAATAATTTGTGCAAGATTTTCGATACCCGTTGTGAATAAATGTAACTGCTGGCAGGAGTGTTACCAACCCTCAACGTACTAATTCTCCCTATTTAGTTTAGTCACAAATTTGAAATCTCTGAATTTGTTGCATTTTGGGCTATTTTCGTATTATTTTCTAAAACATTTCTAACACCTAGTGTTTATATTGTATTCATATTAATATTCTTAAATTTTCATATGTTCACGCTCGTATATTCCCAATGCTAGCTAACCCCCCTCTCCCTCACGTGATAAAAGAAACCGGGAAGCAACAATCGAAGGCAACCGACAATAGGAGATCCTGTACTTTGCTTTGCCTTGGGCGTCAACACACGACATACGTACACATACATTCACTTACACATACGCGCAATTACAAACATTAATCAATACTCACACATATTTACATACATACCCGCAATCAAAAATCACGAATACGCCCGAGCGGCCCCGTACACTGGCTTTCCCCTCCCACTGTTCAATGCTTTATTCATGCAAAGAGAAAGACAGTGACTCTGCAACTGTACATGCTGAGAATATTATTCTAATTTGCGTCTGTCCGTCTGTTTGAACACGTAGATCTCGTAAACTGTAAGAGCTAGAGACATCATATTTGGCAGTTAGATGCCTCTATAGTGCAGGCAGACCAAGTTTGTATTCGATTTTTGATACCTTCCCTCCCTCCCCCACAAACCGCGGAACACAGATCTTATGGTAACCTTTATCAGTGCCGTGAATTGTGGTCCAATCGGCAAGGGAGCATGCACTTAATGTAAAGAACAGGGTCTCCTACTGTTGGGTTAATCCGACTGTAGCTTTCCAGGCTTTTTTTTCGTATATATATGTACACAGAATCGAATTTTAGAACAGATCTGAGTATTATTAATAATTGAAATAGGTATATGCTACTTATTTGAGACATTTTGTGTTTATTTTCGTGTATTTAAAGCCAAGTGGATATCAGAGTGCGCCCAATCAACAATCCCGTTTAAATCAATGGAAGCTTCCAGTATTAGAGAAGGACAACTTGGCAGCAGACAGCACCGAATTCTCACGAGCTCCGGGAGCAACTAAGCAAAATATGTCGAGCAACTCAAACAACATGGGCCCTTTGGGCCTACAAAACGATGGGTAAGTAAACAAGCCAAGTATAGTATAATACTAGGGGTGTTATTTATATTTCGCAAATAGCGAAAAATAACTAAAAATGGCTTTATTGTTTTTCACAATATTCCCCTTGATGCTTAACACACTTTTGCATTCTTTCAAACCATTTGCATGGCAGTTTAGCCACTCCTCTTTTACCCTTTTGTACTTTTTTAAAGTACAGGGTCTAAGGAAAAGTTGCCTATTTTAGTCCAACCGTTCAATTTTTGTTCCTTTTATAAGTAAAATCTTGACATTTTGATAAATGCAAAACGATTTTGTTATACTATTTTGTGTATAGAATGTGATCCAAATTTTGTCATTCTCGTTTGTCAATCTCGTTCGCTGTACCAAGGGGGTTACCCTTACTTTGGAGATGAGTCCGTGCATTGAGTATTGCGTTGTAAATAATTACTTCTTAGACCCTGTACTTTAAAAAAGTACAAAACGGTCTATTAAGATTGTGCAAGTCCGAAATGTATGTAACAGGCAGAAGGAGGCGTGACAGACCTCACAAAGTATATATATTCTTGATCAGGACGACGAGCTGAGTCGATATAGCCATGTCCGTCTGTCTGTCCGTCTGTATGAACACCAAGATCTCGTAAACTGTAAGAGCTAGAGACATCATATTTGGCAGTTAGATGCCCCTATAGTGCAAACAGATCATGTTTGTGTTAGATTTTTGATGCCTCCCCTCCCTCACACAAAAACCGCGAAAAACCACCACACCCACAATTTTAAAGGTACTAACTTTGGCATACGATAATCTTATGGTAATCTTCATCTGTGCTGTGAATTGTGGCTCAATCGGATAGTAAACACCGGAGATATTCAAGATTCAATTCAGTGTACTAGTTAAGGGGGGAGCAGCGCGAGCGTGCGACTTTACGATATATGTGCACGTGTGAGTGTTTGTTAGCGTGTGTGTAGGAAAGTACAGGGTCTCCGGATGCAACCAACAGAAAGAGACACTGTACTTTCCTTTGCAGCCGCAAATTCTAACAATGCACACATACACACATTGCGAAGACACACGCAACAACGCATACACATCTATGTACATACATTACCTAGTACAGAAAATTCTATCTCATATATCTCCTGGTCCTGTGTAATCGTTATTTAATTGTTATTTTAGCACTTGGTCAACTGGACGGAGCATTGGAGACGGTTGGCCCGATCCATCAACTGATAACGAGAACAAAGACTGGTCAGTTGCACCGACAGCAGCTGCTTATACCGATTTGGTACAGGAGTTTGAGCCCGGAAAGCCATGGAAGGTAACTGTAACATATACATTTTCTAATACAACACACCCAAGCAGAAGTTTACTTTTAAGGGTTCTCAGATCAAGAGCATTGAAGACGATCCTAGCATTACTCCTGGCAGCGTAGCAAGATCTCCATTATCCATTAATTCGACGCCAAAAGATGCTGATATTTTTGCCAATACTACGGGCAAGAGCTCTCCGACTGATTTGCCAACATTAAGTTTATCGTCGTCAACATGGAGTTTTAATCCAAATCAAAATTTTCCTAGGTAAGTATTACTGTTAATTCAAAATATGCATAGAGAAATAAGACGATGCTTTAAACAATTTTCGCGTTGATTAACCTATAAAAAGTGACTACATTATTTTTCCAATAAACTTGTTGCTTGGCTTCTTCACTTTACTTCTTCAAACACTGTCCTACACGAATAATTTTAACGAATTTTATCTGCATTCGGCTCATCCCCTGAATTCGAAGTGATTATTTAAAAATTTATAAGTTTCGGTTTACAAGATTCGAAATCCCTGATTTAGTACTTTTATATAGATTTATATAGGCTTTATACTTTAAAAGAGAACTGTTTCGCAATGCCTTCTGCAGAACAGTGAATTTTTTTATAGACCCTGTACGAAAGAGATTATGCTTTTGCAACTACAACATATACATATGTAACAGGCAGAAGGAGGCGTGACCTACGTCTGTTTAAAAAACAAACTGGTTATAGAAAAATAGTCCTGTAATCTCGTAAAGGCATGTGTGTGTATTTGTTTGTATGGACGCGTATTTTTGTATGTATGCATACGTATATGTACATATGTTTGGATGTAGGAACGTGTATATAAGATTCGATCACAGTTACTTGCGTGTTTTGTGTGGAAGATTCGCGAATATGAATATTAAAATAATGATGGGAAAATGAGACTTTCAGGATATGGTATGAATATAAATAGGGGGTTTCGTTTAGCCCGCAAAGCCCCTTGGTACATGTGTGCATATAAGCAGAGAGAAAACAACCGCATCGCTCATACTATGTACATATATCGTTTATATTATTTTTTATAATTTGCCATATAATTTTTCTTATACAACTATTTTGCACTCGCCCTTATAACTGTATAAGCATACTTAATATTAATTGATTATTTACTTTAACGAACGTGAATTCACAATAATAATATTCGTGTTCGTGTTTAGTTGGTCAGACAACACTCAACAATGTGCCACCTCAGAACTCTGGACAAGTCCTTTAAACAAAAGCTCATCACGTGGACCTCCGCCTGGTTTGAGCACAAACAAGTCTGGTGGGGGGGTAACACCTACTACAACCCAATCGGCAACTGGTGCCGCTAATTCCAACGGTTGGCTATCACAGCGAGGGGTTCCCAATACCAGCACCACATGGACTGGATCTAACCCAACTTGGAACTCTAGTTGGTTGCTACTGAAAAACTTAAATGCTCAGGTAATTATATCGGAAAGGCTACACTAGAATTTAAGTCATGTATTATGTGTACATTTTGAATAGGAACATAAAAAAACCCTCAAAAATGTTCACCCTGCCACAGAACTTCGAGTGTTTTTGTTTTTTTAGTCTGTACACAAACCTTTTCGAATTTGTTAGTATATGGCTGAGACGGGTTTAAACAGAGATGTTTTCGCGCATTTGATATATGATTTCTTGTGGTGTTTAGTGTATTATTAGACTGTACTTTAAAAAAATTACAAAAGGGTCTATTAAGACCGTCCGTCTGTATGAACACCGAGACCTCAGAAACTATAAGAGCTAGAGACGTAATTTTTTTTTGTTTGGTTCGTGTATTACATAGGCAGACCAAGTTTATGTTTTTAATTTGATATCTCATCCCCCTCCTCCTCAAATTTGCAAAAATGTTAGTATATACAGTTTTAGAGTCATTTTTTGCAGGATTAAAGCTTTAGATGGTTTGCATGTTTGGTGCGAGTTGCAGCCCAATCGGATAATAAACACCGGAGATATTGGACAAACAATTTTCTGTACTAGGCATTTGCCTTGGGGGGGGGGGGGGGGGAGCCGCAGCGTATGTGGCCACTAGGGCGTATACGTGATTTTTGATTGTGAGTATGAATTTCTGTATGAGTATTGGTTATTGTTTGTATTTGCGTGTATATTTGTATGTATAAGTGTATGTGTGTATGTATATACACATATGTTTATATGTATGTTGGACTTCAAGGTGCTTTAAGTTATGACTGACTACGGACTTGGTACTGTTTTAAGTAACAAGAAATGTACTGAGAGAACAATTTAAAGTTGTATTGTATTTGATTGACAGCTATAGGATATACGATCTGAATTCGGCATAAATATTAAAATCCGCTGAATAAATATATTTTAAATTTGGCGATTTTGACCTGTATGACAGCTATTGTGATATAATGGTTCGAACTGACTGATCTTGAGATCGCTAATAAAAGAAAATTGCATACAAGGTTTCTTTAGATCAGGGAATGATGAGTGTTAGTGAACGAATCTTAGTTCTTAGTTCATCAGGAATTGAGTGTGATCGTTCAATGTTCCTATAATCACTTAAACTTTGCAAAGGAAGTTACCAGATGTTTTATAGGTCTAGAGAGTAGCCATATCAGTAGCATTTGAATAAAAGGAAACGTTACATATTGTTTTGCGTGATTATGACGATTAACTGGTAAAATGGTAAAATGCGACCTAATGTAAGAGCTAGAGAGATTCGATTTGGTAAATATGACTTGGAGTAATATATTGTTGTTGTCTTTACAGATTGACGGTCCTACCTTACGTACCTTGTGTATGCAGCATGGCCCCCTTGCTAGTTTTCACTTGTATTTAAACCAGGGAATTGCCTTATGTAAATATACAACACGGGAGGAGGCTAACAAGGCCCAGATGGCTTTGAATAACTGCGTGCTCGGGAACACGACAATTTTTGCCGAATCGCCCAATGAGAGTGATGTGCAGAATATATTACAGCATTTGCCACAACAGCAGCAGCAGCAGACTCCGTCCTCGACAAATTCAACTGTTGGCGTTCCAACAAGTGGCAGCAGTTCGGGGGGTAACGGCGGAAGCGGTGTGGGTGGTGCAGCAGGTGGTGGTGCCACTGTCAGTTCGGGCAACAACAACGGCAACGGCGGCAATGGCAGTGGCAATGGAGGAGGAGGCAGTGGAGTCAATGCCAGCCTTAGCGCAAGCAATTCAAGCGTTGGTAGTAACAGTTCCAGTGCCGTTACAGCTGCCAGCAATAACAGCAACAGTGGTACTAACAGTAACAGTAATGTTAACTCCGCTGTTAATGGCAGTGTTGGGACAGCAGCGGCAGGCAACAATGGTGGTGTGAACAGTGCTGCAGGAGGAAAGAGCTCCAATACTTCAAATGTAACTGCTGCTGCTGCTACTGGCAACCCTGGCAACCCTGGCAATTCAACATGGCGCCAGACAACTCAAACTCAAGCACTGCAGGCACAAAACAGACCAGCCGGTAGGGAAGCTGACTATGACTATATATCTCATCTCGTTTGTTCCATTGTTGACGATTAGTTAGACGATGCTGATAATGGTCTGTAAGGACCACGCTCGCACACACTCAAAACTAAACTGGACGAAAAGAAAAAAAAAAAGAAAAGAAAGACAGAAGACAGAAAACAGAAAAGAAACCGAAAAAATATGAACAAACTTAATAGGTCCTTTGTACTTTTCAATAAAGTACAGGGTAAGAACGAAAAACCATGCACACACACACACACACACTACTATATATTAAAATATTGATTCAGTATGAAAAGCAAAACCATGTTATATGAACTACTATATAAAATGCGTATCGACTGATAAACAAATGGACTTAGAATTTTGTATGCCTGTATGTATAAATCTTATTATTCGTTAACGTTCATTCATATAGTTTAGGCTTGTATATGTGTAAGAAAACGCGATATACGTACATACTTGAGATCAAGAATTAATTGCAATTGCTTTATAATACTTACCATACTTCTTATACCTACCAACTACTTATTTAACCGAACCGAACCGAACCGGTCAGTCTATTGTATCGCAAGTCGCTTCAAATTTTCTGTGTCTGAGCCAGAGCCAGAGTTAGCTGTGTCGCAAGTATGTACATATATATGTATATGTATGTACGTACATACGTATTATATGTATGTGAACAGAAATATAGTAATTAACACTTGTGAATTCATGGGTTCAAATTTGTATTTGTATCTCGGATTATTGTGAATATGATGATGATTATGATAAAGGAGAGAAAAACAAACAAATGAAAATCGAAAAGAAAAAATATTACCTGTGTTATCTACATATATACATAATAGGAAGTTTTAATCCGTTACGGTTTTGCTTTCATTAAAGCATTCCCACCGAAAACAAACAATTCGGTTAAACATACATATGTAACTCACAATAAAATACCAATGAAGTTATTTAGAAAATCCTTCGCCTATGTATATAGTACACTATATGCTATATACAACACATACTACATACATACATACATATATATAGTATATAGTGGTAGTATATAGTGGTAGTGTATTTTTGAGGCAGACAACTAATGACAACACAACATTCACACATGGTAGTATATATATATATATAGTATTGTCTTTATATAACACAGGCATTCTCTAAGATAATATAAAAATTGGAAAATTGAGAAACTGGACATATTGAAATTTGGCCAGATATTAAAGACGTAGTGAAATTAGTTCAAATAAGCGAAACTATGCACAATAAAGAATGAAACTTTACTAATAAAAACTATCAGAATCGCATGCAAGAAAAATAATGAAAAACATATTTTTGATTCAAATGATAACACACCACAACACCCCACACCCGCGCCCACGCCCACGCCCTGGGTTAACAATCGATGCCCCAGTCATGTACTTGTGAATTAAAGTTGTGCTTTACAGTTCAATTCAATGAACTAGTTCAGTCAAAATGAACTATAATCAGTGAGAGTTCGTTCCTTTAGTTAAGTGATTAGTTCAATTGATCTTCTTCTGATCGATTCAACACAACTTTATCGTAAGCAGAATCGAAATGAATACATACCACCATTTGGTTAAAAAATTCCAATTCCAAATTATCCCCCAACCATTTCTATAAGAGCCAAATTTGAATATTTCGTTTGCATTGCTTCGTATTTCGTTTTATCAAAATAAAACTGGAACTTTTATTATGCTTATTGAGACGTAAATGATAATCGTGTTCAAGTGGAAAGTGTTTTAGAGAGGAGCTTATCTGATGGTTTGATATGGTTAAGACAGACTATTTCTATCAAGTTGATTAATGTGCATGATCGTGAGTTATTGTATTTGTAGCTGCTATAATATTTTAATAATTTTCACCGTCACTGTAATTGCTTGTAATTATATAAGATTAACAAGTAGTTCGATTCTAGTTAGATTCCAAGTGCTAAAGAGCCTAACTCATAGATCGCGAATATGCTTAAGCGAGGGATTCAATGAGATAACATTATACATAATTTACCAAGTAATTTGGGAATTCTATAACTTGTATCAGAGTATATAACATGTAAACTCCATACTCCTGGGTCATACGGTCATACAGAACCTTGAACTTGTAAACCACCTATAAATGAATTCAACCCACGTTCAGTTCAGTCTTCTGCATTGATATTTATTTTCACACAAGTATTAGTTTAACACTAGGCAGAACAGACAGATATACATACCTACGTACATATTCTTAATTAGTGCGACAAAGGCTGGAGTTTTCCACTCGTCAATTTCAACTTTGCTCAACTAATCCTAACCCAACTTTTTATAGCTTTTACCAGAGAACCGGAAAACCAGAATTCTCTCGTTTATCATTTTTGCATTATTCAAATCTTGTTCGTTGGTAACTTTTAACAAAGTTTTTGCTCGTGGAATTATTAATCTGGGCAAAACAGGGATCTGACTGTTACGGTAGAGTGTATCGGTATGGGTGAGTGCATATACATACATACATACATACACACTTACGTATAAACTTAATACCAAGTACAGGATCTTCCACTGTTGGCCATGTTTGACTGTACTTGTAAAATCTGTAAACAAGTACAAATGAAAAATAAAAAGCGATGAGAAACTACATGCATACATATATACATATACATACATACATATGTAGGTATGCATATACATATACATATGTAGTATAGAGGAGTGCAAATTCAAAGTAGTTTCTTTTAAAACTGTGATTTCAATTAAAATTTCAGCACAGCCAACTTCAATGCTTACAAACTTATATTGATGCATGTTTGTATGTGAATACGCATAATTTAAAATAGGTGTATATAATACAAGCAAAGGGTATATACATACATGTGTATATACTATAATAACTGCTTGACAACAATTTAATGAATAATGTATAAAGATGCAATACTACCCTTCTTCACAATATCGATTGATAGTAGCATATATGTGTTATCTGTGTAACTTGATTAAACCCGTAAAACTACACACATATGTATGTATTTAAAAACTAGAATAACTTCTATGTTAACTAACCGATTTTATTAAATTTTTTAGCTTAAATTAATATCGGTAAAAGCAATAAATATGCCGAACGGTAAACATCAATGTTGACAAATTGTGCTTGCTTGTTGTACAGTACGTTTTTTTTATCGTGTTTTAGGCGGAGAGGAGAGGGCGTGGCACCCCAAAGTCGGAAATTAACTCGATCTGCGTGTCCACCTACTTTCAATAGAAATCTGGTTCATTTAGCTCTTACATGTGTATGGATGTATGCATATGTAGTTTCTGCGTTGGAGCCGACAGGGCTGCCAGATTGCTGCCACGCCTCCTTCTACCTGCTACATACATACTATGTATATGTAATAATACATTTTTAATACCTTGGTGCCACTCATTTTTTAATGGGTTCAGGGTATACAAAGTTATTAATTAAAAAGAAATTATGTTAATGAGTACTGGTTAAATAAAAGAGAATTTAATTGTAATTCTCGTGAAACGAAACAATTCTAACTTACTGCAAAATACATACATACATATGTACATATGTATTTGCATAGAAACGTTTGATTGTTTTTAAATATGCGTATAAGTATAAGTGTATTTATGTATATGTGTATGCGCAGACAAACATATGCATGCCCTTAAGAAAAGTCGATTGCACTTCAAGGAAATCACTTACATATTTATTTAAGATATATATACCTGCGTAAATTAAGAGATAATATAATACACATTGAACTTATTAATAATTAGTCTTTCAAATTAATAAATTAAATTCTTAAATTAAATAATTAACATTTTTTTCACGATTTAAATCAATAGTGGTATGTACGTACATACATACATATGTATGTACATATTTCACAAGAGGTAACGTTTGCAATGTTTCTCAGTTTTCTCATCAATTTCCATAAATCCCAGCTTGCTGCTTAAGAATTTACATGTACATATGTATGTACATATAATAGGGTCGATCAATAATGGAACATTATTTTAAAATCAATCATGACATGGAAATTTATTAGACCCTGTACTTTAAAAAAGTACAAAAGGGTCTATTAAGATTGTGCAAGCCCGAAATGTATGTAACAGGCAGAAGGAGGCGTGGCAGACCCCATAAAATATATATATTCTTGATCAGGACGACGAGCTGAGTCGATCTAGCCATGTCCGTCTGTCCGTCTGTCTGTCCGTCCGTATGAACACCTAGATCTCCGAAACTGTAAGAGCTAGAGATATAATATTTGGCAGTTAGATGCCCCTATAGTGTAGGCAGGTCAAGTTTGTTTTAAATTTTTGATACCTCCTCTCCCTCCCCCAAAAACCGCGAAAAACTGCCACACCCACAATTTTAAAGATACAATTTTACGATAATCTTATGGTAATCTTCATCTGTGCTGTGAATTGTGGCTCAATCGGATAGTAAACACAGGAGATATTCAAGATTCAATTCAGTGTACTAGTTAAGGGGGGAGCAGCGCGAGCGTATGTGTGGTGCGTGCGACTTTACGATATGTGTGCATGTGTGAGTGTATGTTAGTGTGTGTGTGCAAAGGAAAGTACAGGGTCTCCTACTGTCGGTTGAATCCGACTGTAGCTTTCCGAGTTTTTTGTATTTTAAGTTTATGAGTTGTGGTTGCCACATTGATGTTCTGTAGATGAGCAGGGAGCTTATTAGAGGTTGGAACACAATTGGATTTTGCAAACATCGATGGGGTCAACAAGATGTTTACGATGTTTTGAAGTCAAAACTGCGATACATAAAAGACTTTCAAGTCAGATTTAAATCAATATAGGGATTCCTGAAACTGATTTTGATTGCATTTTGAAAAAATATAACGGATTTTTTAGTCGAGAACTTAGTATTTTATATCGGTAGGTAAACATTGAATAACTTTGAAAAAACAGCATCCGATTTTTAAAAATATGAGTTTTTTTTTATCCTTTACTAACTAAGTTTTGACAACATTTTTGTATGTTTCCAGCATCTCTTTTTTTCAGAATCTCCGATAGTATAGCGATCATTTCGACACGCCTTAAGCTCTTCAATGGCTTGAGGCTTCCTCTTCACATATTTTGTTCATACCAGAAGTTCAGGAATTCTGTGGTTGTAATAAGTAAATTGTTTGATTTACAGTGCAGCATGGAACATCCTTTTGCTGAAAGCAGTAACCGTTCGGACCTTTTTTACTCATTTTCGGATTGACACAATTTATAGAAAACTCTGTACGAATTTCAATACAAAGCAACACTGTTTCAGCGCGTTGTTTCGGTAAAAAACAGTTCATAGTTAAAATTGTATTTTTTTACGTTTCCAACACTGATTGACTCAAACCAATCGGTTTACAAATGTTAAGGTTATTCAATGTTACCAAGACCGACATAAAATTATAGCTTTGTCAATTTACAAATCATTTCATATAAGGTGGTATGTTGGGTTAGGTTAGGTTGAGCGGTAGCTGAAGCTTAGAAGAGTAACGTAATTGAACTCGCAATAAAATTTGCTGAATTAATGATAATTCACCGTGCTGTGAATAGTGGCTCAATCGGATAATAAACACCGGAGATATTCAAGATTCAATTCCCCGCATTAGGTAAGGGGGGAGCAGCGCGAGCGTATATGTGGTTGCATGCGACTTTGCGCTATGTGTGCTTGTGTGAGTGTTAGCGTGTGTGTGTGCAAAGGAAAGTACAGGGTCTCCTACTGTCGGTTGCATCCGACTGTAGCTTTCCGAGTTTTTTTGAGTATAAATTTCTGTATGAGTATTGGTTATTGTTTGCATTTGCGCGTATATTTGTATGTATAGTGGCTCACAGCTTAAAGTATGCAGTGCATACTTTTAACTTCAAACTTTAATATATGTATATAATTGAAACAATCAGGCGTATTGCAAAAAAATGGTACCAAATTAAAGATACAAATATTTACATTAACATAATGACTTAATTTATTGTTTAAATTTTATTTAAATTAATAATAGAAAAGAAAATATCGAGAAACCGTTTTTTCAGGTTCACAGCTTATTTTATGCAGCCTCAATATTTGTATCTTTAATTTGGTACCATTTTTGTTGCAATACGCCTGATTGTTTCAATTATATATATTAAAGTTTGAAGTTTTTAACTTGAACTTTTAACTGTGAGCCACTGTATATGTGAGTATGTACCAGAGACCGGCACCAGTGCTTGATTTTAGCACTACTAGTGTACGCAGTTGCAGTGTTAAAACACTGTATAGCATGCAAATGGGATGTAGACAACGCACAAAAATACACTGTGTAAAAAGGCACAGTCAAGAATTCATCCCGTTAATTTTATGCTTTCTTTTAGTCTGTGACTTTTATACCATGTAGGAATGTGCAAGCCGAAAATCGACAAGCGCGAAAATTACCTTGAAGAACACAAGCATTAACCGTTCATTTTACGCGTTTTGTTTTGATTTACTTTTTAGACCCTGTACTTTAAAAAAGTACAAAAGGGTCTATTAAGTTTGTGCAAGCCCGAAATGTATGTAACAGGCAGAAGGAGGCGTGGCAGGCCCCATAAAGTATATATATTCTTGATCAGGACGACGAGCTGAGTCGATCTAGCCATGTCCGTCTGTCTGTCTGTCTGTCCGTCTGTCCGTCTGTCCGTCCGTCCGTCTGTCCGTCTGTATGAACACCTAGATCTCGGAAACTGTAAGAGCTAGAGACATCATATTTGGCAGTTAGATGCCCCTATAGTGCAAGCAGATCAAGTTTGTTTTAGATTTTTGATACCTCCCCCCGCTCCCCCAAAAACCGCGAAAAACTGCCACGCCCACAATTTTAAAGATACAAACTTGTGTTTTGGCATACAATAATGTTATGATAATCTTTATCGGTGCTGTGAATTGTGGCTCAATCGGATAATAAACACCGGAGATATTCAAGATTCAATTCCCTGTACTTGGTAAGGGGGGAGCAGCGCGAGCGTATGTGTGGTTGCGCGCGACTTTACGATATGTGTGCATGCGTGTGTGTTCGTTAGCGTGTGTGTGTGCGAAGGAAAGTACAGGGTCTCCTACTGTCGGTTGCATCCGACTGTAGCTTTCCGAGTTTTTTCTATTATGTATTTCTTGGCGAAGAAAGAAGTATTTATGTACAGTGGCTGACTACAGTCTACATACGACCCCTTTTTCTGAAAATGTACCCGTAGTAAGGCTTTTTCTGCAAAAGTAATAGTGCAGTTTTGTTTTAAATATAATTATACAACAAAAACAAGAAATTTTATTTAGTTTTAATTTAAACTTACAAAGTTATTAGCAAAAAAACTAAAAAAAAAAGGGGAAAAAGGGCCGTATGTAGACTTTACACGTTTTTTGTGGTATTTTGGAATTCTGGAATTATTATTCTCTTCATTATTCAGTGAGTTTTTTAATGAGACAGTCGTAAAAAATTGAAATGTCGGACCACGCGTTTATTGGCAATCAAATTTCAAGTGGAGTTTACTCGTTGCAGACTAGGCGAAAGGGAAAGAGTTTCATCTGGAACATACCAGCTGAAATCAAAAGGGAAGATGGGTCCAATGTAATCGACGCAGTTTACTGCCGTTCATGCCAGAAAATTTTAAAATGTGTTGGGAATAACACCTCGAATTTAGTCCGTCACAAACGGTGCCAAGCATTTAAGCAACCAGCTACATTGCGAACTGTATCTACTCCCGACAAGAAGGAAGCACTAAATGCAGTGTCCAGGTAGATCGTTGAGGACTGCCGTCCGTTTTCGTCTGTAAGTGGATGTGGCTTTAAGTCGATGGTGCAGTTTTTTATAAAAATTGAATCTACCTATGGAGAACTTGTTGACGTCGAAGATCTGCTTCCGGATCCCACAAGTGTTACTCGAAACTGCCAAAAAGAAACTGATGATAAAAAAATACATCTCAGCAAAGAGTTAAAAGACGTTGTCAGTCGAGGTGGAGCGTCACTCACTATGGACTTATGGACCGACAACTATGTGAAACGCGCTTTCCTTGGGGTTACGATGCATTATGAAAAGGAACATCAAATGATGGGCATAATCTTGGGGCTGAAGTCGATGGACTTTCAGCGATCAACAGCAGAACGTTTGGAGAAAATTAAATATGCGCTTAAATTGCAGCAGTCGCTTATTTGCTAATGTGCTCGACAAGGCATTCGAGGAAACCGATGAACTTGCAGACCTATTAGTTGGCTGCAAAAAAGTAGTAAAGTACTTTAAAAAAGCTAGTTTGTACGACTTCCTTAAAAAATCCGTGCCAAACACGTTGGAACTCCAATTACACAATGTGCAAATCTATTCTTGAAAATTGGCTAGAAGTAAATAACATATTATGTGACATTCAAAGATTACGACAAATTAACATTATTGAGTTAGGTAAAACTTTTGAAATTATATTTAAAGAAATGCAAATTTGTAGATCAGCATCTTTATGTTTTGTCATCCCGTCAATTCTCAAAGTTAAGAAATTATGTGAATCCAATATTTTAGATACACCGCCCATTTCAACTTTAACAGCAAAAATAAGCCCCAATGTTTGTGACATATGGGAAAACAATTTATCATTGTATCATAAAGTACCTTTTTTTTGTATCCACCAGCCTTAAACATGCAAGAATAAGATTTGTGTGAAATTAAACATTTTTGCCTAACAGAATTGGAAGAACTTAATGAAATCAATTCTTCCGAACCAATTCCTACAAATAGTGATATCCTACCTACAGCTATAAATTCAGATAGTCCGATAGCATCCTCCTCCAAAAATTCCGATACAAATTCCCCAATAATTAAACATCAATTCTTTTTCTCCGAACTACTTCTAAACTGTGCTCCAATTAATGTTACCGCTTACGACGAAATAGAAAAATATTGTAGCGAAAAAATAATGATAACTGAAGACTTCGAAGTGGTGAAATGGAGGAAAAATAATGAATAACATTATCCAAAACTTTCGAAATTTGCGTTGTCTATCCCTGATAGTAGCGCAGTAGCCGAGCGAGCAATTTTCCTTGCAGGAAATTTCGTAACGGAAAACAGAAATGGATTAGGGCCTAATGCTCTTGACAGTTTAATGTTTTTACATTTATTTTACAAAAATAAACACAATATAATTAATACAAATAATGCGTATTAAGAAGAACAAATATTTGCAGAGCAATGAAGTTCCCAATATTATTAGTATATATATGTATATTATAAGTTATATTAGTCATATTATTATAAGTCATATTAGTTATAAGTGTTGATTAATAAGAATGATAATAAATGAGTTAATAAATGTAATGACTTCACGCGTATCCCAGAATCAAGAGTCTTTATTAGCATGGTAACATTGTAAGTGTGTACAAAAGAACTTAACATTAAAATATTCATTAGAAGGGTTGCCACTTAGTTAATAAACGTAATTCCTAATTCAAATATTCCACAATAAATAAATATAATATTGTTTAATTTGAGGTCAATTTTCTTTAATTTCGCTGAACAGAATCGCTAACATCTACAAAGTAGATCTTTCATCATACTCGTACATGGGAGCAGGGTATAAACATTTAAAACAAAGACAACGAAATACAAAAACATAAAAAAAAACTCGGAAAGCTACAGTCGGATTCAACCGACAGTAGGAGACCCTGTACTTTCCTTCGCACACACACACACGCTAACAAACACTCGCACATGCACACATATCGTAAATCGCACACAACCACACATACGCTCGCGCTGCTCCCCCCTTACCAATTGCAGGGAATTGAATCTTGAATATCTCCGGTGTGGCAGTTTTTCGCGGTTTTTGGGGGAGGGGGAGGGGGAGGGGGAGGAGGTATCAAAAATCTAACACAAACTTGATCTGCTTGCACTATAGGGGCATCTAACTGCCAAATATGAAGTCTCTAGCTCTTACAGAGATCTAGGTGTTCCGAGATCTAGGTGTTCATACAGACGGACAGACAGACGGACGGACGGACATGGCTAGATCGACTCAGCTCGTCGTCCTGATCAAGAATATATATACTTTATAGGGTCTGCCACGTCTCCTTCTGCCTGTTACATACATTTCGGGCTTGCACAATCTTAATAGACCCTTTTGTACTTTTTTAAAGTACAGGGTCTAAAAAACTCGGAAAGCTACAGTCGGATGCAACCGACAGTAGGGGACCCTGTACTTTCCTTCGCACACACACACGCTAACGAACACGCAAACATGTACACATATCGTAAAGTCGCGCGCAACCACGCATGCGCTCGCGCTGCTCCCCCCTTACCTAATGCAGGGAATTGAATCTTGAATATCTCCGGTGTTTATTATCCGATTGAGCCACAATTCACAGAACAGATAAAGATTGTCATAAGATTATCGTATGCCGAAACATCTTTAAAATTGTGGGCGTGGGAGTTTTTCGCGGTTTTTGTGGGAGGGGGGGGGGGGGGGGCAGGTATCAAAAATCTAAAACAAACTTGATCTGCTTGCACTATAGGGGCATTTAACTGCCAAATATGATGTCTCTAGCTCTTACAGTTTCCGAGATCTAGGTGTTCATACGGACGGACAGATGGACAGACGGACGGACGGACAGACGGACAGACGGACATGGCTAGATCGACTCAGCTCGTCGTCCTGATCAAGAATATATATACTTTGTGGGGTCTGCCACGCATCCTTCTGCCTGTTACATACATTTCGGGCTTGCACAATCTTAATAGACCCTTTTGTACTTTTTTAAAGTACAGGGTCTAATGAGTCGGTGCGTACACACATTCTTCGCTGTTGCCGCTCACATGAGTACAAAGCCTACCGAAGCAATATTGGCACAGTACCCAGTACGCATTATTGGCACAGTAACAGAAACAACACAGAAAGACAACGAGTGAAAAAACACTGCATCATTTTATGATGTGATGCTTTGAGACTCGCGTTTAGAAAATACAGTGTGCGTGTGCGTTGTACTTGTAGTTGCAGTGCACTGGTGCCGGTCTCTGGTATGTACATACATATGTATATGCTGCTGCTATTATCGACGCCCAGGCCAAACCAAAGTGCAGGGTCTCCTACTGTCGGTCAACGTATTACACCACCGTTCCCCAATTTTCCTCGGGCTCCAGCATCCTTCTAATGATGTTGTCGACTGTACGTGACTCAAACACATTTCCATTTTGGTCATTTTGTGTACGAATTTCTGTGTGTTCTGCTTAATCAGCTTCTGCGTCACCATTGATGAACTCACTGTTTGGAGCTTTTCCCATTTTATCCAGGTATTTCCTGAAGTATCCGCGCCCCGATACTGGATTCTTGTGGCCACTGTTCCTGCCACTGTTGCATGGTGGTCATCCGATGAGTGATATTCGCCAGGGGACCTTCTTTTGCTTTTTGGATTTTCCAAACTGTCTTCCTTTCTATCACCAGTAGATCTATTGGAATGGATTACTTGCATTTCTGCTATTGAAACCATGCAGTTAGCAGACATTACTTTAAGCGGGCTGCCCGTAGAACTTTTCGCTTCTTCTGGGTTGTTAAACTATTTGTCCATAGCTCAGAGCCGTATAGCAGGACTACGTCACATGCACAGCGTCTGGCATTTCAATCCGGAATATCCCGTCATAGCTTGCATTCCACAAATCCGGGCCGAGGATCGAGCCTTGGGTGGCGCTCCTCACCTTTTTCCTGTTTACGTAGTTTTACAGCAGCTTTCTGTCTCATAAATTCCTGCGACTTACCGGTTGCATGCAGAGTGGTCGCTAGGAAACTTTATATTTATGGCAAAGGCAGGATATTCTGGCAGTTTCGTAGTCCTCGCTCTCCATGTCAGCACTGCCGTATCTTTTGGCAATTGTGAGGGTTCTTCGCTTGCCGTGGCATACTCCCTGAAGCTCCGGTTCTTTGGGACCTTTGGTATTTCGACATCGCAGAACTGACATTTCTTGGATTTGCCGTTCTGTCAGTATGGTCGAGGGTTCAGCTTGTTTGTGTTCCATCGCCTGGTTGTTGTATTCTGGTTGAATTGTGGTCGTGTTGTAATGTATTGGTGATCGCTCCCAGTATAGTCCTTTAAAACTTACCATCATGTCAGTTTGTTTGGCACTTTTTCCGTGACCTGCGTGATATCCGGGATTGACGCCTCACAGCCACGTCGCCGGAAAGTGCTGACTTATTGCGATAAGCCCGAATAAGCCCGAGTCTAGCAACAAGGTCAATGACGCGTCTTTCTCTAGGGATAGACGTAAGCATGCCCCATTATGTGGCCATTGAATTGAAGTCGCCTGCTATGATTGGACCCCACCAACGTCATCATCGGCGGCGAGGTAACTGGTCTCAAAAGAACACGTTCGGTGTTTAATCCAATGCGTTTCCGAATCTACTACTTTCAATTTTGAGGTCTTTTCTAGTAAGAAAATTTCTATTGCGATGGGTTTGTATTACTCACTACTGATGACTTGAGTTAAAAAAGCGTAAGCTGTCTTACTTCGGTGCATATTTGTTTCATCATAGCTCGATCAACTTAACTTAATCATTTTTGGGCTTTAACAGATGGGCATTTCCCAAAGGCTGTTTTTATACCCGCTTCAGAGCATAAGCAGCATTTTGGTTGCTTTGTGCAGTCTTTTATTTTGTGACCTACAATTTGTCTGTAAATGCCCCACGCTATAGCACTTAAAACAATGCTTTGGTGCTGTACGGTCGCGTGTTTTGGCCTTGTTGAATAATATGATGATTTTTTTTGGAGAAACTACAAACCATAGCTTGCAAATAACTGTTAACCGTTGTTTTCTTACGCTCTGCTCGCGAGAACAACCGAAAAAATCATGCAGTCGCGTTTTCTCTCTGAGCAGCAGACTTTGTTTCTTTTTGTTTTGGGTTTCTGTTGAGCGCATTACGATGAGCTGATCGTGAAACGCTTGTTTACCGAACACCGGACAAAGAGAAATACGAGTGACGCTCGCGCAAAAAGACATATTAAAAGACCGATTGACTGAAAAAGTCAACGCAAAAAGTATTTTTAACTAACTTTTACTATTGTAACATTAAATTTTCACGAATATGTGTGTATGTGATCAAATCACTACCATGTGAAGATGAAGCATCAGATCGTCGATGCTACGATTGCAGAAATTGTAAGGAAGTTCTGGATTACAAACCTACGATAGACATTGCATTCGGCTTGTGTAAGCTGCAGAAGGCACGGCCATTGCCATTACCAGAAAGCAGACGGAGGGCTGAGCCGGAGAGTGAATGGTGCAATGCGTCAAGACGGTGCTGTGTAACAGTGTCAAGGAGGTGGCGCCGAAGGAGCACGTAATGGAAAGTTTCCTGATCGAGGCGGAGACACACTTGCCAGTTACAGAGGACCAGGAAGACCCTCTTACGCCCAATAATAATATAACATTTACTATAATACATATAGTATATAATAAAAGCATTTAGAAACATAACCATTAAAGTTCCACAACAAACACGCAAACAGCGTATGCATACAAAAATATGCTACGCGCAAAACAAATACTCACACATGCTGCTGCTTCCCGTTTCCCTTTGTCTAGTACAGCAAATTGATGACGATGATCGAATGCCGTGCTTTCATTACGACTACGCAGGTTGAAAACGCGATGCAGACAATGCGCAGTGGGTGAACTGCCTTCCTTACAAATTACCAAGTACCACACACTAACAAATACTCACACATATATACATACTCGTATATACCCGCAATCGCAGATAGTGTGGCATTCCAAACCACAGCACAGGAGAGCTCCCGCTGAAACGGTGAATCTAAAGAATACTGCATTATTGTCACAATGGATTTACGCAGTGCGGTGGTCCAGCATTCTCAACGCACTCACAAATTTTGCAGTCCCTGGATACCTGCTAAGGATGGTGAAGAGTTACTTTACGGGCTGAGCCTTAAAGTACGCCTCAGACGAAAGTACCCAGAGCTATAAAGTTACAGCAGATATCCTACAGGGTTTCATAATGGGTTCCCTACTATAGAACGCCACCTACAACAACATTCTGTAGCTACCACTCTCAGTGGAAGCTACCACACAGTGGCTACTGTCGATTGGTCTGGCGTTGGCTGCCCATAAGTCCGAGGCAGTAATTGGTGGATGCATCATAGGTTAGCGAGCAATGAAGTTCTTAGGGGTCACGATTGACATAAGATTGTGCTTTAGTGAGCATCTGGCGGCTATCCACAAAAAGATGGCAAAAACCACGAGGGCTCTGCCGGCGATCAAAGCAAATGCGTATGATCGTGCTATCGAATGTAATTCGGCGAGTCAGTGCACCATACAACGGTGACAGGGTCGGTGAATACATCGCCTCATCTTACAACTAGATATGTGGATCAAGGTCCGGCATGGCGACTTTTGAGCGGCCACGGGTGCTTCAAATCGTACCTTAAACGCTTCGGCCATAAAACGTCTTTGCACATCATGCCAAGCAGGTATTGCAGAGTCGGCACACCACATGCTGTTTAAATGCCCCAGGTTCAGCCGAGGGAGACAAGAGCTACAAGATCTGGTGGACAAGGTAATAACAGGCGTGCACAATGACGGAGCTGCGGAGGCTGGAAAGAAATCGACAAGTGGTGTAATCGGAGCCTGACGATACGAAGCAATGGCTCGCGGTCGTACCGCAGGCGTCCCACTCCGCTCGTACTTTTACTATATGCTTTATTACTTTTCTCCTCCGTTTTACATATTTTACTATCCTTGCTTAACTTTTGTAATTTCACTCGATTTTGCTACTACCCGCAATCGCAGTCTGACGGCATTTATACTGTTGCTTCCCCACTTGCCTACCACAGTGAATGAATTATCGAAAATCCCCGGTATTTATTATCCGATTGGGCTGCAATAAGTAAGTAAGCTATTTGTTGGTTAAATCTTAAATTTATATCATTTAAAATTGTGGTTTTATGCGGTAAGCAAATAAAGAGCGGGTGGATTTTCGCAAATTTGCGACCTTAGGGGAAACTGACGGCCTATAAGGAGTCAAATTAGATCGTTTGGGCTGTGCGATGATGACCAATCGGTAAGTTAGTCAATAGAGACAAAGATCTTGATAATTCGAATGCTAAATAATTTCGACAACGCAGTAATTTGGAGACTAAGGTGCTTTCCATTGTTAACTCTGTTTTGAACACCAGGAAATTTTACCTAATTCGGACACTTGAATTTTCAGTATGTTCCAGGTATTCCTTCGTTATTCTCCCAATATGATTTTGAAAATTAACGTAAAATATTATCATATACTTGGGGGCTTCGCCCCAATGAAAAAGCACAAACTTAATAGACCCTTTTGTACTTTTTTAAAGTACAGGGTCTGAAAAGAATTGAGTCTCTAGCTCTTATAGTTTCCGAGATCTCGGTGTTGATGTCTCAGACAAACAGACGAACATGGCTATATCGACTCAGCTCGTCGTCCTGATCAAGAATGTATATACTTTGCCTCCTTTTGCCTGTTACATACATTTCTGAGTTGCACAATCTTAATAAACCCTAAAAACAATGGCAGGAAAAAATATAACACCGATATGCAATATAAATATTAAAATATATTTGTCTAATAGAAATTAGTATTTAGGTCGGCAGAAATTCTACAGCTGAACCCTTCACGAGGGTGTCGGCTGAGCAATGGGCACTTCGGTGTCCCGCGCGTATGCTCAGGGGCACCGGAGTGTCTAGCTAAGGACCTAATATACCGTTTCCGTCAGTTCACTGACGGGACTGGGGCATTGGAACCATGGCTGTAGGTGCCTGGCCGCAGGCATAAACGGCGGGCATCCATATGGATGAAAAGAATAAACAAACCCGGGTCGGGATATCGGTCCAAACGTCGGTGAAGAGCGTGACTGCTATCACTGGCGAGCAAGACGAGGTTTCCTCGGTGCGTTTCGCCAACGGTCACACCTCCGGGTCGGCGGGAGCAGGTCAGCCCGGTTGCAAGGCTACTGCCAAAACACAAATAGAGCGGAAAAATTGAGGTACTAAATAATTAGATTCGGATCTGGACAGTACGCTAACGATCAGTGCACCAGAGGAGCAGAAGCTGCTAAGTTCGCCGAAGGCTGAGGGCAAAAGTCAGAATCAAGCTGACAAACCCAAAACCAAGCGAGGTTCAAGCAAAGAGGGGATCAGGACGAGAGGCCGTTATAGGGCCGTGCTTGGCATCCTCGGAAGACTTGCCAAGAAATCCGATCACACTCCTAAAGAGGTTGAGAGGATTACCTGGGCGAAAGAGCAGGTTGAGAGCAGCAGGCAGTACCTTGCAAGCAAGGAAACCCTATTTCAATCTACACCTAAAGTAGCCAAACAGGCGGGAGAAAGTGCTGCAGTGAAAGTAAAGCGGCAACGATCAGCTGAGAGCGCTAAGGCGGGCACTCCCTCAGACAAGAGACCGAGGTCAAACTGGAGATCACTTGCAAAGGAGGTGGGCAAAGCTAAGGTGCGAAAGTTGGACGGAGGTAGCGCTAGTGAGGTGGCAAAACGGCATCTGACCGTAGCCCTCATTGACTACAATGACCCGAACGCCAGATGACATTCCCGCAGAGGAAACTGGTCGAGAAAAGGCTGGTGGACTATATGGTGGAGAGACTAGCAGACCCGAGCGCATATATGCTCTCTTTTGAAGGAGCAGGGTGGCTCAACGGGGTCAAGCTACTCCGCTGTACAGACAACCCGACGCTGGAGTCGATAAAGGGATCGATCCTGACGATCCAAGGGCTGTGGGAAGGAGCTCAATTGGAGGCAGTTGACATTTAAACATGTTCATACATATATATGTACATACATACAAACATACATTCGCACATACATATGTTTTAATGTATGTATATACGAATGTATGGTTGTATGTATATATGGATGTAAGTACTGATATGAATGTGCTTAAATGTATGTATATACCCGCGCTATTTTAAACGAATATGGCAGCATATCGATATTTACACGTATATTACACGCATGCACAGCTCAGCTGTCATGCGAGCCTTGTGTTGCTCTTCCCCCTTCCCCATTCCAATTAATTGAATATCGAATAACTCCATTGTTTATTGTCCAATTAGGCTGAATCAGAATAGATTTAGGTAGCCAATAGCTACTTATAAATTAAGCCGCAAGTTCTTACCTTTAAAATTGTGGCTACAGTTGCTCTTCGCGGTTAGAAGGAGGAGGAGGTTTGCAGATGTGAGCTCTTAACGTGCATCTAAGGGTCATAAGCAATCATTCTGCGAAAAAATCAGGTCGCTATATCTTACCGTTTGGGCTGTGCGATGATGATCAGTCAGTCAGTCCGAACTTCTTTATATATATAGATATAGTAGAAGATGTAAGAAAAACTGTAGTAAATTGCATGTTTACATATACATATGCTCATGTTTTGCTGCAAAATTCACACATAAAAACTCGGAAAGCTACAGTCGGATTCAACCGACAGTAGGAGACCCTGTACTTTGGTTTGCCTTGGGCGTCGATAACAGCAGCAGCATATATGAACATAATCACATACACATACACATACACATACACTTATACATATAAATATACACGCAAATACAAACAATAACCAATACTCATACAGAAATTCATACTCACAATCATAAATCACGTACACGCCCTAGTGGACGCATACACTGCGGCTTCCCCCCTCCACAAACCAAATGCCTAGTACTGAAAATTGTTTGTTCAATATCTCCGGTGTTTATTATCCCATTGGGCTGCAACTCGCACCAAACATGAAAAGCATCTAAGCATCTTTAATCCTGCAAAAAATGAATCCAGTGACTCTAAAACTGTATATACTAAGGACATTTTTGCAAATTTGAGGGGGAGGGGGATGACTTTTCAAACATTTGAAATAAACTTGACCTGCCTATGTAATACACAAACCTAACAAAAAAAAATTAAGTCTCTAGCTCTTATAGTTTCCGAGATCTAGGTGTTCATACAGACAGACGGACAGACAGACAGACAGACAGACAGACGGACAGACAGACAGGGCTATACCGACTCAGCTCGTCGTCCTGATCAAGAATATATATACTTTATGGGGTCTGCCACGCCTCCTTCTGCCTGTTACACACAAATTTCATTTGCACAAACTTAATAGACCCTTTTGTACTTTTTTAAAGTACAGGGTCTAAAAAGGGAGGTTTTGTATAAAACAAATGCAGGAAAAGCATTATAAACAATTCTTTGAATTGCATTTTGAAGTGCATTACACAATAAAAATAAAAAACTCGGAAAGCTACAGTCGGATTAAACCGACAGTAGGAGACCCTGTACTTCGAATTGCCTTGGGAGTCGATAACAGAAGCAGCATATATAAACAAACTCACATACACATACACATGCACTTATACATACACACATACACACAAACACATATACATACAATTATTCGCTCAAATACAAACAATAACCAATACTCATACATACATTCATACTCACAATCAAAAATCACGCATACGCCCTAGTGGCCGCGTACACTGTAGCTTCCCCCTCCCCCACCCACATGCTTAGTACAGAAAATTGTTTGTCAAATATCTCTGGTGTTTATTATCCGATTGGGCTGCAACTCGCACCAAACATGCAAAGTACCTAAAGCTTTATTCATGGAAAAAAGGAAAACAGTGACTCTAAAACTGTACATGCTGGGAATATTTTTGCGAATTTGATGGGGAGGGGGATGACTTTTCAAACATTTGAAATAAACTTGACCTGCCTATGTAATACACGAACCTAACAAAAAAAGAATCAAGTCTCTAGCTTTTATAGTTTGCGAGATCTAGGTGTTCATATAGACAGACAGACAGACGGACAGATAGACAGGGCTATATCGACTCAGCTCGTCGTCCTGATCAAGAATATATATACTTTATGGGGTCTGCCACGCCTCCTTCTGCCTGTTACACACAAATGTCATTTGCACAAACCTAATAGACCCTTTGTACTTTTTTAAAGTACAGGGTCTGAAAAGTTAGTTTTTCTGTTTGGTTTTTGGTTGAGTTGAAATTCATTAAGTTTTTTCTCGGTACACGAATTTATTACATCCTTGTTGAAATCATCAGACATATGAGTATGCGTAAAATGTTACATCGACTTGTTCTACATGTAAATTCGAACCATAAGTTAAATACATTTACAGAAATATCGACTTTATAACTAACATTATTTCATTTAACTTTAATCTTATTGCTAGGGAGGTGCTTCAGAATGAATGGTTGGCATGGTTATTATGATTGTGGTTGTTGTTGTTGGAATTGATATTCGAGCCCAAGTCCAAATCCAAATCGCAGTTTCGATGTATTTTATTTCGTGTTCATTTGCATGCATAGAGATAACGATCTATTTTGCAGTAGCTTATTTATTATAATTAGATTACATTATGTGCTAATCAAAAAAAATTTATCCTTAATTTAATTGACAATGCTGGGCAGTTTTCCCATTCCTACATTGTCAGCCCAAAGGGACTAATGACTTCACATGAAAAGTCGAATTCATATGCAAGGGACTTTTTTGTTGTTGTTGTTGTTGTTGTTGTTGTTGTAGATTCTAAATGTATGTTCTTTTAAATAATTGCAAATCAAAAGCCTCTGTCGATTAAAATAATACGTATAATTAAAATCAATTTTAAGAATTGCAATTTCAGACATAATAGTTTGGAAATTGGCACAACTATCGCTGAACAGATTCTTTGTCCAAATCGTTTTCCCTTTGTTTCATATTCCGTTTCCGTTTCAATACAATCGCTGTTGTTGGCCACTATAAAACTGAAGAGTCGGAGACGTTCTGATGCCGCCCGATGGTGCTAAAGGTGGCGTTATATTCAGACCAACCGATAATGATTGTAATACCATTGGTGGGTTATCGATTGAGGGTTTACTATTGATGGCCGCTGCAGCCGCCGCCTTCGAAAGCAGCTGCCGTGGCAAATTAAAGATTGTAGATCACTGAAGACGCGGCCAGTAATTGCCGCCCGTCAATTCGGCAACGTTTTGAGTTGATATTTGTACAGGTACCGAGACACCAGCCGATATTACGCCTGCAATGAGTTCAAATCCAAATTGGTTTACGATTATTTTGAATACATTTATAATGCACAATACCTGTATTCCCTGTATTCACACCAGAGCTGTTGGCATATACGCCATGTTGAGGAGGCTGCTGATGAGCCGCTGCCGGATTACAGCCCGTATTCCGTGGGTGTGTGGCATAGGGCGATCCTAGGGACAACGGGTCGTGAAACATGTATGGATAACTATCCCTCTGTTGAAGGCATGTGGGCGTCATTGAGCTTAATGAAGAGGTCATAGAGCTGTCGAAAGAAATGTACGAATATATAAACATTCATATTAATAACACAGGTTAAAAAAAAAAAGTCCAAGATTTTTCCAGATTTAATCAAACCAAGTGGAACAAAACCGGTGGGAACGAAATTCATTCCTCGGTAGAAATATGTATTGGTCTACCACCGACAATTCACAGGTACGATGACTGTTGAGAAAACTTCTTATTTGAATTCCGATAATAACATGTTTAATCGATAGTTTTAATTTTGGTATTATTAAGTTTGGTATTTTTAAGTCATCGTATGTATGTAAGCGAAGGCGCCAAAAACAAAAAATAAGTAAATATAAGTGAGAAATTGAAGACACGCGCATATGCGCAATTTAGTTTAGTAAAGTTACATATTTGTTCTTACAAAACAAAAGTGTACTTATTAAACATCAGTATCCGCATGAGCGACAATCCGTTGGAAGCATATCGACCGTCTTTCGAGCCAGATAGTAATGATATATTCATATAGGTACAACAACACTGACTGATAACTTATACACATTTTTGTTTGTATATTATACTATGTATTGTAGTTTTCATGGTGCTTTAAATGAAAGTTGCAAAATTACATTAAAATTGAGTAAAAGTATTCAGACTGAAAAATTTAGCAAATATGGGAAGCAGGTGGCAAGAAGAAAAAACGCTCAAATTATTAATAATATTTAACTTGTATTACCTTAATAAAAAATAGATGACTATTTTAGTAATCACTTGATTTTAATTGTTACTTATGCATGTTGGAAAATGACATCTGTGTTGGTTTGCTGGTGGGTTGGGTTGAAGTAACCCTCTTCATCGGGACAAAGTATGTACGTACATATACATACATACATACATTTGCATTCAAACCGATTAATTGAATGACTATCGATTTCATTAATTTGTCAGCCTGAAACACATTTCTTGAGACTGTTCGGTGCTTTCAACATTTTGAAAGCGCGTTAAAAATGCACATTTATTCCAATTGTGTTTTCTTGAAAGCCTAGTTGTATCGAAAAGAACTTACTTATAGTTTTCAGCCATGGTTGCAATCGGTTGCGGAATAGAAGAGTACATTGCGTTGAAACCAGTATTCAGAGGCAGACGAGGGGCTACGGCTTGTAATGGTGGACTTTCGGAAGTGTGCACAGTGCTAGCATCGCCGCCAAGTATCTGAAAAAGATTTCGGATGATTATTTAACAATGGGAAGCACAAAAAGTATACTCGTAAAAATATGAGAAAATGAAAGAATATAAAGCCCGAAACGCTACAGTCGAATGCAACCGACAGTAGGAGACCCTGTCCTAACACAAACTTGATCTGCTTGCACTATACTCGTAGGAGCATCTAACTGCCAAGTATGATTTCTCTAGCTCTTACAGTTTACGATATCGAGCTGTTCATACGGACGGGCAGACGGATTTGTCTATATCCACTCAGCTCGTCGTCCTGATCAAGAATATATATTGTGGGGTCTGGGGTCTAGCACTGAGATCGATAGCTGATTTTGTAATGTTTATATTTTGGTACCAGTTTGGGGTGTTTCATATTGTTTCTATTAAAAGTACCAACTCATATATTTACTGTAAAAATAATAAAGATTAAATAAATAATGCCAAAAATAACACAACTTATGTTATTGAGACATAAACGGTGTTATTTACATTATATACATTATAGTACTAAATTTTTGTAATTTGTAAATCAGCGGCCACTCTAACAGAGGTTAATAAAACGGAGTCACAATTTCCTTACGCTGTTTTATGTATTCATGCGACGTACAGTCATGCGCAGGAAAGACGAATTCAAGCGTGTATCTGGAAGTCTGTAAAATTCACCCAATGGGCATCTCCCGTTGTTTTAGCGCAAAAGCTTAACGTTATGATTCGTATATGCGGCGATTTTAAGCAATTTGTTAACACGCAGTTTGAGATAGAACTTTACCAACATAAGCTATTTTCGAAACTAGATTTGAAGGTTGCCTGTCTATGGAACTAGATGACCAGTCAAAGCAACTCATGCTGGTCAACGCACCACTTGGGTTATTCCAATATCAACGCCTACCATACGGTATGGTATAGGAAGCGCTCCAGACATTTTGCCACGAAATTTGGAACAACTTCTTAATGGCATAGAAGATTATGGCAACTATTTGAACGATATAATCATCACAGCGCCGGCAGAGGAGTTACGTCTTAGTCGTCTCGAGCAAATCCTGAAAATCCTTTAAGATATTGGTATGAAGTGTAAGAAGAAGAAATTCATCTTTTTGCAGGATGAAATAGAGTATTTGGGCCGTCGCATAGGTTCCAAAGATGCTCTGCCAGATCAGCCCGAATTAGATGCGGTTAAAAATCGTAAACTGGGCGAGATAAATTATTATCATAATTTCACACCTAACTGCCCGCAGTCAAGGTCAAGTACAGCCAAATAGAAAAGGAAGAGTAGCAATAATGTTCAGTGTGAAACGCTTTCACCAATAACTTTATGGCCGAAAGTTTATTTTAATCCCAGACCACAACCCGTTGGTAACCATATTCAATTCTGGTAAACATTTGCCGCTTATAACAACAAACAGATTCCAACGCTAGGAAGTCATTCTAATGGCTTTGTTTGATATAAACGGTACTGACAAGCGCTCAAGGGAATGCAGACGCACTCTCACGTCTTCCCTCAGGAACTGATGAATTATTTGATAAAGACGAGGCTTGATATTGTTACAACATTAATAATTTGTACTCTCCGATCAACGCAGTAATACGCCATGTTAATAGAAATAGTACTCTTTAGAAGGTATACAACTATGTAACAAAGGGTTGGCCATAGATCAAAATGTTAATCCTTATCTTAACCGCCGGATTGCCTTACTAATTTCTGATAATTTGCTATGTTCACACGCAGATAACCGTCGTTATGCAAAATCCTTACAGAAAAAAACTGGGAAAGCTACAGTCGGATGCAACCGACAGTAGGAGACCCTGTACTTTCCTTTGCACACACACACGCCACAAGTTTGTATCTTTAAAATTGTGGGCGTGGCAGTTTTTCGCGGTTTTGGGGGGGGGGGGGGGAGGTATCAAAAATCTAAAACAAACTTGATCTGCTTGCACTATAGGGGCATCTAACTGCCAAATATGATGTCTCTAGCTCTTACAGTTTCCGAGATCTAGGTGTTCATACGGACGGACAGACAGACGGACAGACGGACATGGCTAGATCGACTCAGCTCGTCATCCTGATCAAGAATATATATACTTTGTGGGGTCTGCCTTGTGGGGTTACATACATTTCGGGCTTGCACAATCTTAATAGACCCTTTTGTACTTTTTTAAAGTACAGGGTCTAAAAAACACGGTAAGCTACAGTCGGATGCAACCGACGATAGGAGACCCAGTACTTCCCTTGCACCAGCTAATGCTAACAATACACACACACACACACACACACATATCGCCAAATCAGACTCAACCACGCATATATCTTTACACACGCATGTATCTTTCTCCGATTGAGTCACAATTCACAGCACAGATAAACGTTACCATAAGATTTTTGTATGCTGAAGCACAAGTTTGTATCTTTAAAATTGTGGCTGTGGTGGTTTTTCGCAGTTTGCGGTGGAGGGGGGAAGGTATCAAAAATCTAATACAAACTTGATCTACTTGCACTGTAGGGGCATCTAACTGTCAAATATGATGTCTCTAGCTCTTGCAGTTTACGAGATCGAGGTATTCATACAGACGGACAAACGGACAGACGGACATGGCTATATCGACTCAGCTCGTCGTCCTGATCAAAAATATATATACTTTGTGGGGACTGCCACGCCCCTTCTGCCTGTTACATACATTTCTGAGTTGCACAAACTTAATAGACCATTTTGTACTTTTTTAAAGTATAGGGTCTAAAAAGTCCGGAAAGCTACAGTCGGATGCAACTGCCAGTAGGAGAGCCTGTCCTTTCCTTTGCACTCACATGCCAACAAACACTCACACATACACAAAGTGACACGCATTGTGTTACATTAAGTACATGCTCGCTGCTCCCACCTTGTCTAGTACAGAAAGTTGAATATCTTCGGTGTTAATAATCCGGTTGGGCCACAATTCACAGCACAAGTTTGTATCTTTAAAATATGGCTGTAGTGGTATCCAACACATGATCACATGTTACATACATTTTTGTTGTACTTTTTCAAAGTACAGGGTCTAAAAATAACGATTTAAGAAATAAATTCTGTATTTAAGCTGATAGTGTTTTCCTCAACTACTTATAGTAGTGTTTTATTTTGGTATAAATCTCATAGATAACAGCCTTCACACCCGTCGCCTCGAAAGATTCTATCCACTCGAGCAACCATTCAAGGCACCTGGGGATTGGTGACCATTTCCCCCTGCATATATGCCGTAAGTCCTATGAATAGCCGCCATCATAATATATTTTAAGTTATTGTCTATCAAATAGATTGTAAATAAAAACTTTGATTGAAAAGAAATCAATATAAATATTACTGATGAAGTCTTTTATTGTAACTACGCGATATGTAGTTATAGTACTTACTGTTGGCCCATTGGAAGTCTCCGTTAGATTATTGTTGGCAGAATGTGCTACCGTTGTTCCCTCTGGGTTGGATCCGTTGGCACCAACTATACCGGCTCCAGAATTGTTAGCCGTAGATGATGGGTTATTGTTGGGTGTAGTACACGCAGAGGGGTTAATAGCGCTCGTCCTTCCACTATTACCGCCCACATTGTCCACTGAACGTCTTTGAGTGCGGAGCTTTTCTTCACGCCGCCATTTAGCGCGTCGATTTGAAAACCAAACCTAATAACGGAAAGAAATACGGTTATATAATTATATACAAATCACAGACAACGGTTATTTATAGTTTTTGTCTCATATCAAGGGCACTGACTACGAGAAGAAAGTCAAAGAAGTTACTAATATAAATAATAAATAAGGAAATCGTCTTAAGTGATCAGTGGAAATGCCTTCCGATTTGTTCTAGTCTAAAGCAGTGATGGGCACGCCAACGGTCTCATAGCAGAAGTTGCTCTTTCCGTTATTTCTCGAATTGCTTCGCCCAAGCAAATTACAAGAACAATATGCATGCATTTAACGACGCGGTGTCGCCAATATATGTTATTAATGCAAAAGTAAATCAGACAAAGCATGGAAAGCTACAGTCGGATGCAACCGACAGTAGGTTGCAGCAGCTAATGCTAACAATGCACACATATCGCAAAGGCACACGCAATAACGCATACACACTTATTTACATACATTAAGTGCAAGCTCGCTGCTCCCTCCTTGCCTAGAACGGAAACTTTAATCTCGAATATCTCCGGGGTTCATTATCCGATTGGGCCATAATTCACAGCACAGATAAAGGTTGCCATAGGCTCTTTGTATATTGAGGAACAAGTTTCTTTAAAATTGTGGCTGTGGTGGTTTTTCGTGGTTTGCGGGGAAGGGGAGGAAGGTATCAAAAATATATATACATAACTGCCAAATATGATGCATCTAGCTCTTACAGTTTAAGAGATCTAGGTCTTCATACGCACGGACAGACGGATAGACGGACATGGCTATATCGACTACGCTCGTCGTCCTGATCAAGAATTTATGTATATACTTTGTGGGGTCTGCCTTCTGCATGTTACATACATTCCTGAGTTGCACAAACTTTAAAGTACAGGGTCTAAAAAAGGCAACGGTAGATTTAGCTTTGTCGTAAAGCAAACTGAAGGAATAATCTTAAGTTTAGTTTAGTCGGACAAAATACTCAAAGTTTAATTTTGTAAGCACAATATTCTATATTCAAAATGCTGCTTATTATGCATTTTTATTCAATTGTGGGCGAAGAAGGTGTGGCATTCACAATTTGAAATAAACTCTATCACAAGCCGGTATACATTTATTTTCGTTTCGAATTTAAAGTCTCTAGCTTTTATAGTTGGAAAGGAAAAATGCATGTAAAAATAAACTTTAAAGATTTTTACCCAATTCATGATAAATCGGGCTCTACTCATGTTATCAGGTTCTTATTTTCTTATATTGTTATATTCTCATTTTCACATTCTCATATTTATATTTGTGTTCAGCCAGCTCATGAGAAACTGGTTTCTGTTGAGTTCGACCAACATTCCTCCTCCCTAGAGCTGCAAAACTATCGATGTTACTATCGATAGTATCGAGGTTTTCAAAATGGTCCGATATATCGATGTTGAATTTTTAACATCGATATATCGGATGATTCACTGCATGGTGACGCTTCAAGCTACGCGTAAGTGTTTGTTGAATTAAAAATGTGTATAATTTCTTAAATTCATTTTTTTTTTTAAGTTTCTTACAGCAATAATATAATTGGCGGTTCTTTTATATATATAATATAAGTTTTTGTGCACATCAAGTACAAATCTATTGCGTTTTAGACAAAGTCAACGCTGCTTCTGCGTCTCATGCTGTTTCTGCTTTGTGCGCTGTATCCGAGGAATCAGCTGATGACTCGTCCAGCAGAAATCGCAAGCGCAAAAAAAAAATTAAATTTTGTTCTTTTATTTTTAAGAAATTAATAACATTATTTTACACAAACAAAATTAATGTTTGCCTTTTATATATTTTTTTAATACAGCATAACATGTATGGGATTTATCGCAATCCAAAATATTTTAAAAAATTTCGATGTTTTAACGATATATCGATGTTTTTTTTTAAAACATTCGAGGTTTTGAAACATCGAAGTTGAAAACTATCGATGTACCCACTATCGATAGTTTTGCAGCCCTACTCCTCCCTATACTATGCATAATACACAAAATTGATTATCTGATATCTTCGTTGTTTATTATCCGACTGGGCTGCACATCGCAGCAAACATTCACTGCATCTTAAGCATTATTCATGCAAAGAACACAGACAGTGACTCTAAAACCGTACATGCTAAGAATATTTTTCCCAATTTGACGGGTTATTGTTTGTATTTGCGCGTATATTTGTGTGTATAAGTGAATGTGTGTATGTATATGATGCTCCTGTATCGACGCCCAAGGCAAATCAAAGTACAGGGCCTCTTACTGTCGGTTTCGTCCGAGTGAAGCTTTCCGAGCTTTTTGATCCTGAACTTAAGTTTGATAAGCATATCTCATTAGCTGTTAGGGTTAGTCGAATGAGTTAAACGATCCCTATATTGCCAAAACTCTTCACACTGCTCTGGTTCGTGCTGTTCTGGAATATGGATCCTATGTATGGTATCCACATTATAAGACTCATAAGGACATAATTGAGTTAGTGCCTCTCGCATCGGTTGGGCCTCTGGTGGTGCTGCGTATAGCATGGGTCCAAGCGTTAACATATCCATGTTTGTTGAATGGAAAATTGTAAAAACAAAACTAATCGGAAGCACTGTGAATGTAAATTGGTTGTCTACAGTGTGTCGCTTGATTATTTGCGATATATTATAAAGCAGACTGTGGAGAACAACTGAGTAACAGTTGCTATTTGACAATCATTTTCGCATGAAGGATCTGGCATTAATAATACTCAAGAGCGACAATTTGTTCCATGCTGGAAATAAAACTCTAAACTGTATAGAGGAAACGTGTAGTGAACCCTTGGGGTGACCAAAATGACTAATGGGGTGAATTGGGATTATAATATTTGTTGTGCTTTCATATTTTCATGATGACATTTATTACATTCGATTCATTGTCGCTGAAAACTTGACAAAATGCAGCGAGACATTTCCCCACTCGATTCGAATGTGAGAATCATAAGAGTGTTTCAAGCGTTTTTACAGTCAAATTGTTTTTATTCACTTATACAAATAATCTAAAGCTCACTGCGTATCGAACTCGAGAAACAACACAACACAACAACAACAACAATAACAATAACGAACTACCCAGAAGGGTGAATACTCGTATGGAGGGTTGACAGTGACTTGACTCAAATCCACTCGACTGAAAGCCGTTGCAATCACTTGAAACAATCGAAATGGTCAGACCCTGACTCCCCTGACTTCCCCTCCCTCAGACTGAGCAAAATTCTGTGCGTATTAAAATGAATCGAACAAATAATAATAGTAACTACTATTAAGCATAAAATCAACAACTCAAATCAGAGATAAAACATAACTGAAAGACAAACCTGAATACGTGCCTCTGGCAAACCAATTTTTTCTGCAAGCCTCTCCCGCGCGAAAACATCCGGATAGTGCGTCCGTTCAAACTCTGTCGTCATCATGTAGCGAGAATATTAAAATATCATGCATATAAGATAAACGGAAATATATTCTGTATAGTACAGTATAATCGGGGACAAACCTTTTTCCAGACTATCAATTTGTTCGTTGGTAAATGAGGTGCGATTTCTTTGCAACTTGCGTTTTAGTCGTAGCCGCATCTGGGAATCTTCGTCGCCGGATGAGTTGTGATCCGAGTTGCCATCCGATGTGCTTTCGTGCGAGTTCGGGTGAGAAACATCGCCAGGGTAAAGATCAGCTAATAGTCGAAAGAAACATATGATCAATTTATCAAGATTAATTCACTTCATTTTATTCCTATTACACTCTGTACTTTAAACGACTTTTCTGTCTAACAGGCAGAAGAAAGCATGCTAAACCACATAAAATAATTATATTCTAGACTCGAACGACGACTGCCAACTGTATCATTTTTTATTTATGATAAAATCAACTAAGAGTAACAGTTCCTAATACCATAGTATCTAAATAATCTTACAGATTTAATAAATACTTATTTGGAAAGAAGTGTTCTTTAAAAATGTTTGGAATGTGGGTTTTTCTCACATTATGCGCATGCTGCTCTCCCTTGCCTAGAACAGAAATTTTAATCTCGAATATCTCCGGTGTTTACTATCCGATTGAGCTACAATTCACAGCACAGATAAAGGTTACCATAAGATTATTGTATGCCAAGTTTGTACATTTAAAATTGTAGCTGTGGTAGTTTTTCGCGGTTTGCGAGGGAAGGGGGCAGGTATCAAAAATCTAACACAAACTTGATCTACATATAGAGGTATCTAACAGCCAAACATGATGTCTCTAGCTCTTACAGTTTCCGAGATCCAGGTGTTCACACAGACGGACAAACGGACATGGCTATATCGACTCAGCTAGTCGTCCTGATCAAGAATATATATACTTTGTGGGGTCTGCCACGCCTCCTTGTGCCTGGTACATACATTTCTGAGTTGCACAATCTTAATAGATCCTTTTGTACTTTTTTAAAATACAGGGTATAAAGAGCTCAGGTCTTTTGGACAAAATATTTGTAAAACACTTTCAAACAAACAAATCACAAACGAGCAAAAGTGGATACTTTTTTCTTGTATGTGAATTTTTGTAAAGTTAATGAATTTTAAAAGATTTTACAGGCATAAAAGTTGAGAAGTGGTAAAGATGTATCCACTGCTGTCGCCACTGTATTTCTGTATTTGCTAAGATCTGTACTAGACCCCTTACTTAAGAGGTACAAAAGTGACAGATGTGTGTAACAGACAAAAGGAGGCGTGCTAGACCGTGGTGAAGTATATATTTTCTTGATCAGGACGACGGGCTGAGTCTATATAGCCCAGTTTGTTGGTTGAAACAGCCAAGTTTATGATTACATAATATTTAATCGGCTCCTTAATGGAATACATTTAAATTGTTATTTGATCATTGTACTGATTAACCGGTACTTGATTACTTTCTTTTCATATTGACAACTGAGTTGTAGCTTCCATTTTCTTTATTGTTTTTCCTTATCTACAATAAATATTGACCTACACACACACACACACACACACACTCATGGAGTGCTGTTGCAACTGTGTGTGGTTGAAGCGGTAAGGGCATTTAGAGGACTTTGGAGAGGGCGCAATTGGGATGCCTGGGATTCTGCTACTTATTGGTAAAGGGACATATGTCAGCCTTGTTTATCGATTGCAGAACAAACAAAAGCAATTGAGAACAACAAATAACGAAGAAGAGGAACAGCGATAGCAGTCAGCGCACTACAAACGCAGCAAAAGAATTATACGCTTCTCAATTAGATTTAATGACAAACAACAAATGACCAACAAATGTACTATTTGTTTGCCCCGATGTTTGATCATCTGTGACAAAATGTTTTCATTGTGACTGTTGTTGACTATTCAGTCCCTTGGGGTGGTTTAGTTAATAATGTCAATGTTTCGACTGCCATACGCAGTTCGCAGTTTCTTTCACTGCCCTCTGATTCTTCATAATTGCAATCAATCTGATTTGCGTTAGGTTATTAGCTAACAGTTGGACATATGCACGTATTTGCCAAGCATTTTACATTTTCAGAACAGACACACTTGCCACATTAGAGTTGTGTCAAATCTCTCTACACAAGAACAATTGAACTACTCACTTAACTTACCGAAGGCACTAAACCTAAACTAGGTCTAGGTCTACAGTAGGTCTTACGACATTTTTTTTATGTGTTTACTCCGAACAAACGGTCTTCAAGAATCGCAATTCATTGTAGATCTTTTTATTAAGAAAATAGGTAAAAACGTCTTTAATATAGTTCCACGGATGCATATGATTGTTGCTTGAATCGAAATCTTTTTAATAAAGAACAGCTTAAAAGCCAACTGCATTTATGCATGTATTTTTGTACATACAGGGCGAATCACAAGCTTTGTTGACTAGCACCACGCTAAAAAATATGGCAAGCTACAGTCGGACGCAACCGCCAGTAAGAGACACCGTCATTTGCTTTGCCTTGGGCGTTAATAACAGCTGCACGTATACATATATATGTAGATACTCACATACACTTATACATTCAAATATACGCGCAAATACAAACAATAACCAATACTCTCACATACGTACATGCCCGTAATCCAAAATTACGCATACGCCCTATGAACACCGAGATCTCGGAAACTATAAGAGCTAGAGACGTAATTTTTTTATTTGGTTTGTGTATTACATAGGCAAGCCAAGTTTATGTTTTTAATTTGATATCTCATCTCCCTCCCCCTCAAATTTACAAAAATGTTCTTAGTATATACAGTTTTAGAGTCACTGGATTCATTTTCATCGGATAATAAACACCGGAGATATTGGACAACAAACACTAAGCCGTATGCGTGATTTTTGATTGTGACTTTGAATTTCTATGAGTATTGGTTATTGTTTGTATTTAAGTATATATAATTGTATGCATAAGTGTATGTGTGTATGCGCGTGTGTGTGAGTATGTACATACATATATGTATGCTGCTGTTATTATCGACGCCCAGGGCAAATCAAAGTATGTACACGGTATCCTACTGTCGGTTGCGTCCGACTGTAGCTTTCCCTACTTTTTTAAAGTACAGGGTCTTGAACAATTACAAAGCATATAGGATCTGGTTTAAATTTCCATTATATGAATGTATATTAAAAAAACAGTACAAATTAATATATATTGGAGGCAAACATAGTATAGTATTTATAGTTTATACTTTCAGGCACACATTTCCATTCCAGTCCCAATTTCAAACCCAACCCAACCGGACAAAATTTTGTATAGCAAAATATCCCAAATTTTGGTTTTACGACCTCAGTGCGAACTAATTTTGTTCAATTAATTTGTTTGGATGTCCGTTTTGTTCTGTGAGTCTGATTTTCGATTTTCGACTTGAGCCTTCGTTGGTTGACGGTAAACATATCATGTTGGTGACATTATCGTACATGTGTATGTTTCAAAATCCAGAGAGCGTTTTTTAAGAATTTTTGCTTGCATTGACCATATAACTTTCAACTAAATTGTGTTACACCTTTAATGCGTGAGTTACTTTATAACACTTTTGCATAAAAAACTCAATTCGTAAAAAACGGCATATACGATATTTTCGCGAAAGGGGGCTGATATATTGCATAGTTTCACAATTGGGGTGGATGACTATGGATAGCCGACGATAGTTTCGTTGCAGCCATCAATAACTATCGACATTGATAATGTGCGGAATTAAATAAAAAATAAATATGCAAAACTACTAAAATTTCTAGGTTTTGATTAAAACTTAAAAAAAAAATATAACAAATTTTTCATTTATTAAAATGTAAAATTAAGTATTATGTTTCTTTCAGTCAACGTTCAGTCCAACGTTATAAAATTATTTGTCCAGCTTAACCAAATATCCGCTCGGACTCGACTGATATCGACTCTACACAGAAATTTATTCATTCTTTTGAAAAGAACACTCAACTCAATTTTCAGTGATACATAATAGACACCTAAAGAAAAACTATCGGTCACCATCAGTACCCGGCCATCGGTAGTTCTCCACCTCTACAGCACAACTGTAATAAGCGTAAACGAGTGATTGTATTAAGCGGCATATTAATCAAATCATGCGGAACAACCGGATCAATACTATAAAATTCAAAGCCTTCAAGAAAATAACGAACAGACAATAGAAGTCAAGTTAGTTTCTGATTTTTGATATCTCTTCAAATTCGTGAAAATATTATCTTAGCTGGCATCTTATACCCAATTCGCACTCAGGTCTTAGGACTTTTTTTTGGGGCTACGACCTTTTAGGTGTTTACACTGAGCAAACGGTCGTAAGTCGCAAGTCGAAATCAGCTGTTTTTTGTTTAAGCCCTGTATGCACCATCCCGAAATTTTACATTACATATATAAAAAGCGTAGGCATGGAATTTTTTCCGTACGGAATTGAAATGTTTGGTATGCAGCACTGAATAAAAAAACACGAGCCGAATATCGATAAGTTCATATGTATTGTCATCGTGTGGGTGTGGGGCAACTGACATTTCGCACGAAATAAATCAAAACAATTATTCCGTACGGAAAAATAGAGGGCAAAACAAAAAATGCTTATATCATTTAGATGCGAAACAAAATTAGCAATAATAAATGCAGATAAAGCGCAGGCCTGTATTTGGGTCATTAGAAATAGTGAAATAGAAATATTCAGACTTGTACATACATATAATAATATGTATTACTTATTTATTTATTTGCTTGTTCTTTTCAATATCTGTACTTATTTCAATATTTCCAACGCTGCCTCCTTTTAACATTCTCTTCTTCATTTTTTATTAAGAAGTACCCCAATGTTACCATTGCTAAGTCCAAAACTTCGTCGCTCGTTTTAATTCCAATATATTTTCACTTTGGTACAACAGTTGATAAAAAAAAGTGTTACCAATTCAAAATAAGGGTTACCAATTTAAAATAATTGTTAACAATTTAAAATAAGTGTTACCAATCAGTCACATGCCCTTGTGCACACTGGATGAAAACAGTTATGTCAAACTAATACAATCCACACCCACGGAATATATTGTAATTTTTCTGGACGAAATTTTCGGGATGGGGAATACAGGGCTTTACATTTAATTTGATTCGTGACTTGCAGTATAAATTAAAAGTTTTTGATAATAAAATGGAGAAAATAATTATTGATTTAATTGCTCAGTCCCAGATAATGGTGGACATAAGCGAAACGGAGTGTAGCGAAGAGGCGCAGCGCATGGAATATGCCCTTAAAAGCCATTTGGAACAAATGGCAAAAGTAGTTGTAGTTTTCAAAACTGAATTAATTAAGACCTATGTATATGGGTGCATGTAATAACAAATTGTGTTATTCATTAAAAATGTTTAATAATCAATGGTATATTTAGAAAATTAAATATTAACAAATAAATTTACTTTTGAATTCCTTTCGTTTGTTTACTTTTTTATTAACTGTAAACAGAGTTAAATTGCGGGTAAATTTCTCAATGCTGCCATATTTTTAGCAGAAAATCGTTTTACAACACTTTGGATTTTTTTGGTGGCAGCTCTAACGACTAGTCCCAAATTCAAACCCAACTGACAAGATTTTTGTAGCATCTACAGTAGCAGCGAATGTTTTTAATATTAGGTATAAGTAAAGTAAAGTTAATGGCTGAGCTGCTCGTCTATAAAGTCGCCGGGAATAATAATCCTGATTCCCTTGATTTATTTGTCATTGCCGTGGTCAAGTGCGTTTCCAGTCAAATGAATATAGTAAGAACAAATTTGCGTTTGGGTTTTTTTTTTTAAATCATAGCCATTTTTCGTACATTTTTTTTTTATTAATCTCACAGATATGAATTGCGAAGACTGGGAGAATGTTGCATATGTAGCTACAACTTACCTCAAAAATATATACATCCAAAAAAAGTAAATTATGAAATTAATGATTTGTTAAGTGCTTTAATTTATATAGTAACATAAAAAGCGCATAGGTTTTGTATTATTCTGACAACACTAAAATAAAATATTTAACTTCTTTTCAAATGCTTTATTATATATTATAGTATTAAAATGTATATTGATAAATGTAGTTTTACAAATTATGAAACACAAGCGAAGATTAAGTAAAAATGTAAATACATATTAAATTAACCAAGATTTATTTTAATATAGGGATTCCTGAAACTGATTTTGATTTGATTTTGATTTGCTTTTAGATAATCAAAATCAGTTGACGGAATGACCTTTTTTGCGGACTGATTTGATTTTGATTTGCTTCTGATTTTCAGAACATCTGGCAGCCTTGCCAAATAGTGGCTCCGTCCACTTCAAGACACTGGTCCTCTTTCTCTTCAAATTCTAAAACATATTTAAAACTTTAAGTAATTCAGTAATTTATTATAAAATTGCAGAATGCTTACAAAGTATTCCATTTTCAAATAGCTCTCATAAACACCAAGTGTTGCCACTTGTTTTCTACATAGTAAACGGTCACACAAGGGTGAACGGTCTCACAGCAAGATAATCAAAATCAAAATCAGCTTCGGAGCTGATTATGCTAAAAAATTTAGTGTGACCGTCATTTCCGTACTTTCTTTGGTCACACACAAAATTTTGTATGGAACAGTTGCGAACAGCTGATTGTCATAATCAAAATCAAATCAAAATCAGTTTCAGGAATCCCTATAATGTGTTTCTGCGTGCGAAACCTCCCTAGTACTGACGTCTGCAGTGTTTCAGTGTTGCACAACAGAAATTGGGTTACGATTGGCTATTCATCGCTGCAACTATCGAGTCAAATCAAATGTATTCATATAGAGATGTGTTAATATGATTCAAATAATCGGGTAACTTATGATCTAAAATAAGGAAATAATACGGCAAGGCTTGGCAGTTATTTTTTTAATACACTTGCATTTGGGTATATCTTGTTTTCCAGCATACTTTTAGCTTAATTTTGCTAAGAATCTAGCTTATGCGGGTGCCATCTGACCACCTGACATCACAGACTCTACGGTCCCCAAGAGTTTAAAGACGGAGTCGCTTTTCATCGTTCACTACTCTCGTTTACATCTACCACTCTCAAAAGTTGACTAGCTCAATTGTTCTTGTTCTGAACAATTCGATAAAACTGTGTTCTATATATTTTATGGTATACTGTGGATCTATGTATATTCCTTGCACCCCTGCCTGTTACATAGCACAAAGATACAGCCTTTTTAACAGGCCCAGGGTGTACAGCTTGAATTTTGATACATTTATTGACTTACTTATGTATGTACATATGTATACACAAAACACTCTCTTAGCGGACACCGCTCCAATCGGGACAGCTGCTTTCTACGAACATTTTTTCTACGACATTCGTTTACTTTTCGCACAACTTCATTCCTTTTTTAAAAGCACTTACCTCGTTTTTGGACTTCATCTCGAGCTATTTGGCCAGATAAATTCGTTGGTACCGCTGTTGGCGTCGGAGGTATTGTCAAATGGGCTGTAGTAGTGTTGCTCGGATACCATGCCCATGCGCCAGATTGTCCATTGAACATTCTAAGTTTCTCATAGACCGATTCGTTTTGTTGCTGGGCCTGCTGCTCCTTTTGTGACGCTAAATTGCGCAACACACGATTAATAGATGAAACCTGTAATTAAAGTCAAAGAACAAGTGAATATCCATACATATGTATGTATGTACAAGTGCATGTGTATGCACACGCACAACTGCAACTTAGTGAAAATGTGAAAGAAGTCAGTTTGGTCTGTTCTGTAAAGTGTGGTTAACTTCCTACCCTTAAAGAAACACAGCACGGCCTTCTGTGATTGGCCCCGGTATTCCATCCAATCACAGGCTTTGTCATTACGTGCGAGCGAGACGGCAATACAGAACGTCATGCTATAGCTTACTCGTTTATGCGTATGTAAACTTATAACAGTATACAGCACCTGCACTCTTCGCTCTGCCACCCTACGCTACTTTCTGTGTAGTCATAATTCATATGTACTGTGTATGCATTGTGAGCACTTTTCGCATAATGCATGCAGTACTCACTCTGGTGTAATTCATAAAACTAAATTCGTATGCATACATATGTATGTATGTATGTACATATGTATGTATGTTAGATATGCGCGAAGTTTGCATGAGGATGTAAGCCTGGCGAGCATATAGATACAGATTTTTATAACTGCTTCTGTTAATTGATTATTTCAGAAATAAATAATTAAAGTGAACATACACATTTACATACATATGTATAAAGCAATCCTAATAGAACAATACAATCTTAATAATTTTAGTTTAAATGTCTTAAATGAGCTGTAATTTATATATGTATGGAGATACCCATACCATGTAATCAATATATGTACATATGTACATATATTATATGGAAAACTTTTACAAAAGGCAGCATACGGTTGTTGAAATTTATGAGAAAAAAATATTAATGAATTCTGGAATTTTTGTACAACTTTAAGCAACTATAACTCACATATTACGGTAAGCAATAAATATTGTCGGTTAAAATATCTATGTATGTATATCGATGGTAAGAATAGGTAGAATAACATCGTACAATTGCAATTCTCTGATCTGATCTGTAATTAAATACGGCTCGGTTCAAACTGCCGCATCAAATTCGTTGCACAATAAAAAATTTGCGTAAGGGGTGCAATCGATGGCCGCAGTGAGCATTTTCCAATTAAACGGTTCGAGTACACTCAATTCAATTTAAACTTAAATTTAATTTCCGTCCTACACGAAAGTATTCCCACAATGATGTGTAAAGGACTGTTTTTCGAGCATTTTAAGAAATCATTTAAATGTTCTTGAAAATACACATACATATGTATGTATACTACTATTTTGTTCATAAGCTATAAATAGTTGAAATAAGGCATTAAATACTATAAGCATGTTGCACAGATAACACGCAGATCACCAGCAATGCACTCCTGGTTCTGCAATATTGACTATGTGGTAACACTATGTCAGTTTATTATTTCTTTTAAGCTCCGTACAGAGAAGAGATAAGTTCTTAGCCTATTAAATTGGCAATTATTTCGTTTCGGCTTGTAAAACATTAGGGTGCCCACGTATATTAAGAAAACTATACAATGAAATAAAAACTCGGAAAGCTACAGTCGGTTTTAACGGACAGTCGGAGACCCTGTACTTTCTTTTGCACACACACACGCTAACAAACACTCGCACATGCACACACATCGTAAAGTCACACGCAACCACGCATACACACTTTTGCACATACATTAAGTGCATACTCGCTCTGCTCCCCCCTTGCCTAGTACAAGAAATTGAATCTTGAATATCTCTGGTGTTTTTTATCCGATTGGGCCACAATGCACAGCACAGATTAAGGATACCATAGGTTTATTGTATGCTGAACACAGTTGGTATCTTTAAAATTGTGGCTATGGGGTTTTTTTGCGGTTTTTGGGGGGAGGTATCAAAAATCGAACACAAACTTGGTTTGCTTGCACTATAGAGGAATCTAACTGGCAAATATGATGTCTCTTTGTGCCTTTGTGATATGTGTGTATGTGTGCATTGTTAGCATTAGCTGCTGCAAGGGAAAGTACATGGCCTCCTACTGTCGGTTGTATCCGACTGTGGCTTTTCAGGTTTTATTATAAATATGCCTGTTAGTTTTCATGGCTTGGTGTACAACATTTGAATGAAACTTGAACGCGGATCTATTAAGAGTGACTTAAGCATCGTCATTATGTACGAGTATATTGCAATTCAGTTAAAAATTGGGAAACCTTTGATGTCTTTTGATCTCTTTATGTGAAATTGTACAAAAAATCATTCATTATAATCCTAACAGTGCAACGTCAACGAGCAGCACGGGCAACTGAATGCAAAGAATACTCAAGTCCACCAATGTGGGGACCGTAGGACACAGGACACAGGACACAGTACACGTGCCAACACTTAAGGTCTAAAGTGTTGCTTTCCATGTTTCCCTGTTAATACCGCAGTGAAAGAAACATTCGTCATGTGGATGTCGTAAGTTCTCCCTTTCATGTCGCTTCAACACAAATATTTCTTAAAAGCAGTCGAAAGATAGATTCCTTGACAAAATATATAAAGTCATGATTGGCCTCGGATTCATAAACAAATTATTCGAGAACCTCACAGAAACTACATTACTAAAACTTTTGGAATAGTTTATTAATATACCTTTCATTTTAATATATAGTACAGTGCGTTTCGTAATAATAAGACACTTTAGAATTTGTAAAAACAAAATTAATAGGATTTATGCAAAACCGATTGGTATTATGCAAAACCGATTGTAAAACAAAATTCGGCTTTTGAAAGCTTTTGTTACCAGATATAAGATATATATAAGTGTCTTATAATTATGGAACGCACTGTTTAGACCGAAAGACCCAAACGAATGACCGGTTCAGATGAATAATACAAGAAGAATTAAAACCAATACTTACATATGTATGTTATAGAAAAAAGTGTCCTCTTAAGGGGGCAACCTCTAAAGAGAGGTGCCCATTCGGGAGTTTTCACTGTATTTAAGTATCTATCTACATATGTATGTACATACATATGTATACTCTCAGGGGAGGTTTTCCATGCTGAGTTTTTTTTATTTAAATTACACCCCTTGTTCTGTATGTACATATGTACTTAAAACATTGCACAGACGTACTCACACACGCTTGTTTTCATTATTTTTTCGATTCACTGCTTTGTAATTCTCTAAAATGGTTAATTTAAATTGCATTGAATATAGCAGCACAGAGGCAATCATATATGTGTATGTGTTTAAGGGTATGTACAGACACATTTGGAGTTGAATTTATTACATTAAGTTTAGTAATCTCATATACTTTACCTGCTTGGACTATAATAATTTAATAACTTATTGGAGGACAAAATATTTATTGTATTTATCTTCAATTTTATAAATATTACATTTTTTATGTACATTGATAAAAAAAATGGGGACGCCTACAGTCGGGCGCAACCGACAGTAGAAGACCCTCTACTCCACTCTACTCTATTCACATACACATGCACTTCCACATACTCTTATACATACAAATATACGCGCAAATACAAACAATAACCTCGTACACTGAGGCTTCCCCCCTCCTCCAGACAAATGCCTAGTACAGAAAATTTATTGTCCAATATCTCCGGTGTTTATTATCCGATTGGGCTGCAAATCGCACCAAACATTCAAAGCATCTAAATCTTTCTTCATGCAAAGAAGGAAGACAGGGACTCCAAAACTGTATATGCTGAGAATGTTTTTGCGAATTTTTGCTTGCACTATAGGCCATCTAACTGTCAAATATGAGATCTAGGACAGACAGACGGACATGCCGACTCTGCTCGCCGTCCTGATCAAGAATATATATACTTTGCGGGGTCTGCCACGCCTCCTTCTGCCTGACAAGTGACAAATGTCATTTGCACAAACTTAATAGACCCTTTAGTACTTTTTTAAAGTGAAGGGTCTAAAAACCGTAAAACCTTAAATTAAGACTTTCTGCTATTTTAGGTCATTTTAAATAACAGTCAAGGATAAAACACCGAAAAATGGAAAATCTTATTTTGACACAGGAGTATATTGGTTTGCCTCACACTCATGGAACTGCATATGGATAGAGTAGTATTGATATCTCGCCTGCACTTTCAGGTCACACCCGTTCTATTTCAACATGAATTGCCTTTGCTCCAATGAGGGCTGCTATTTCATGCCGAAAAATCTTTTGCAGTACTTAGCGAAGTGTCTAAGTTGTCATACACACCGTAGGGTTACCGCAAGGCGGAGTTTGCCGAATTCACTCCGGATGAGATAAATATTCACGTCTTCGATATGTTTTATGTTTTAGAAGAATAGTATTTTATTTATTTATATACATAATAATATTAACAATAAGTACAATATTAAAGCAAATGGCTATGAGCGAGCAATAGCGCCGAGGCCTTCAGCTCTGGGCGAACTACTAAGACTATTTTAAATAAGGGTGCTTAAATTAGAAAGTCTAATGAAACTATATATTGTGTGGAGTCATCAAGAGGTGGCAGAACGGAAGAGAATTGGGGAAGCGGGTTGTTTTGATACTCGCTAGTTTGGTCCGCATAGTTGCCAAGGTGGTTTGGAGTCTTCTGTCAGTAAATAGGAGTGAGTGGCATTGCAGTGGATATCGCACCTGTTCACAGTTAGGGTTGACCACATTACACCTGTGGATAAATGATCCTCAAGGTAGACAGAGATTGCTTTCCCTAGATCTCTTTGGAATGAAGGTGTTTATTTGTGCATTTGGCTCCACTGTCAGTCAATTTCGTTACCGTGAATGCTTTTATGGCTGGGTGGATACCCAGATCTGGATAGATCAGTCCTAGCTTAGAGCATCTCTTATTTGACCAATAGTTGGGTTTTGTGTTTTCTACGTTGCGAACAGCTTCCAGAGTAGAAAGGCTGTCGGTACATATGACAAATATACCGGCACTAGCTTAAGCATAAGCTATGGCTCTATGGATGACTACTGCCTCTGCTGAGAATATTGAACAATATTTCGGTAGGCTGCCGGTTTCAATAATTTTCTCTTTGAGATCAACACTCGCAAATTATGTATTGTGTTGACTTTTCGTTCCATTGGTGAACAACCATGTTCTATTTTCAAAGATGTCCTCAGTCGATTCTTAAGCAATAAAATTGTGAACAAACATTCCACTAGTAGTGTCCTTTGGGAACTGTTGTAGGTTGGAGTGAATGCAGGATTCTCGCAGAAGCCGAGGGGGTGCCGAGGATAGAAGCGAAGTCTGATGTTTAGCTGCTTAGAGAGAGAGCCACGCATCGACGAATACGAGTGTAGTAGAAAGGCATCTTCTTCTTTTGCGTTACTTACAGCTTTTCGCGTTTCAATCTGCAGTAGTTTGTTTGGCGAGCAGAAAAGTTATTGGATGAGTTTGGATGTGCATTCTAATATATGAGATTGTATAAGCGGCAGTCCTGCTTCACGTAAAATGCATTTCGTAAGAGATGTTGGAAAAGCATTTATACTTCGTCGTAATGCGGTGTGGTAGGAAGGATTAAGGATTCACCTTATATGTTGCTTTGCGCACCATCTAAAATTGGCAGCGCGTATTCTATTATGGCGAGTATCAGAGCTCTTGAGGCATTTATTAAGGAGTTTACATTGATCAGAGCATGTTGAGAAGAAATGTATCTTATAATGGTATCTAAGTTTTTTTTTTTCACAGAAAGAATTATAATATAAGAAGCCGGACAAAATTGTGCATTTGACGTTTGTGTTGTAACCAGCAGAAAGAAGTATTGTAGACCCCATTAACTACATTTTTCTATATGGGCATATCCGCCAAATGGTCAACCAGGACCGAAAAAAAAAATCTTCTCAATCATCGTAATCATCATAATACAATGAATCCATACCATATATCAGTTGTTTTATGGCCTAAAAACTTAAAAAATTTAATTTCTTTACTTTTAGCTACTTTTAAAGGCATTTTTATGTTTAATTATTTCGCAAGGAAAACATACGATATGTTTGCACTTTTTCTACCAAATCTCTTCACTGTAATATAATAAGAAGGAAATATGAAGTTATTCATAAAAGAAGTAGATGTAAACCAAAAAAAAGAAAAAGAAATAAAGCAACATGGAAAAATCGTACGTTCGCGACCGGTACTTAATTCAATTAAAAAAAAAAAAAAACAAATGGAGATATTTTCTTGGGAATAGGCTCAATAGAAAGCTACATGGATATATTTTAATAGTAAAGTTATTGCTTTAGAATATTCCATCCCAATTCGCTGATTTTTGCATTTTACTAGATTAAGCCAAAGTTGACTTCCATTTTGCGTACGTTTCGACCGCATGTTTTCCGCCAATATTTAAAAAATGAAAACTCGATAAACCCCATAATTTACACTAAACAAAGAGCTATAGAAAAGCAAAAGAAAATGTTCAGAAAACGTTTGTTTTCTATATTCTTTTTGCATTAAACGCGTAAGCACGTACGTTTGCGACCCGTGGAAATGCCCATATATATACAGTAGTTCGTTTTGACTGACTGACTGACTGACTGATCATCAACGCACAGCCCAAACGGTAAGATATAGCGACCTAATTTTTCGCAAAATGATTGCTTATTACCCTTAGATGCACATTAAGAGCTCAAATCTGCAAACCTCCTCAGCCTTCTAACCGCGAAGAGCAACTGTAGCCACACTTTTAATTTTTTAGTTTATAAGTAGCTATTGGCTACCTAAATCTATTGTGATTTCAGCCTAATTGGACAATAAACAATGGAGTTATTCGATATTCATTTAATTGGCATGGGGAAGGGGGAATGCAAAATAATGCTCGCATGCCAGATGTGCTGTGTATACGTATAATATACGTGTGAGCATCGATATGCTGCCATATTCGTGTAAAATAGTTATTCCCCCTGCATCCTCCGTAGACACTGCAGAATCCACAACAACAACCATTTCATATATTGTTACAATCTGCACAATGTCGAAAATTTAAATACTAATTTCTATTAGACAAATATATCTTAATATTTTTATTGCATATAGGTGTTATATTGTATATACATTCATAGAACATATAAATCGTTTTTTTCCTGCCATTGTTTTTAGACCCTGTACTTTAAAAAAGTACAAAAGGGTCTATTAAGTTTGTGCAACTCAGAAATATATGTAACAGGCAGAAGGAGGATTGGCAGAACCCACAAAGTATATATATATATTTCAGATTTCAGGGAACTCTGCCCCCTGTTTAATGGCGTCGTGACGGGTTTTTTCATTGTATATATATAGTATATATATATAGTATATATACATATATAGTATATATATATATATATTTCATCAGGACGCAGAGCAGAGTCAATATAGCTCTGTCTGCATAAACACCGAGATCTTTTTGTTAGGCTCGAGTATTGATTTTCGATATCTCCTCCCTCCCCCTCAAATTCGAACATATTACCTTCGCTTATACAGCAGACACTGTTTTAGAATCACCGACTTTCGACTTGCATTAACAAAATCTAAGAATGCTTGTTGCGATTTGCTCAATCTGATAATAAACTTTGCAGATATTAAATAATCAGATATTTTTTACACTAGGCAGAGAGTGAGGGGCCGGGGAAGCTATAGGGTGTATGCGTGTGACTTTGCGATTGTGGGTATATAATGCGGGTATGTACATATATGTAAATCGACTGCGTAGACTGTACCCTTTCCGATTTATTTTGTTTTTTTAACTTCTAAAATTCTAAAATCACGATTTTATGCCAAACAATTTTTAGATTGTAGCCAAATGCACATTCAAATTTAAGTTAATAGCAATTGAAGAATTAAATTACCGTACTTTGTTATCTTTTCTTTTCCTAATAATAATAGTCTACAAAATTTAAATGCAAGCTCTAGCTCTACTTACTGTGTGATACTGATTAAAAAATTAATATCGATTCTTGCTTTTTGACCAGCTCTGTCTGTCAATCTGGCCGTTCAGATTTGCAAATAATTGAGAACAAAAAGAAAAAACTCGGAAAGGTACAGCCGGACGCAACCGACAGTAGGAGACCCTGTACTTTGATTTGCCATGGGAGTTGATAACAGCAGCAGCATATAGGTACATACTCACATACACATGCACTTATACATACACACATACACTTATACATACAAATATACGCTCAAATACAAACAATAACCAATACTCATACAGAAATTCACACTCACAATCAAAAATTACGCATACGCTCTAGTGCCCGCATATACTGTAGCTTCCCCCCTCCCCCTACCATCTGCCTAGTAAAGAAAATTGTTTGTCCAATATCTCCGGTGTTTATTATCCGATTGGGCGGCAAATCGCACCAAACATTCAAAGCATCTAAAGCTTTATTCACACAAAAAAGAAATCCAGTGACTATAAAACTGTATATGCTAAAAACATTTTTGTAAATTTGACGGGGAGGGGGATGGTATCAAATTAAAAACATAAACTTGGCCTGCCTATGTAATACACGAACAAACAAAAAAAATTACGTCTCTAGCTCTTATAGTTTCCGAGATCTCGGTGTTCATACAGACGGACGGACAGACAGACAGACGAACAGACGGACATGGCTATATCGACTCAGATCGTCGTCCTGATCAAGAATATATATACTTTATGGGGTCTGTCACGCCTCTTTCTGCCTGTTACACACAAATGTCATTTGCACAAACTTAAAAGACCCTTTTGTACTTTTTTAAAGTACAGGGTCTAGAAAGTATGATATAGAAAGTACAGCGTATTTTTCAGTCAGGTACATCCGACTGATTGGCGGTGATCCTACTTTTTTCTTAACATCCACATACGTTTTACTTAAAGATCTTTGTACACAGGGAATACAAAAGTTATTGTTTAAACTTTAAAGAATAATCTGCGGCTTCATTCAGTCTGTGAATGGCTTAGAGGAGGCTTGAAGAAAACCGAAAAACCGCTCTAGTTCCCATTGTATTGATAGAGTGGAATTAGTAGCGCTAGAGAAGATGAATTTGTTTACCTGATAGGAGAGTGAAAATTTTTTTGCTGTTTGCCTGAAGGGAAGATGTGCAGCAGATCACAGCCTATCTAAATACTAATCCATTTTACAAAACGATGGGCAGACAATGTATTGAAATTACTTAATCCATAAGTCTTCAGTTTGCTACATCTTGATAGCTGATGGACGACTGCTCCGGCCTTTATTTTGTTACATTGTGTTGTTGTAAATGCTGAGTACCGTGTAGGCATCAACCTCAAATTCCTTAGGACTATGGTCGTTATTATCGAGGTCAGACTGCTCAAAAAGAACCCCACATGAAATTGCCGTCGGGTATACTAGTTTTTCCGTTCTCTTTGTAACTCCAACGGGTTACTGTAATCACGAAAGTAATTAGACTCCGATGATAACCACCCACTTTAAAAATAAGTTTAAGTTTTCATAAATTTCTGAAAAACAATGTTATGCTAAAAATCGTGGCATATTTTCAAAAGGTATGTATGTACAGAGTCTAGAAAAGCACTTCCATGCAATAGTATACTCGTACTAGACTAAAACGTGTTAATAAACATTAATATATTTCTCGTTCCTTCTTAATTATTAATTATTGTCAATAAAAACATAAAGCATATATTGATTCAATGCTGAGAAAATAACTTTTCGAACTTTTTAGACCCTGTACTTTAAAATAGTATAAGAGGGTCTATTTAGTCTGTGCAAATAACATTTGTGTGTAACAGGCAGAAGGCGGCGTGGCAGACCTCATAAAGTATGTACTATGTTCTTGATCAGGACGGGGAGCTGAGTCGATCAAACCATGTCCGTCTGTCCGTCTGTATGAACACCGAGATCTCGGAAACTATAAGAGCTAGAGAGGCGTAATTTTTTTGTTTGCTTCGGGTATTACATAGGTAGGCCAAATTTATGTTTTTAATTTGATATCTCATCCCCCTCCCCATCCAATTTCCAAAAATGTTTTTAAACGAAATCAGATCATAAACAAATAAGTTAATAAGGAAAGTAGTGAAGCATAATTTTCATTAATACGCCCTTACGATTCTTTGCATGAATAAAGCTTTAGATGCTTTGAATGTTTGGTGCGATTTGCAGCCCAATCGGACAATGAACACTGGAGATATTCGAGATTCAATTTTCTGTATTAGGCAAGGGGGGGAGCAGCGAGCATGTACATAAGTGCGTGTGTTGTTGCAAAATGTATGTATGTGTACACATTGCTAGCATTAGCTGCTGTAAAGGAAAGTACAGGGTCTCCTTCTGTCTGTTGCATCCGACTGTAGCTTTCCGGTTTTTTTGTTTAGTTCGTGTATTACATAAACAGGCCAAGTTTATCTTTGTAATTCGATATCTCATCCCCCTCCCGCTCAAATTCGCAAAATATTCTCAGTATGTACAGTTTTAGAGTCAATGTCTTCCCTTTTTGCTTGAATAAAGCTTTAGATGCTTCGAATGTTTGGTGCGATTTGCAGCCCAATCGGATAATAAACACCGGAGATTTTGGACAAACAGTTTTCTGTACTAGGCATTTGGCTGAGGGAGGAGAGAAACCACAGTGTACGTGAGCGTATGCGTGATTTTTGATGTGAGTATGAATTGTTGTTTGTATTTGTTTGTATTTGCGCGTTTATTTGTGTTTCCGAGATCTCGGTGTTCATACAGACACACGGACAGGCGGACATGGCTATATCGACTCAGCTCTTCGTCCTGATCAAGAATATATATGCTTTGTGGGGTCTGCCACTCCTTCTGCCTGTTACATACATTTCTGATTTGCACAATCTTAATAGACCCTATTGTACTTTTCTAAAGTACAGGGTCTAAAAATTTAATTTTTCCAGTTAGTTAACTATTTTCAAACATTTACTTGATCAATATAGTGAAATAATATATGTATTTTGCCAAACATTGCACTTACCGACGAACAGTCCAATATTTCTGGCTATTTTCTTCCTACACCCTCAAACTCATTTTATTGGGCTGGGTCGACAATATTTTTCCGATTTTCTTATTTTTTGAATGATTGAGAAGCTAGAACACTTGAACTAATTGTCCAAATTAGCTAATATTCCGTTTCTATACGTTTTAGACATTCTTCTACCGGATATTACAAGACCTGCGGCAACGCAAAGTACAGGGTCTCCCTTCAGGTGAGTGCGTTCGACTAGCTTTACCGACTTTTTTAATTGCGAAACTTCTATTCAATTTGTTTGGTTAAAATCGATTTAAAATATATCTTTACAACAGAATGCATATTCCGCCTTCACTTTATTTAGAGGTGGATGTAGATCTTCTTTATCTTACATATTTATAAAAAAAAAAAAAAATTGAAGGAACTTACACTCGGAATATTATCACCATTGCAAACTTGTTCCGATAGCAATCGATCCCGAATTTCCCAAGCAAATATACTCGGACATTCCCGTTTGTAATCGGCAATTTTTTGTACGACCGGTGTTGTAGCTACGCGTGGCTTCGAGCCACCAATTGCTCTAGGCTTTATGGATCCAGTTTCGTAATATCTATAATGAAAGAGAAAACTCTGGTGTTGATGACATTCGAAGTAAAGAAAGTTCACAATACATTCAAACGTTAAGCTGTTCAACTGAATATAGTCTACAAAGAATAAGAAGAATATTCATTAATTATGTTAACTAATAATTTGACACTTATCCAACTCCTAGCGTTAAATGAAATTGGAAATAAATAATTCTGATTCAAGGCTTTAGTTTGCACTTCAGGAATATAGATAAACATATTAATACTCAATATGGTGACGCTAGCTGTTATAGATTCCGAAATTAATACGTTTATCCAGACCAAGGTTGTTCCCCTAATCAAGAAATCTTTGTAATTTGTAGGGCACAAATCTTCTTCACATCTTCTTCTGCTTGTTACACACATTTGCACAAAGTTTACTTTATTTTACCCATTTGTAATGGGTGTAGGGCAGTGGTGCCCAAACTAATACTATCAAACAGTGTGCTTGAGTGCGTAGCGTGAAGCCTGTATGTGCGCGAACAGAGGCTGTGCGTGTGAAAACAGCGCTGCCAAGCAAAGCGCACATGTGATAGGAATTATGAATTTTGTTTTGCTTGCATAATATGAACTATTATACAGTCACAAAATGTGTCTACAAAAGATAATTTTGTAATTTATTTTCGTAATGATCAAAAATAAAGTGAACCAACTGATACATTATGACAAAAGTATCTTAAGAAAATGCTTTCTTGAAATAAAATTTGCAGTTGATATTTGCAAGACGACAATTTGAATGCAAATAAAAACAATTATGAATATACCATGAAGTCTTCTTTACAATATTTATGTGCTTTATATTTTATGTTCTTAGAGTCCTCTAGTGATAATGCTTAACATTTGTTAAAACTTCCTAAACTTATCACGCGATTTACATAAAACAAATTGTATAGACTTCATAATAATGTGCTATTATTATAATTTTTTTTAACGACTTTAGGTTCCAAATATTGGAGAATAAGAACAGTATTACATTTAAATTTGTATCCATATTTTAATTTGTGATTTATTATCTAGCGTCATTTAGAAGATTGGGCTGCATCTCGTTAAACAAATAAATATGTGCAATATTGGATAATAATGATATTGTTGACAAAACTATTCTTTTTTGGAATAGCGATAAAAAAAATGTCTTAATTGTTAAGTTGGAATCCTGTAATTAGTGGGATTCCTGAAGCTGATTTTGATTTGTTTTTGATTTTGATTTTGACAGTCAGCTAAAAGTTTTAGCGAAATCAGCTCTGAGACCGATGCTCTGAGACCGTTCACTTCTTTGGGACCGTTTACTTCGAATAAATTATGTGACACATATTACTGAGTTATTTTGAAATTCAAGATTTTGTCTATTAAATTCGTGCAACTCAGAAATGTATGAAACAGGCAGAAGGAGGCGTAGCAGATCCAACAAAGTATATATATTCTTGATCAGGACGACGAGCTGAGTCGATCTAGCCATGAGATTAAAGTTTCCATTCTAGGCAAGGGGGAGCAGTGAGCATGCTTAATGTAATGCATGTAAGTGCACCAAATTCTGTTTTTACACGGTTTTAGAATAATTTATTAAAAATATTTTTACACGATTTTATTCGATTTAGCACGATTCATAATATTTTGCGATCCAATTTTATTTGTCAGATTTAATTTTAGCAAATTTACAAATTTCCATGCATACTATCAATTATTTTTTACACGATTTTTTCACAGTGCACAAAAAAGAACGTTTCGTCAACAGATTTGGATTTCTGAAAACCAAAATCAAAATCAGTTTCCCTACATTATAAATAACTACTATTGATCGAAGTTTATAATAGCTAATTATAGATTTTTGGTATAGCATACGCACAATATGCGCAACTAATTAGTGTAATAAAATTAAATGAAATTCTTAAACAAAAGTGAGTACCTCAGTAACTAAAAAACAAAACGTCTGAAAAAGCGATAATGATAACATATGTACATATGTACATATGTATGTATATAATATCTGGGAACACGTAAACTAACAAATAACATTAAGGAATGAGGAAGAATATTATTAATGTTATAGTTGTGTAGTAGTGTCTCACCTGCCCAGGATTTTGCTAACACATCCGTTTGAAACTTGAAGTATTCGAGAAATATCACACGGGCGTGCACCGGAGTGGGCCAGCTCGACTATTTTTTGCCGTGTGGAATCGGGCAGAGGTCTGCCGTTGACGTAGACGCCGCCCAGTTGATTGATGCCGCTGTGACCCGCCGTGGAGCAGCCGAACAATGCACTTTGGCCCACACCAACACCCACCGCGGAGTGGGGGTGGTGGCCGTGGTGCATAATGTGCTCTGTTGTTAACATCATTTTGAAACTGAGATGATTTGGGTCTGCTTATGTCTTATTTACTTTGCAATGTACGTGTATGTGTACATGTATGTTGTGGCATAAACTTGATATTTATATGCAACTGTATGCAACTGCGGTTTATGGCATCTCAATCATCATACTATTAACATTATTATTTATTCTAATTTTTATTTCTTATTTGGTTCTTTCGTTGCTCTTGTTTCAATTGGAGAATTGGAGTTTACACTGAACTACACTACGTAACATTTGTGATTGCGATCGGCGGGCTAGTTTTTGCTTTTGTTGTTCGTATTACGTATTACTATTACGTTGCGTTACGTTATTAAACCGTTGTAAATTAATATGAATATAACAGATAGTACATGCATTTGTATGTACATGTATTAGCGTGTGTATTAGCTTTGTACTAGAGTGTGTCCGATGCGATTTGCCGTAGGCAACGGTTGACAATCCGGCCAGCCCAGCCCGACCCGACGCAACGCGACCCGGCGGCAACGCCACGGATTGCGAGTCCGTTACTGGATTTGCAATTTGTTTGCTATAAAAATGCAAAATAATCAAAATTGCGGCGGCGGTATTAGTATGCCCTGTACAAAATTGTTGACGACTAACTGGTTAGCCAAGCGAAACGATAATGAGCTCTCAAGCGAAAGACCAAACCTGCCCAGACAGGGTTGCAGCGCCGTGTCATACCGGGCCAGAGGCAAATAGAATGTGATACAGCGCGGCCATTTTGCCTGCCTTGCTGCCTAGGTGCGAGCGAGCCAACATTACAGCGGAGAGTGCGCGCAGAAAGGGAGATAACGATAGTCCGCAGCTCTTTATTAGACAAGGACCACAGCATGCACTTTGAATCGTATAAACAAGGAAAAAATTGAGAGAACTTGAAAAGCAAATGCGGACTGGAACTAGCAAATAGAACGCACAATACACACAAGCAGGCATACACACAAGCACACAAGCACACATACATACATATGTACATACTCGTATTGTATTGTGTTATACTTTTACACAACATGCACTGCTGCGAACTCTACATACACATGTACATACATACATATGTATGTATGTTTGCATAGCATTGCATAACGCGATGCTTTCTCTACTGTACTGTAGTAATGAAAAGAGTATCTACACTCATAGCATTTCATCTGGGATCTTGTATTAGCCACCTGTTTGTTTTAGTGTAAGCGCTATGGATCGAACTTGTGCATATAAGTATGTAGTACATAGCCATACATATGTACATACATACATTAGCGCGAAAGTATCGGTAATGCGTAACTGAACCTTAACTTTAAAGCAGAGCTTTTTTCGCAAATGACTTAATTATGTTTGAATAAATCGGAAATATATGTACATATGCATGTGTATATAAATAGTATATCTGAACATAAAAAATGAGCATCTGCTTAAACCTGCTCATTCTCTGCACCCACTGAAAGCTGGAAATCCACGATATTTAATAGGTAGAAGCTAATGAAAACAATGTATTTACTTACAATGTTTCTATGAACATACATATATTTATATATATGTACATACATATTGTTGAGCAGGATGAATAGCTTAGTCGATATAGTCCAGTATGTCTGTCTGTCTGTCTGTCTGTCCGTCTGTATGATCAGCTTCAGATCGGGTTTATGTCACAAGCACAATTTCTAACGTGGAAGTATGTATTCTTCAGCATCACAAAAGTTATAAACATAAAATTTTCATCCACCCACATTTTATGGCAAAATTCAAAACGGCGAGGATCTAGATTCTAGGACTATTGCTGTCAGTTAATAATATAATCAGGCCTGTTCCCATTTACGAAATCGATCATTCGATTTACTTTTTGAAAAAAATGGGGTTCAAATTTCGATTCATCGTTTTCGATTAGCTTCATATTTGCTCCATTTCGAAATAGATTAGCTTCGTGTGTAAGTACAATAAACATTTTCATTTCTTGAAAACGATACATCGAATTTAGGAAGCCCATTTTTTTCAAAAAGTAAATCGAATGATCGAATTCGTAAATGGGAACAGGCCTGAATAAATTAAACTTACTTATCAGTTCCCAGTTATCTATCCTTCCCTAATATCGCTTATAAACACAGAAGTTATGTCATTCATACTCAATTTTAATGAGGGATACCTTAACCATTGCGTTTATATTTACATTTTACATGTACAAATTTTATAGTTCTAACCGAATTTTAAAATAAATAAGTCAGAAACACTACAGTCGGACTCAGCGGACAGTAGAAGACCCTGTACTGTGCTTTGCTTCGGGTGTCGAGAGCAGCATATACACCACAAACTGACCACATAGTACATACTGCGCCTTCCCCCTGTTTGATTATTCAATAACTCTGGTGTTTTTCATTCAATTTACAGCATAGATGAAGGCTACCACGTGCTAATACTTCGGACAGACAGACAGACAGACAGACAGACGCATGGCTATTTGACTCATCTCGTCATCCTGACCGAGAATATACTTCTGTTCTATTGGTCTAAAAATCGGTTTGGGCTCAGATGCAGAAAAAAATGTTTTTCTCTGCCAAGTGGTATTTGAAACTTTCGTTTATGATTTCCCTTAAAATTTTCCAACATTTCTTTTTCAATTGTTAATTTCGTTGATAAGCAATTCATCCATTTGCATTTTCCGGAGATTCTAATCGAATTGCAAGAGGATATATGTATAATACAGTTTAAATTTTGTATGGCAATGCAATTTTACCGAACTATTCAAAAAATCTGACGATTATATTATGAATTGTCGTTTCACAGATGTAATAATGCAATCGCATATCACGCAAAAGTAAAGACAGAAATTAAATCTTCAAATTGTGCCATACCGCTGAAGTTATTTTCAACCCTCAATGTTGCGGCACTGCGCCGCCACATGCGCATGCCACAGCGCCACCCGTCATACTGCCCCCCACCAGCTAAGGTGGTCTTACTTTTTGAAACCCCTCACATGGCTCACTCTATCAGAGTCGGAAGCTGCTGCAGAAACGTCAATTTCAACATGCCGCCCGACACGTTTTTGGGATTTTTAAAGTCACACGCATCAATGGGCACAGACTCTCACCCCTATTCACACCCACACCCATGGTCGTCTTCTCTTTGAACCAACTAAAGCGTCGGCTGCCTTTCAAAGCGACAAATTCCTAGCACGGCCTTTTGGTGTGCTTCAAATTTACAATTTTCACGCAGTATTGTGGAGGTGACGAATCGAAATTCCTATGGATTTTACAAAAATGTTGATTACGGAATAAGAGGAATGTTAATATTATAGCTTTCTAGAACGTCGAGCTGATATCTTCTTCAGCTCGACTAATCAGTAGTTCTGTTCAGATATGTCTTGGGACTTGCTAAGCTCAGTGCTGAGTTGTCAAGCCAAACTTATCAGGTTCAAGAATTGACATAAAACGTTCATAAGTCCATACAGTGGATCACGTCTTAAAGCATGCAGTGCAACTTTAAAGTGTAATACACCTGAAACAGTTGGCCATATTGCACAGAACTGTAGAGAATAATGTTTAGATTAACAAGTATTTTTAATATTTTTTATTTATAAATTATTCAAAATAATAATAATAGCAATAAAATAAAATTCACATCGCAGCTATTTTTGCAATTACTTTTCAAGTCGGGTATTTTAGGGATACTTCTGCATATGCTTAATGTGTCACTTCTATTTTGTGTAGAAAAAGTTATCTGGAGTCAAGAATTACTGTGTCTTACGAGCAAATGGCTTAAATAATATAGTTGCTCGTAAGAAGCCTTTTATTAGCCCTTCAAAATAGACTGTTCCCACTAACTTATGCTAAAGCTCACCTAGCAATGACACCAGACTTTTGGGACAGCGATATACTCGTACTCGCAGATGAATTCAAGTTAATTATTTTTGGATCCGATGGAAATGCTTATGTTTGGCCAAGCGCTAATACGGAGCTACAAAAGCAGAACCTAAAGGTCACAGTAAAGCATGATAGTTTGGGCCTGCACTTCGCATGCCTGTCCGGAAAAGCTGTATTGAATCTACTATGGACAAAAAATATATATCTTAATATCCTCAAGGACAACTTGTTGTAAAATGCGGATAATCTGGATACAAGCATCAAATTTCGTTTTTGAGCAGTCTTGGCTTATATACAATTGTCCCGAAGTGATGAATCCGCCGGCTCAATCTCCACAACTTTACGTGATAGAAAATTTCTGGTCAGTTTTAGAAAATGCATTGGCAAATATGGCATTTCGAAAACAAAGAACTAAAAGAGGCTCTGAAAGAGTAGAGCAACATTTCGGTCGATCATAATAAAAATTGTATTCAATATTTGTTTTTTTAGACCCTGTACTTTAAAAAAAGTACAAAAGGGCCTATTAAGTTTGTGCAACTCAGAAATATATGTACAAGGTAGAAGGACGCGTGGCAGACCCCACAAAGTATATATATTCTTGATCAGGACGACGAGCTGAGTCGATCTAGCCATGTCCGTCTGTCTGTCCGGCTGTATGAACACCTAGATCTCGTAAACTGTAAGAGGTAGAGATATCATATTTGGTAGTTAGATGCCCCTATAGTGCAAGCAGATCAAGTTTGTGTTAGATTTTTTATACCTGCCCCCCCCCCCCCCCCCCCCCAAAAAAAAACCGCGAAAAACCACCATAGCCAAAATTTTAAGGATTCAATCTTGTGCTTTAGCATACAATAATCTTATGATAACCTCTATCTGTGCTGTAAATTGTGACTCAATCGAGATTTCGAGATTTCCGTACTAGGCAAGGATGGAGCAGCGAGCATGCACTTAATGTATGTACATAAGTGTGTATGCGTGGTTGCGTGGGACTTTACGCCATGTATGCATGAGTGAGTGTTTGTTAGCGTGTGTGCGTGTGTGCAAAGGAAAGTACACGGTCTCCTACTGTCGGTTGAATCCGACTAGGCAAGGATAATAAACACCGGATATTTGGCTGAGGAAGGGAAAGCCACAGTGTACGCGGCCACTAGGGCGTATGCGTGATTTTTGATTGTGGGTATGAATGTATGTATGAGTAATGGTAGCGCGTATATTTGTATGTATAAGTGTATGTGTGTTTTCGCGAATTTGAGGGGAAGGGAGAAGCTATCAAAAATTGAGTCTCAAGCAGTTGCGAGATCGAAGTGTTCATACAGACAGATGGACAGGCTTTGCGATATCGACTCGTTGTCCTGATATACTTTTAGGGGTCTGCTACGCCTCCTGTATGCAACAGGCAGATTACAAACGTTTGTGAGTTGGACAAAGTTAATAGACCCTTTTGTACTTTTTCAAAGTATTGGGTCTAATTAAATCAAGAGAGGGAGGGATTGTATCAATACCAAAACGGGATTCGTCTTCTAAAATTTTTTTGTATTACAAAGAAATCCATAATGCATTTAATTTAATCCCAACCATGAATTAAAAACAAACCAATGGAAACAGACTTAAAATCTAATAATTACTTATTCATAGGTGTTACATAAGTAACATATTAACACATATTTCTATGAATTAATGGAAACTAGGCCTGTAAAATTAAAGATGCATTAAAAAGCCCGGAAACCTACAGTCGGATTCAACTGAGAGTAGGAAACTATTTTCTACAAGATTCCTTTTAAGTGTTCTATCTGCACAATCCTCCATCACCATTGACAGTCTTCCTCTCGTTTGATCCTTTGTCACCTTTCGTCCTTTAAGGCGAAAAGCTTTGTTGATCTGTAAGCCAAATTATATGTTTACTTTCAAAATTTACCAAATTGCGGTACCACGCCTCCTTTTGAATGTTGCACACACTTTTGTATTTTTTGTAAAGTACAGGGTCTAATTATTTTAGTTACACAATTACAATAAATCTAAAATTTTGTTTAGTATATTAAAAAAAACTCGGAAAGCTACAGTCGGATTCAACCGACAGTAGGAGACCCTGTACTTTCCTTTGCACACACACACACTAACATCCACTCACACATGCACACATAGCGAAAAGTCATACGCTCGCGTTGCTCCCCCCTTACCTAGTGCAGGGAATTGAATCTTGAATATCTCCGGTGTTTATTATCTGATTGGGCAATTCACAGCACAGATTAAGGTTGCTATATGCTCAATGAATACTAAAGCACAAGTTTGTATCTTTATCTGTATCCGGTGGTTTTTCGCGGTTGTTGGGGGAGGTATCAAAAATATAAAACAAACTTGATCTGCTTGCACTATATTGGCATCTAACTGCCAAATATGATGTCTCTAGCTCTTATAGTTTACGAGATCTAGGTGTTCATACAGACGGACAGACAGACGGACGGACGGACAGACGGACATGGCTATATCGACTCAGCACGTCGTCCTGATCAAGAATATCTATACTTTGTGGGGTCTGTCACGCCTCCTTCTGCCTGATACATACACTTTTAAAAATCTATTTTTAGACCCTGTTCTTTAAAAAAGAACAAAAGGGTCTACTAAGATTGTGCAACTCAGAAATGTATGTATAGTATGTCCGTCTGTATGAACACCTAGATCTCGTAAACTGTAAGTGATAGAGCCATCATATATGGTAGTTAGATGCGCCCCTTTAGTGCAAGCAGATCAAGGTTGTGATAGATTTTTGATACCTTCTCCCTCCCCCACAAACCTTTATACGTGCTGTGAATTGCGGCCCAATCGGATACGATATTCAAGATTCAATTGCCTGTACTAAGCAAGGAAGGAGCAGCGCGAAAATACACTTCATTGAGTAAGGTTTGTCCATGCGATACGTGTGTGTGCAGGGTCTCCTGCTGTTGGTTGCATCCGACTGTAGGTTTCCGGGATTTTTTTTATTTTGATACCTGAAGAAAACCATCTTCGATCTATTACTAAGGTATTCTGCAATTCGAATATTACAAACTGAATGCAAATTTGGATACTGGACAGTTTCAACATTGCCATTTAAACTCGAATATTACTTAGCAAAATGAGTCCGGCGATCATTTACATTTTAGGGAGGTACCAGAAGGCGGGCAAATTAATTAGCTTTATCAGCAGATCTCGCAGGATTCTGAGGTGCGGCCAGACGCGAATAGGCGTGCTGTTATTTGTATTATGTTCGAAACAGAAAACAAATAAAAGGTAATATGCGTAACATTGGACAAAGAAGAACCATAGCACTTTTTGACCTGTATTCGGTATTTATACCTTGCATGCCTATAGCAGTCCCAATCCCTCTCCGACTTTGATCCAGGGTAACAGATAAGCTGCAAACTCAGCCACGGTTGCAGTCAACGCCAAAACGAAAAATAAAAATGAAGACAGAGGCAAAACGATTTTACTTAAATAACAAAAGAAAATGAACACCGAAAAACCGCAGCCGACGCCGGGTTCATACAGAGAGATTGAGACGGGCCGGAGCGGAGCGGTTGAGGTAGCTGCTAGGTTTTATAATAACAAAAGAGGTCAAAGTAGTTACTTTCTATAGTACACAAGATATAGATACACAGACGGCAAAGTACGAGTGCCATACAAGTATCTGGTATTTTAGGTAGTGGTAGTGGTAGTGGTAGTCAAGCGCCCTACTCCTATTTAGGGGTGCAAAGCCGAACCCACCAGATACCATCCGATCCGATCCTACTGAGCCATGCCGAGCCAGGCGTGCGGTGTCGTGTCATGCCTATCCTACCCTTAAAGCGAACAATTAATAGACATGATGCATTGTATAAGTATTTGGACTCTTCGCATGAATAAAAATGAATTGAATTCTTGTTGTTATTGTCGAACCGAACCAAACGGGCGGGATGAAGATCTGGCACCGCCTGTCAACACCTGCCCCCGACATAAATTATATATGTGTGTGTGTCTGTGTGTGTCTGTGTGTGTGTGAAATGACAAAAAGACATTGATGAATCATTTTCAGGCATCCCGGTCACATTTACATAAAATCGTTACCAATTTTATGACTACACTTGGCTTGAGTATTATTAATTATTTTTTTTACCCGCTTTAAAAAAAAAGAAGCGTAATATACTCGTAGGGAGCACCTGGCTGCAAGATACCCTGCATCTAGATACTTATTCTCAACTAAAGCTCGATTTATCCAATATTATATTAAAATTATATAGTTGGGGTCGATTAACTTGGTGTAAAGAAAAATACATATACAGTGCAGAATGAAACATAGTTTATATACATAAGAAACTTTCAGATTAATACGTTCGTTAGAGTCTTTGTCCCATGTTCCTCAATGAGGCTTGGGATTTCCGATATCTCTGATATGAACCAATTTGTACTGTGAATCGTATTGCAAAAGTTGAAATGATAACAATTCATAACCAATTCCTTTAATACAGTCCTGAAGCTGAAGCAATGTTTAAAGTATCTGAGTTGGCGAAAGTGGCGTAGACTGGGCATTGGCTTCTGATTCCCGGTTATACACACATAGTTGGGGACACGCGCCGCGTCTTACTTTCCGGATACGGAAATATTACTTTAAACAACTGTGCAGCATGTCAGGGATTTGGACTGAGTATCTACTCAATGTTCCTGGGCTGACTTCTTTGTGCATTTTGTCGGTATTGCGCGCCCCGCCAGGGCGTATTCGGTGGATGTGCGTGTGCACGGGAAATTAGCAAAGGAGCGTGCTGAATCTGATTCGTAATATTTGCTTACTAAAAGCTACCATCATTCATTAATTTATTGCCTGGATTTGAGGGCATCGTTTCTCACTTATTCCACTTTACAACTTTATCAGTTCCCTTAACTCGAAATTGTCACGGATAGTTGAGGCCGCGTACAAAAGGTTCTATTAAGTTTGTAACAGGCAGAAGAAGGCGTGGCAGAGCTCGTGATCATCCGATTAATATTCTATCTATACGTCCTCATGAACACCTTAATCTCGCAAACTATAAGTGGTGGAGGGGGAATGCCTTAGACTTCACTCCAGCAAGGGAGTAATTACAATTTATGGAATTTTGACTACAATATGAATTGGGTAAAAATTAAAGGCACGTGCTACCATTTGAGTTGCGCACAATACAGCCCTTGACACCTCCGCCTTTATATCGTAATATTATGCAATCATTCAAAAGGAAAATGAGAACATATTACGGACGACTGCACTTTGCTTGAAAAGGAAAAATAAGTATATTTCGAATTGCTTAAACCCAAATTTTGTTTAATCAGTTCAGCGATTTTATCAGCTCATTTGGACTGCCTTATCAAGTGAAATAAATCCTTTTCTCAACATAAAATAAAATCATACCGATCAGTCAGCGGTTGCATCCGAATATAGCTTTACGCGCTTTTTAAAGCTTGCAAATATCATAATGAAATTTTAAACTGTGGCCGTTTAATATTTCAATAAATATTTTAAAGAATGTCTCTCTCAAATCTTGATTACAAACATTTGCATTATGGGTAGCATGAGAATGTAAAAAATAAATACATATTAGGTTGTTTGGTAATGACATACCGGTTTCTTTATTGATTTTTGACGACTATTTTAATATAGTTAGCATTGTCCGATTTAAGTGATATATGTACCGTTGTTTTCGATGATTTTCTGCCATTTTGATGGTAACTTGTATATGCCTCTCCTAAAGAAGTCCTTGTCCCTACTGGCAAAAAACTCGGCGATTCGATTTTCACAATCCTCCCTTGAACTCAATTTTTGTCCATCGAAAAAATTTTGCATGGCCAAAAACAGATGGTAATCGCTTGGGGCAATGTCCGGACTGTAAGGTGGATGCATTAACACTTCCCAACCAAGCTCCCGTAGCTTGTGACGCGTCACCAAAGATGTATGGGGCCTGGCGTTGTCATGATGGAACACAACGCCCTTACGATTCACCATGGCTGGCCGCTTCTGTTCAAGTGCAATCTTCAATCGTTCCAGTTGTTCACAGTAGAGGTCAGAATTGATGGTTTGGCCATAGGGCATCACTTCATAATGGATAATTCCTTTGATATCCCACCATACACTCAGCAACACCTTCCGAGCCGTCAGTCCTGGCTTTGCCACCGTTTGAGACGACTCACCGTGCTTCGACCAGGATCTTTTACGCTTTATGTTGTCATATGTGATCCATTTTTCACCACCAGTGACTAACCGATCCAGAAATGAGTCGAGTTTATTACGGTGCAACAAAGATTCGCAGATTGATACACGGTCGAAAAGATTTTTTTGGGATAACTCATGAGGCACCCATACATCGAGCTTTTTTGTTTAATTTCTCGACTTTAAATGCCTATGGACGGTTTCCGTGCTTAGTTGCAGCTCCTCTGCGATGGTTCTAATAGTCACAAGACGATCTCGATCCACTATTTCCATGATTTTATCCGTATCAACGGTCACTGGTCGTCCGGAAGGCTTGGGTGTTTCGGTATCAAAAGTGCCACTTCGGAATCGCCTAAACCACTGTTCGGCAGTTTGAATCGAAAGTTTGTTATCTCCTAAGACAGCAATAATCTATATTTTTTATATTTATAATATATTTTTTAACAACTCGGAAAGCTACAGTCGGATTCAACCGACAGTAGGAGACCCTGTACTTTCCAAAAACAGGACAACTTTATTTTACTAATATACATACATATATTTATTCAATGAATTTCTCTATTTTCGAGTACTTCATACAGTATTTCGTCGAAACTACGTCATTTGAATCAATTTCTTGCATTTATGCAGCATTATTTCCAATTTGCTGAAGATAGCGGTTAACATTGGCATTGCTGCTTCCTGACGACGAAGGGCACAAGTTAAAACTGGTGTAAATGGAATTTTGATCAGCTGAGCGAAGGACACTGCATTTTGCTCGCTGCTCCCCCTTGCCTAGTACATATATTTCTGAGTTGCACAATCTTAATAGACCCTTTTAAACTTTTTTAAAGTACGGAGTATAACAAAATGAATATAAAACCATTTTGAGCTATATTTTTGTACAGCACAAGACAATAATTAAATCAGCATTTTCAATATTAAAAACTTTAATTAAATCACCTAAATGTGCGAAATCTATCATTATTCTAACTAAGTATAATATTTCAATTGCGACACGTGCTCTAAGCGGGGGTCGATACCCATAGTTCGAGTAGTGCATACTCAGAGGAAACCGATGTGTATAAGTTGCAACTGATGTAAGAAAAGGGTTGCAGTTACAAATACAACAATCACATCCTTAGGGATCAATTATTATGATACAAATAGTTATCTACAAACCAATTGTCTTTTTTTCTCATTCTTGAATCATAGTTAGGTGTTATTTTGGAAAAGTGTGCTTCTAATAATGAAATGTGGTGTGTATGTATTGTTTATACCCAGTACTTTAAAAAAGTACAAAAGTGGCTATTAGCTTTGTGCAACTCAGAAATGTATGTAACAGGCAGAAGGAGGCGTGGATGCGATTGGCAAAAGGCAAAGAGATAAGTATCGCAGATCGGGCAGGGGCACCGAAGAAGATTCCAATGAAAACTTGCACGATGCGATTGTAGATGCCACCACCACCAAAGTATATATATTCTTGATCAGGACAACGAACTGAGTCGATATAGCCATGTCCGTCATATAGCTAGATCTCGTAAACTGTAAGAACTAGGGACATCATATTTGGAAGTTAGATGCCCCTATAGTGCAAGCAGATCAGTTTGCGTTAAATTTTTGATAGCTCTCCCCTCCCCCGCGAAAAACCACCACAGCCACATTTATGAAGATACATACAGTTTGCTATAGCATACAAAGATGGTAACCTTTATCAGTGCTGAGAATTGTGGCCCAATCGGAAAATAAACACCGGAGATATGCGAGATTAAAGTTGTCGTTCTAGGCAAGGGGGAGCAGCGAGCATGCACCTAATGTACGAGTGTGTACATACATAAGTGTGTATGCGTGGTTGCGTCTGACTTTACGATATGTGTGCATGTGTGAGTGTTTGCTAGCGTGTGTGTGTGTACAAAGGAAAGTATAGAGTCTCTTACCGTCGGTTGCATCCGACTGTATTTGATTAGCTTTTGATTTGCTTTTCAAAATTAAAATAACTTGACGGAACGGACGGAACATTTAATTATCAAAATAGTTAAGTCATTTACAAAATAACCTAAACATCAAGTGTTATCAAGTGTTAGTTTATTACAAAGTTAGCAGAAATGAAAGAAAATCGCAATCAGTTTCGGAGCTGATTCGCTAAAATTCTTAGTAGTATGACCTGACATGCCTGCTCCGGTTTCCACTTAAATTTTGCGGATTATTTATTGACGAAACTAGGTGAATTTTCTCATAACGTATGGCATTCAATAGAATTTTGTGAATATCGATAAAAACATTGAATTCGCCTTGTACATACATATATGAGTTAAATACAATTATGCCATTCTATAATTATTTAACTTAAATACCAAAATTTTTGTAATTAGCTGCCGCTGAAACAGACGATTGTTTCTTACAGAGCTGCCGACTTTTTCACAATTTCCTAACGCTGTTGTATGAGCAATGAGATACCACGTTCCTAGCGATGAGCTGGCATTGCCTGCAATTATATCGTTCTGAACGAATTCACTTTTTGTTGTTGCCCAGTTCAGATTCATTAAATATTTAATTATAGAAAAAAACAATGAATTTTCTCATTCGGAGTATGGAAAATGAATTTTAAGAGATAACTAAATAAATATACAAAATATCGTGGATGTTTTTCAGTTTCATATTCACTGCTTTAAAGTTCAGTGAATTAATTTATTCCAGTCTTCGCCAAAACTTTTCTTTTGTAAAGTGAATCACTTAAAATAAGTGGAAGTGAATACCGGAGCATGCCTGTTTGATACATTTTACCTCAATTCTATATTCATGGTAAATACATTTTTGTATAATGATAACTAACACACTCGTTCAGCAGAAAATCATAAAAAAAATCCATTAAAGCACGAACCTAACAAAAAAGACTCGGAAAGCTACAGTCGGATGCAACAATACACACACACACACACACACACACAATAGACCCTTTTGTACATTTTTAAAGTACAGGATATACAAATTGGCCAACAACTATAGCGTTGTGTGTGTGTGTATGTGTCTCCTGATGCAAATTGTGACCATTTGCAAGGGAAAAATGCATGTAAAAATGAAACAAAACGAAGCTTTTCCGCAAGATAATTCTTTCATGATAACCGATCCCTATCTTTGGTTTTTCTTAAAATAAAATCGGAGTTACGCCGCTATAATAGATAAATATCTTTTATAAATACCAGTTATTAAAATCAACTACATAATGTATGTAATAATGAAATGTAGTCCAGTTTTTATTAGGGGATTTGCGTACATCATCTAAATTGTATTGACTTATATACGTATATTTGAAATGTACAATGGTTCTCTACTTCTTGCGGTGTATCGTGTAACATTATTAACGTAATTGGTTGCGTTGACAACTTGCGATTAAAGTGACCATTTTCCGCCGGAGCAGGCGTTTAAATCTCTATTTAGTACACCTCGCTGGGTGCTGGGTGCAGCGCAAGCCAGAGGGGGTTGCTGATACGGCATATGTACCTATACACATATTAGACCAGTGGCTGTTCTTGATGCTGCTTGCTGTTACTGATGGTTTACGTCACCGGCACACTTCATCTCTCCTCCATGCAATCACATCCACATCCACATCCACGCGCTAGAGGTGAATTGGAACCCCAATAAAAATGAGCCGCCTGCTGTTGCCAACGAACTAGAAAGAACGAACAGTCGTTCGCCCCGCCACGTGGCGCTGACAAACTGCTTAAACACGCCGTTGATGAATTCAAATAGAGTTGCCACGCCACGGCTGGGCACGGGCACGGGGTTGCCAAGGGGTTGCCAGCCTGTCTCAACGACAAATTACACACTTTGCGGCATTTTGCGCTTTTAACAATTTTATTGTTATCGATCGATGGTCGCCTGGCTGCCAATTATCAAGTGCTATACCATACAAGCATCAATTGTGAAAACTCAGACACAACCAAATTCTTGCAGACCACCATGGGAGATGGGTGTGGCAAGTGGAGTGGGAGTGGGTGTGGGAGTGGGTGTGGGAGTGGTAAGCGTGAGTTGATAAAGCATCCTAAAGAGACGGGACGATAACGTCGAACGTAATTTACATATCGAACACAACAAATGTGATTAATTATGTGGACCGTTGACTATGATAATCAGATACACTGACTACATTTCTACCTACTCGTATTGGTGTGCACGATTATGTTTATTTTCAGCCCAATCAAACATCCACACATATGTACACATACACCCCTCCCGCAGACTATGCACGTGTAAAAAGGGATTAGTAGGTGGTCACCTCAAGCTAAGCTGTAGGTGTACATGAAATTACGGATTACACCGGTTCTTCTGATAAGCTCTTGCCTCGTTGTCCACCATTATAAGGGGATTTTCCGAAATAATGTTGATAATATTTGCCAATTAAAACTTCTCATTTCATTTCTAGCCGATTACATGCATAACATTTAAAACTTTAATCACATTTAAAACTTCTTTTTACTAACTAAATGATAGCTGTATTACAGGTTATTCGTTTTGGGTTTGTATCAAATAATGGCAATGGCAAAAAAAAAGGTTGTTAAGTTTTAACGCCTCGATTTCTGAGCTTTTAAGAGCTAGAAGCACTAATTTTAGAATATAGGTAGCTTTATACCATACTCAATCTCAAAAATGGTCATTTCATTTGGTCATTTAGACCCTGTACTCTTATAAAGTACAAAAGGGTCTATTAAGATTGTGCAATTAACATTTGTGAAGATGGCAGAAGAAGGAGTGGCAGGACGACGAGCTGAGTCGATATAGCCCTGTCTGTCTGGCTGTCTGAACACCTAGATCTCGCAAAGTATAAGAGCTAGAGACTTAATTCTTTTTTTGTTAGGTTTGTGTATTGCATAGGCAGGTGAAGTTTGTGTTTGATGACCAATATCTCCTCCCCTCCCCATCAAATTTCCAAAAATGTTTTTTAAACTCGTACAGCATTATCTTATTAACTAGACCCTGTACTTTAAAAAAGTACAGACCCGACAAAGTATATATATTCTCGATCAGGACGACGAGCTGAGTCGATATAGCCATGACCGCCTGTCCGTCCGTCCGTCCATCCGTGTGTCCGTCTGTCCGTCCGTATGATAATTAATCGGATAATAAACACCGGAGATATTCGAGATTCAATTTTCCGTACATGCGCTTAAGTGTATATGCGATATTTGTGTATGTGTGCATTGTTAGTATTAGCTGCTGCAAAGGAAAGTACAGGGTCTCCGACTGTCCGTTGCATCCGACTGTAGATTTCCAAATTTTTATATTAATTCATTTTTATATTATTCATTGTTCGAAAAAAGAAAAATTCACTTTAATCAAAATTATTATGTTATCAACTTGAACCATTTTCAAAATTGAATGGAAAAAATGTATTTAGTGAAATAAGAATAATAATAATGCAAGACATAATCTACTTTATTATTAACGAATGACTAATATCTGGAACCCCTAATTAGAATGCATGTTTCTATTTGTGCGGCTCTTAATTATTATTTTCGGCATTGCCCGCCGAAAACATTAGCCACTCAATCACTAAATTATCTTTGACACTATCATCTACCAAAGAAAATGTGTTAGGATACATTCATATTTACCCCTCAGTCAACCTTTAATCACTTATACATTGCTCAAATGTTTTTCCACTTCAATTATGTATGCGTACATCTTATGTATGTCCTGACTTTCGGGCCATAAAGTGATATAGTATCATATACACAGACCTGTTTCCATTTTCGAATTCGTTCCATCGAATTACGTTTAAAACAATGGGTTTAACGTTTAAGTTTAGCTTTGTTTTTGGTCCAGTTTGAAATATTTATTATTTATTTATTTAAGTGCAATAAAAGTTTTTTTCATTTCACGAAAATGATGTATCAAAATTAGGCACATCTTAAACGTAAATCGATTCAAATTGGGAACAGGCCTAATAGATTTCATCATAGCCATAGTTGACAACTCTTTTTAGTCCCTGTGCTTTAAAAAAGTACAAAAGTGTCTATTAAGATTGTGCAAGTCCGAAATGGAAGAAAATGGAGGCGTGGCAGACCCCACAAAGTATATATATATATGTATATATTCTTGATCAGGACGACGAGCTGAGTCGATATAGCCAGTCTGTCCGTCTGTATGAACACCTAGATCTCGGAAACTGTAAGAGCTAGAGACATCATATTTGGCAGTTAGATGCCACTATAGTGCAAGCAGATCAAGTTTGTTTTAGATTTTTGATCCCCTCCCCCAAAAACCGCGAAAAACTGCCACGCCAACAATTTTAAAGATATAAACTTGTGTTTTGGCTAACGAAATTCTTATGATAATCTTTATCTGTCCTGTGAATTGTTGCTCAATCGGATAATAAACACCGGAGATATTCAAGATTCAATTCCCTGTACTAGGTAAGGGGGGGGGGGAGCAGCGCGAGCGTGCGACCTTACGATATGTGTGCATGTTCGTTAGCGTGTGTGTGTGCGAAGGAAAGTACAGGGTCTCCTACTGTCGGTTGAATCTGACTGTAGCTTTTCGAGTTTTTAGACCCTGTACTTTAAAAAAGTACAAAAGGGTCTATTAAGATTGTGCAAGCCCGAAATGTATGTAACAGGCAGAAGGAGGTGTGGCAGACCCCACAAAGTATATATATTCTTGATCAGGACGACGAGCTCAGTCGATCTAGCCATGTCCGTCTGTCCGTCTGTCTGTCCGTCCGTCCGTCTGTCTGTCCGTCTGTCCGTCCGTATGAACACCTAGATCTCGGAAACTGTAAGAGCTAGAGACATCATATTTGGCAGTTAGATGCCCCTATAGTGCAAGCAGATCAAGTTTGTTTTAGATTTTTGATACCTGCCCCCCCCTCCCCCAAAAACCGCGAAAAACCACCACAGCCACAATATTAAATGTACAAACTTGTGCTTTGGCATACAATAATCTTATGATAATCTTTATCTGGGCTGTGAATCGTGGCTCAATCGAATAATAAACACCGGAGATATTCAAGATTCAATTCCCTGTACTAGGTAAGGGGGGAGCAGCGCTAGCGTATGTGTGGTTGCGTGTGATTTTGCGCTATGTGTGCATGTGTGAGTGTTTGTTAGTGTGTGTGTGTGTGCGAATCCGACTGTAGCTTTCCGAGTTTTTTTCATTATTAATGACAATAATAATAATAATGGAAATGGGTTAAGAACAATCACAAGATTGAACACCATTTTGGGTTGCGAGAAACTGGATAAACGGCCCACAGTATATGCTGCGAAAAAGGATCTTACCCACACTATCCTTATAATTCTACAACACAGATAATGAGCAAAATGTCCAAGCCAGCGCTAGAATATTAAATAATTCATATAAGAAAATTATATTATATTATATTATTACTATAGCAATTGCAAAAGTAACGGAAAATGCTGAAGCAAATGATAGTGACATTTAAGAAAAAAAATGCTCTTAGCGAACTCTTCTTCCATCGGGACAACGCCTTTAACGAACACTTTTTCTACAACTTCACACATTTTTTGAGAACAGACCTTTCAGCGGACGAAAGTTGGCCATCGGTGAATGTCCGCTGAATCAATCACCTGGTTTTCACGTTTCAGTCGTGATTGTCATGAAATACTACTTCTACGGACTTACTTAAAGAAAGAAAGTAGTAAAATAATTTTCACAAGCTGACTATTTCAAAACTCACATCTCAAATTAAGAACTACATATTTGAGGTCTTACATCAAATTTATAGGAGGGTAGTAGAACGCAAAATTAAATTATTATATAACAAATGTTACGGCAATTTTCATGAATTCAAAATCACTGGGACGAAATAATGGAAATCCCAAAAAACAATCAAAGGGATACTCCACTCCCACTCCACTCCCATTTCAAGTCGTATTCATGTTCATTTTTTTGTCTGTTCCTTTTTAGGGCGACATTAGGAACGTAGATATTTGTGTGTGCCAACTGACCTACCACCGCTTCTGATCCTGATCCTGTAGTCTGTAGTCTATAGTATTGTCTAGGGTATGAGAGTGCCTGGGCCTGTGCCTGTGTGTTTGGGCACGCGTGCGTGTTTGTTGGTGAGCCACACTCATCTTACTCCCTTTAACACTAATGCTAATACTACCAGAGAGGGCGTAACTTTGTTGATGAAGTTAAATTAGCACCGTTGCATTTTTTACACTGAGAGAAAGAACACTGAACGGGACTGGAGCATTGTTTTCATTATTTGTTTGAAATAAATTTCATTTAAAGCAAACGGAACTTTTTTTGCGATGAGGTTTCCGTTTTGATACTCTCGCTTATTGGGTGCAAAGCATTATTGCTTGGGGTGGCTCAGCCCAGTTTTGCTCCCTTTTGCCCATTGTGGCATCCGCATCGGCATTAGCATCAGCATCAGCATCGGCATAGGCATCGACTTCAGCTTTGTTTGATTATTATATTCTTTGAACGCAATAATGAACAACACAGTAATCATTTAAACAACAATGCGATGCGCCCAGAATGCGGATAAAGATGACGATGGGCTATAACGTTGAGTCTGACGTTGAATTTGAGGATGACGATGGGCTACGACGACAATTACAATGAGAATTTTGGCCGCGCCTGCGGTGGATGGCCGTCATCATCTCTTGTTCTGTCCTTCTCAGTCTCTACCTCTGTCCCTTTCACTCAGTCGCACCGCTGGAAACTGCCAGTTGACTTGGCAATTAACCATTGGCTTGGAAAAGGAAAAAGGGAGAGCTTCACCAACACAGCAACACAGCAACAAAAGCAATAACAAAGCTGCTCGTAGAACATTTTCGTAAATATCTGCACCCTAGCCATAACGCCAACAGGACACAGCGATAAACGAACAAGGAACAGTGTGCACAGTGCCATGTATCTTATGATATTACAAATTATAGTGTATAAAATTCGTAATATAATAATCAAAACTTTTTTAACTTCGAAAACAATGTCACAACAGAAATTCCAAACACACTTAATATGAGCAAACGAAAGTTACACACACACCTACCTGACCCACCCATCCACAGATAAAACATACATATGCTTTTTACAAAATCGTAGAAATATGCCCTAAAGGCATAAAATAAAATAAATTCTATTATCATTATAGTTTGACTCCTTGGTATTGCAAAATGGGTATGTATGTATGTTTTAGCGCCGTAACTCCGGAAAAACTTAGTTTAGCCAGGTAAAATCGTTATATGAATTTTTCTCTTAATCATTCGTTTGACACACAACAGCAGACGATTTTGCTAGCGACGCTGTTGTTGTTGAACGGAGTTTTTAATCTACACCACTATAGCAACTATCGATAACTTTTTCCAAGTAAACTGTAAATAAATAAATCAAACTTTTTAAATTCTCCATTTATCGATATCAATTTATTTATTGACCACCGCTTAATTTTGATCGATTTCACCCACTGTACTGATTTGGGGCCACATAATTGGCAGACATTCTGGCAGTTTTTGAGCTCGCAGTTCAACAGCACGACTGCTTCTTTCTCTTCTTTTAATTTGAACCATCTACGAGTATGCAAAATTGTCGGTAATTATGGAATACGTTTAATGTTTTGGCAAACAGCACAGCTAATATATATTATATTCATATTCAATTTACAATCTTATGGCACATAGCTTAAAATAAACCAGTTGACAACTCTTTTTTTATCCCTGTTGTCGCAAAATTAAACTACATTGAGGTTCGAATCAAGCGAATCGTAATAATACGTTCTATTTTGTGTTAAAGCGTAATATATTTATTTTGTTATTTTGATTTTAATCTTAAGTGCATTTCGTTATTCAAGCTGATCTAAAGATCTTTATTCGTACTCAATTAAATTCCAATTGATTACACACAAAATATCATAACAAGTTTAGCAAAATTTGGACTTTATATTCAGAATTCCCTGTGACGACAGGAGCAGAGGCCAGAGAGTTGCCAGAGTTTCATTGTCTGCCGTGCACATGTACATGCCCGATAAGTTAGTTGAAATGACAGCATTGCTTCATCCTAAAACCCAATACATTATATATTAGCATGGATTCTAAAATGCCGATGTTTCGCTGTTCCAGTCAATGCATTTTTGCGCAAAGAAAAAGAGCCAAAAGTTTGCTTTGATCGGATCAGTTGACTTTGGTTTGTTTCCGTTTGGCACGGCACGGTTCGCTTAGGTATTGGAGTCGTTTTAATCTAACAAGTGTTGTTGACAGCATCACTTTCCACATTTCATTTGCTTGTCATTAATTTTCGAGTCGAACGAACCGCAACGTGAAATAGAACAGCTGATCCCGCTTGGCTTAACTCTCGCCACCGCTCAGCTCTGAAGCTGACACAACTTCGCTTGCTCGACATCAGTTCGTCAAGTGAATCTAATTTGACATGTGATAAGAGTTTTCGAGATAAATCTCAATACCCTAGCTTTGTTTTCTGGACTGTGTGACAAATGTATTGTTGATACTGTTGTTGTTGTTGTTGTTGTTGGTTTTCGCTGTTGCTGTTGCAGACGTTGTATTTTATTGGATTTTGCCCGATTTAAATAGCGATGATGGAAATTGAAGCTCTAAAGCTGCAAGATATGAAACGGAAAATAAATCAATTTCAAGTTTGGAGTTTACTGAAAAAACTGCATTACATTTATCTTTTTTGTTTCGAAATAAGTCATCTTATTTTTCGTGGAATAAAAACCTCCAGTATTCGGATGCAACCGACAGTATATATAGCATGCTCGCTGCTCCCCTTGCCGTGAACGGGAACTTTAATTCGAATATCTCCGGTGACGGAGAGGTATGCCACGCCTGTTACACACAAATGTTATTTGTACTTTTTTAAACTACAGGGGTCTAAAAGTGCACTTGTACTATTACTATTTCCTTTGATTTCTCGGGTCTCGCGCATATTTGTGGTGAGTTCACCAGCGTGTCGAGTTTTACAACCAAGCAATACCAACCCAATTGCCACAATAACTAACGCTTGGGTTCCTTTAGAAAAAAGTACCAAGGTTTGTGTACAAGCTTAATTTCCACTTTTAGAAACCATGATTTCGAGTGTTACAATTTCAGAAAGCTGTGCACAGTTTTGAACACTTTCAAAACTTAACCATGCTTTTGTGCTTTTAGCACATTTTATTAAACCTGCAACAGTGCCATCTTTTGGTTTGCGAATCAACTGGTGCCATAAATATTTTCTACAAGCTTAATTTTATGGTAGACAATCATTGTTAGCACTTATATCACATTTTTGATTTGCAAATTAATTGGTACAACATTTGTTAAAAATAATATAATTTTCTGATTAAATTTTTGTTAAAATATACAGTGCCATTTCCACAAAGTTTGTATAATTTTATTACTTTTAGCACATTTTATTAAACTGTACACAGCACCATCTATTGTTAAAAATATACACAATAACTAACGCGTGGTCCCTGGGTTGGTTTAGAAAAATGTACCAAGGTTTGTGTACAAGCTTATCTTTATGAACCATCTTTTGGTTTGCGAATCAACTGGTACCATAAATATTTTCTACAAGCTTAATTTTATGGTAGACAATCATTGTTAGCACTTATATCACATTTTTGATTTGCAAATCAATTGGTACAACATTTGTTAAAAATAATATAATTTTCTGATTAAATTTTCTTTTAAATATACAGTGCCATTTCCACAACGTTTGTATAATTTTATTACTTTTAGCACATTTTATTAAACTGTACACAGCACCATCTATGGTTTAGAAAACTGTACCAAGGTTTGTGTACAAGCTTAACCGCTTTTAGTAACCATGATTTGGTGTGTTACAATTTTAGATAGCTGTGTACAGCGCCATCTGTACTCTGTTTAGGTTTGCGACTGAGTCACATTAAAATTTTACCCATGATTTTGTGAAAATATTTTCTAGAGACTTAATTTTGCTTTAAGCACACAGTGCCATCGTTTGGTTTATAATACCAACTGGTACTATAAATATTTTCTACAAGGCTTGGAAGACAATCATATCACATTTTTGAGTTGCAAATCAATTGGTACAACATTTGTGAAAAATAATATTATAATTTTATTCCACATTACTTTTAGCACATTTTATTAAACTGTACACAGCGCCATCTATTGTTAAAAATATACAGTTTTGGTTTGCGAATCAACTGGTACTATAGTTAAAAATTATTGCAACCATGTGGCAACCATGATTTTGGTGTGTGCACAGTGCCATCTACAGTTGACATTCTATTGGAATAAATATTTTCTACAACGTTTAATTTAATTTTTTTTTTAAATTTTTTCGCCACAGCGCCATCTGTAGTTAAAATATCATAATATTTAAACTTTCAACATCGACATATTTATTTTATTTCAATTGCACTCTGAAGAAAAAAGAGTGCGAAAAATGGCAAACACATTTCGGTTTTTTGTTGTTTGCACATTTTATTAAATGATTGCGTGGTTGTTGATAGACAACTGAGGTTGTGAAATTGGGTAAACTGATTGAACTACGTTTTTAACATTTATTGCTTAAATGATTTTAAAGAACTTCTAGAGTGGTTTTGCACGATTTTAGATATATATAGACGATAAATAGTGAAAATTCGCTGCGTACGTACTGAAAAACAAGAAAAAGTTCGTTATTTTTAAAAATTTACAAAATCGATTGTCGGGATTTTTTAGCGCGATTTGTAAGCCATTTTGGTAACCTTATACCGTGTGTACACCGAGGTCGTAAGACCAAAAAATACAAAATACAAAATGTTGTCAGTTGGGTTTAAAATTGCGACTGGTCACGAGAGCTACAACCAAAAAACTCATAGCGTTGTAAAACGATTTTCTACCAAAAACGATGCAGCCTTGTGTTTCACGGTTGATTATCGGAATGAAACAAAATATTTGTAGTAGAATAATTCGTTGTAACACCATACAACCTCTGTCGATACGCATTTCCAAGCACTTTTCAGAGAAGCACAATGGTAGAATTCTCTATAACACTATTTTAAAGATATTTTCAGAAAAGAAAATAATTCATATACTTCAAATATGCCGATTTATAATGATCGTATAATGTAGATTATATATATTTTTTTAGACCCTGTACTTTAAAAAAGTACAAAAGGGTCTCTTAAGTTTGTGCAAATGACATTTGTGTGTAACAGGCAGAAGGAGGCGTGGCAGACTCCATAAAGTATATATATTCTTGATCAGCATGACGGTCCGTCTGACCGTCTGTTCGTTTGTTTGTGTATTACATAGGCAGGCCAAGATTATGTTTTTAATATGATATCTTATCCCCCTCCTCTTCAAATTTGCTAAGCATGTACTGGATTCCTTTTGCATGAATAAAGCTTTAGATGCTTTGAATGTTTGGTGCGATTTGCAGCCCAATCGGATAATAAACGCCGGAGATATTGGACAATAAATTTTCTGTAGTAGGCATGTGGTTGAGGGAGGGGGAATCCACAGTGTACGCGGCCACTAGGCCGTATGCGTGATTTTTGATTGTGGGTTTGAATTGGATATTGTTTGTATTTGCGCGTATATTTGTGTGCATGTGTATGTGTATGTGTATGTGAGTATGTACACATATTCTACTGCTATTATCGACGCCCGCGCAAATCAAAGTACAGGGTTCCCTACTGTCGGTTGCATCTGACTGTAGCTTTCCGGGGTTTTTTTTTATTAATTTTTGGCACACTTTTTAATTTTCAAGTAACAATGACTATAGTTGGGCGCGTGTCGCGGTTTTCGTTTTCTCCAACACGCAGATACGACAAAAAACATGATTATAATAGTTTTTTTTTATTTTAGGCACATTATAACGGGAAAAAGCATTTTAACTCAATAACATTATTCTAATAATTTTGGGTTAACCCATTAAGAGGCAAGGGTATTTAAATCCAAAAATTTTTTAATTCATGTAGTTTATTTAAGTAAAAAGAAAATATTAAATACGAAAAAAAAAAAAGTTTTTGAATATGTTTTTCAGCCTGTACCCAAACAGGTACAATATACATGGTACATTTTTTTTATGTTGTGTGAAAAATTTTAAAACATTATTTTTCCACACAGAGCGTAATGCCACAAAGCTCGCAAATCCATCGTACGGGGTTGTGACACTGGCGACAGCGTAATGGCTTTTCAATCCTTTTCGGAAAGTGGTTTTCAGGCGTAGTTGGTACTGAAGAAACAACTGATCGCTTTGATGTTGACGACTTTTGTGTGTAATTTCTTATGAGGCAAATGGTACGATGAAACTTCAGTAAATCCATATTACAATTGTTAGTTTTGTATAATTTCCATGCGTTAAACATAGTGGAAGTGATCATTGAAGTAAAAAGTGGCCACCACCACTTTTTACCACGAATTTTTAAAATAGGATGCCCACAAAAACTTTTAAATCCTCTTCGGAAAATAAAAATTTGAGCTCGTTAGCATGCAAGGCATAAAGGCAGGTTTGCTCGACAATTAAATTTTCCATATCCTTATCAAATAAAGTTTCCAATACTTCTATGGGACTTTTTTCGGCTAAATCTGTAATCATTTTTATCTTATTTTCCAAATAAGAGCTGGTATGTGGCATCTCAATATCACATGGTCTCTGTTGCCACTTTGGAGCATTGCATGCTTTCGAAGTAATTATTTAATGTCGCTGTTCTTGATGTGGTATGTCATCTTCACTATCACCTGGAACATCTTGTGGGAGTATATTGGCGTAAAGATCCTCTTCATTAATGTGCTTGAACAGATTGAAGTCAACTGACTATTGTTTATTTTTTCTTTCAATGCTCAAAGTATTTTACAGAAAAGGCTTACAAAATTTAAGAATCAATGCGATGTCGAAAGAAGCTTGGTTTGAAGTATTTTCCACGTAATCTAAAGCACTGCTCAAATTATTAAATCTACGGCCATAAAAAGTTGTTGCTCTCCATCTCCAATGCGAAGAATAGTCTGAAAAAAAGCTTCCTTTATTGACCACTGTACTCAAGCGAGTACACTACATTTCATACTTTCCGAAAATTATCAAATCTATTTCTTTTTGAATCAAACTTTCAATAAAATGAAAACACAACTCTTTATCTTTCCAAATCAATATATAATATAACTAATTTCGTCGCAAAATTCTTTTTACGCACTTAAATATTCACTAATATGCCAAAAATGCGCAAAATAGCCACAGACGCAACAAAAGAACGAAAAATCAAAAGTACCGTTATGAGCTATGTATTCACAGTCTATTTTGAAAGAACTATTCAAAACGTTTTTTCTGTTTAGAGTCACGGCCATTTGAATATGACTATTTTTCTGTACCTGCTTGAGTACAGTGGCTGTAAATGGGTTAATTGGAAAAATTATACGCAGCGCTGCTCGGTCTTATGCGCTGCAAAATTACAATAAAATTATATTTATATTTAATATTAAATTTAATTTAATTTAATTTGGATATCCAAAAAAAAAAAAAATGAAATTAATAGTTAAATTATTAATTGATAAGTAAAAATTAAAATGTCCTCTGTCGGTAATAGCCTATAATACGGGCTTGGCCTGCACAGCTTTTATTAAAGATTTTGATAATTATTGTTACGACTTATTTATTTTATTAAGCTCCCTACGGAGATTTCTAACGAAAAATACATTTTTAGCTTGCTAATTTAGCAAGCACTGTTTTTTCGAGCGGTTAAAAAAAAAAAGAAAATTCCCGCCCCGAGGATATAATAATAATAATAATTATAACAAAATATTGCAGCACTGCCGGCTCAGTTTTTTTCCTTCTCCCTTCGGTACAAGTTTCAGTTTAAAGCCTTGATACAATGTTGTGAATGAGATGGTGTGACAATGGCCGAGAAGTTAATGCTCTACACACGACCCAAATTAGAGTTAATGACCAATTAATGGTACTTGCAAACGTTATAAAACTCTGTGCCATTCATACATATACCACACCTCTGAGAATACCTGTTTAAGAACCACCCCATTTGCTAAGTAAACGATTCGGTTGCCATGTACAAGTATATTTTCATTATAAACATAACCTGACTAGCTGCTACCCTGTCCTATGTTCACAAGCATGCAACATCAAATTTGACTGACCGAGATCTCCTTTTTTTGTTAGGTTTGTGTAGAGTGTGCAGAATAAGAATCGAACGCACTAAGGTCCTGATTATAGTTCACAACGAATTGACTGACTGAACTAATTCATTGAATTGAATTGAGTGTAACAAGCTCGATGCAAATTTAAATAATATAAAGGGTATATTGAAATTGTGCTGATTCTCAATTCGAAATCCGAAATCGAATCAATTTTACGGAAATATGTACACACATTCAGAACGCTTCTACTTCTTCAACTGCGGCAATGCCTCAAATTGTCTTAATTCTATACGGTATACGAGTATGTCTACTGATGCATGGAATTGTTCTCATTCAATGCCACAACATGAGCGAGGAATTGGATTTTGAGAAATATAAGGTATGCTGAATTATCATTTAATACTATGAACTTAATATTACATGTTACCTTATTAATTACAGGCAGTATATAATAAAAGTTATTGGCGGGTCTATGATGAAATTCGCAGTTTTGAGGCCTATAAAGAAAATCAAAACTTTGTTCTGAAACACAATGAAGATTTCGAAAAAGGCAAAAACAGTTTTAGATTATCCACAAATATAATGGCAGATATGGTAATTCATTTTACTCGTAATTATTTTTGTCATTGTAATTGTTATTTATTCTAATCATTCTATTCTAACGTTAGACTACCGACTCGTACCTAAAAGGCTATTTGCGGCTCCTCAAGAACCAGGCAAATTCGACCATTGACAATATGGCAGACATTGTCGGATCGGCATTAATGCAAAATATTCCAGAGAGTTTTGACTGGCGCAAAAAGGGGTTCATTACCCCTGCGTATAATCAGCAGACCTGCGGCTCCTGCTACGCCTTCAGCATAACTCAAAGTATAGAAGGACAAGTTTTCAAACGTACGGGCAAGATCCTGGGCCTAAGTGAACAGCAAATTGTCGACTGCAGCATACCCTATGGCAATCGAGGATGTACGGGTGGTTCTTTGCGCAACACCCTCAAATATCTGCAAGCTACTGGCGGTCTTATGCGAGCACAGGATTACAAATATGCCTCCAAGGTAATCCACCTCTTTGCCCTAATTACAACAGAAGCTGTAACTGTATGTTAGTGTACATTGTCTGTCTCTGTGCTGCAGCAAAGTTAACTGCACCAGACTGAACGGTGCTTAGACCGTTTCATTCAAACTTTATCAAAATTAAAGAAATGTATTGTTGAGTTATGAATATGAATGCAGGTGCGCTCGGTTGATCTACTGCTTTCGACAGATCGTCTGCATTCCTACAATGTGTTGACCCTAACATTTATTAAGTAAGACTATTTTATACCTAACTCGAACTTGGGGGTGCATAAATTGCAAATAATTTCTGATACTTTATAAAAATCTCTTTTAATAATTTTTGTTAATTCTACTTTCAGAAAGGAAACTGTCAATTTGTAAACGAATTGGCTGTTGTCAATGTTACTTCGTGGGCAATTTTGCCAGTTAATGACGAAAAGGCAATGCAAGCAGCCGTTGTCCACATTGGTCCGATCGCAGTCTCTATCAATGCAACTCCAAAAACATTTCAGCTATATAGGTAAGTTGCAAATTACAAACCATATAACAGGCCGTCATCTGGCGTGAGTGTATGTATGTGAGTGCATCTGGCAACTGGCCAGAAATATCTTAAATAGTCGAAATTTATGTTTGTGGGTTTTTTTTTTGACGGGTTTTCTGTTTATTATTCTTATTATATTTACACAGTACTGGTATTTACGATGACATTTCGTGTGCGTGGACTTCTGTAAATCATGCTATGCTTGTGATCGGATTTGAGAAGGACTTTTGGATCTTGAAGAACTGGTGGGGGGAACGATGGGGCGAGGGCGGCTACATGCGACTGCGTAAGGGCCTTAATCTATGTGGCGTAGCAAATTATGCAGCTTATGCGATTGTATAACAATAAATGACACACTGTAAAAATCAATTTACAGGTTGTATAGGGTGCATTCATCAATACATATGGAGTTAACTGTGCCGCATAATCAATGTTGCCAATTCGGCAGCTGTCTTACGCCAACCACCAAACCGATTTTTCTGATTTTTCTTTCCACCATGTGATTTATTCTTGCTTAAAAGCTGGCGCTGGCTACTAGGGCCTTCGGGTAAAAAAGGACTTAGATGATTCTACAAATGTCTTTCGCACACACTGCACTGCCACAATTAATACATTAATGTGGGATATAGAAGACTTTGTTTTGCGTTGGCCGTCGATAGCAGGTACATATACATACATACACATCAGTGCCCAGCAAGCAATTTGAGCGTTTTCTGACTGTTTTCTGATACTTTTTTCTGAGCATTTACACTCATAAAGTGTGCAGAAAAGAGTCCGGAAAGAGTGTTTTTTTCTTTGAAAATGGTCGCACTTTAAAAGGATGATTTCTGAGTTGTTTCTGACTCTTCTCTGACACAGATATAAGTGCTTTCACTCTCCCATAGAAGCATAGAAAACCCTCAGAAAAGGCACATAAAAGTTGCCTTTTTAGGCACTTAAATCTCCACGAAAAAGGCTCTTTTCAGACTTTTATTGGAGTGTAGAAGAATTAAAAAATACAAATTATTACAATTTTTATAATTTTTTCTATTTTATTTAAAATGTAACAAGATAGGGGAAAAACGAAAAAAAAAACATGTGCTCAAGGTAATAAAATTAGTATTTAAATATATGAAATATATGAAACTTAAACATTAATTCTTAAATTTAAACCTATATATATATTAACACTCATCATTTATAATTTAAAAATTTTAAATTTACTTTCACTTTCACTGTACACGTTCGACTTGCACTTTCTTAAGGCACAAACTAAGTAAGTAAATTTGTGCATTTTCAATCATCTTGCTTATTGCAAGAATCTGCATTCCGTTATTTTAAGAGAGGTTTTTGCTTTGATTTTACCTATGAACTATCCGAATATGCTCAGACATAAGAGCTTTTTATGAGCCTAGGTTTAGAGAGCACCAAATGTGCTCCGAAAACGCTCTTATTTATGTGCCTACTCAGAAAACACTCTGAAACGCGGCTCTTTTCAGACACAGAATTTAGAGCGCTCCTAACTTTGCTTGCTGGGTGGTGCCCAAACTCACACTATCACTTGTTTGCGTAGCAGCACAGCACGCGCTGTGAAAATAAATAGCCGAACGCGAGCGTTCGTAAAATCAACGGAACGTGACGCCTCTACATGTGAGAAAATCTACTGTGTGTGTAAAAACAGCGCTGCTCAGCAAAGCGCACATGTGATAGGAATTATGAGTTTTGGGCACCACTTACACTTTAACATACAATATACGATGGGACACTTTTATATAGAATTTTCGGAGTGTTGTTGGACACCCGCCTCTCCTTTCGCGAGCACCTAGCAGCAGTGAGTGGCCATGGTTGATGCTTAACACGAGTGGTCCGAAGACGAGAAGGAGGAGACTACTGGCCAGCGTTACGTGGTTAATAATCCAGTACTCAGCCCCAGTATGAGCAAGTGCACTACGCACGAAGAGGCTAGCTGCAACGCACCGGTTAAGTGACATTTGAGTCTTCTGTGGCTTCTGGACAATATCGGATATTCATAGCCGGATTAGCGCCCATTGAAGAACGATAGAGCGATCGACCGTTGACGTCATCTTGACGAACAATGCCGAAAAGAAAACTATTCGGCAAAGTGAGAGCATGCGCACCCTTGCGAGGTGGCAAAAGCGCTGGGACGAATCCCCGAAACACCGCTGAACTCACCGCCTGATCCCCGACATAGCGACTTGGGACAATCGACAGATTAACAATTAATTTAATTTAAATTTAAATTTAATAATATGATTAAAAAGTAAAAATAAAAAATAATAAATTTAAATCTAAATCTGGGGATATAGTCGACGACTCTATAGAAACGGTTAAAATCACTGCAGAGTATCCGAAAAGGTTCATGCAAGGAAAAGTTAGTACTGCAAAAATTTAAAGTTAGTGGAGTAATTGACTCTGGCAAGTAAACTAGATGCAAGGTTTATAAGAAGGAGCCTACTGTTGTACGGCGGCAAAGAAACACCAGAAAACCAGTTAAAGCCTCGAAGAGCAAAAAATAGAAATTTCCTTTGGACGGATTCAATTTTGTCCTGATGTACAGAATACACAAGATCCGTATTCCAGAGACATATAAAGAATCTTAGTAGTGTAAGAATCGTCAAATTCTTTAGACCATTGTTTGATGAGTCCAAGGACTCGAAGAGCTTTACTGACCGTAACCATGATATGTTTGCTTTTGATTTTGAAATCCTGTAATCACTGTGGAGGTTAGTTCAAGAAGGTTAGTAGTAAAAAAAAAATCATGGGATAGTGAAATAATGGAGCTACACAAATGTTGCAGTAAAAAGTTATTATACTCTCGAATGTCTTTGGTATTGCCGATAACTTGGAAATACCTCTATAGTTCTTAACGTCAGACTTGGAGCCGGATTTTTGAAGATAAAAGATTCCTTCCAAATATCGAGAAAATGACTGGTATGTAATGACAAAGTAAACAATTTCTGCAAAGGCTCACACAAAGAATCAGCGCAGTATTTTAGTATACTAGCAGGCACTCCAACAGGACCCGGTGTAAAACTGGTTTAAGTTTGCTAAGAGAGCTTAGTAGCGTACTTTTAGTAATTACAGGACTAAAGATGAAATTTGATTTTAGGTGAAGGGAGGGATAACACATATTAACATGATTAGTAGTGGAATAAGGGATTTACTTGAATTAAGTAAAACTCTAGGAGCCCTTCGATAAACTCATGTGATCGTGCGGGAGGTAGAACACCACGATCATCAATCCAATCAACTCCCGGTAGGTTGAAATCGCCCAACACTAAAATGTAGTCTATGTCAGATAGAAGATAAGAAATAGATTGAATTGCAGAATGAAATGGAAAGCGCTTAAAGCTAAAAGAAGTTGACGATGTAGAATTCACATTCATGCACGAAAGAGCCAGAATTAATACGTGTTTAACGCCATGCACAGTCGACATCGTGAGAAGGATGTTGGAGTCCGATGAAAAGTTGGAACTTTCTCCGTAAGAACAACGCAGCTCTGGGATAGGGGGAAACTGCCCAAAGTAAAGAGGCGGGAGTGTTTAGTGGGGTACACCTCACATAATATCGATGGATTGAAAAAAACGAGTAAACACAAACAATACCAACTCACATACGAGGGGCTTAACAAAAGTTGGTAAGTTGGTGATTTTGAGCGGTTTTTATTAAATCCAAAAGTGACAAGTTCTTCGCAATACATTTGCGAGATTATACTTAAAATTATAAGAAAGATTGGTTGAAATGGAGACCAGAAAACGCAAAATTGATGAAGGTGCCTCAGACAAAATTCCGCCACCAACGCAAACAGAAGTTCGCCATATTATATTATTCGGTTTTCTGCGTAAATTAAAGCCGGTACAAATATTTGATGTGTGTCAAATTGCTTATGGAACGGATGCACCATCTCTGAAGACTATTTCAAAATGGTTTCAAAGATTTCAGACAGGACATTTTTCTGTAGAGGACGAACCCCGTGAAGGTCGACCAAAATCTTCGAGGGACGAGAGGAATGTGGCCCTAGTTAGAGCAAAACTTGACGAAGACCCTCGATCCACCCAGGAAATAATAGCTGGTGAGCTGGGCTTGAATGCCATGGCCGTATCTCGAATATTGCATCAAAATCTGCTGTATACGAAGAAGTCTGCCCGATGGAATGATGCCCAAAAAGAGGCTCAAATGCATTTTGCTGAATATTTCCTGAATAAGTTTGATAATGGTAAATCTAGTAATTTTAATAAAATCGTTGCCGGTGACGAAGCTTGGTTTTATAAATTCGACCCGGTAAACAAACAGCAGTCCATGGTATGGAGCGCAGCAGGAACTAATCCATCCATTAAAGCTAAGCAACAAAAGTCAGCAACAAAAGTTATGTTGTCTGCTTACTTTACCAAATCAAAAATTGTAGCTGCTATTCCTCTGGAAAAAGGTCAAATGGTAACTGCAAAATGGTATACAATAGTTTTTAAAAATCTGCTGGAACACCGAAAAAATTAAGAATTACCACGCTACTTTTTACATCATGATAACGCGCCAGCTCCTACTGCTGAAATAACAAGCAACTTCATTGCGATCTCTGGCGTCGAAGAAATACGTCCAGCATCATATTCCCCGGATTTAGCACCTTGTGATTTCTGGTTATTTCCCGCAATCGTAAATCACGCAAACGCCTGAGCGGCCGCGTGTACTGCGGCTTCCTCCTCTCCGACGCATACAAAATGTCGCCAGCTTTGTGACCACAAAAATATAAGAATCACCATATAATTGGCATAAAATCGTAAATTGAATATGCTGCTTGAAAATTACTAACATTTAAAAAGATAAATGTACAATTCAATGTTAAAATCATCTTGACGACCAACACATTTATTTTGTTAGTAAATACATCTGCTGTTATGCCATATAATCTGGCAATTCTAAGTCATTTGCTAGGTAAAAATGTTTATTAGCGTTACTTTTTATGGAGTCTTAGATACTTTAGCTACTAACTTTTATATGAAACAGTTGTAAACAGCTGATTATACAAAAGCAAATCAGTATCAGTTTTAGGAATCCCATTGGGATATATTTTCAATATTTTTTACCCGATGGCCCACTGCAAAATGCTTTTAATTGAAAATAATAGATATATTTGCAAAAATTTTAAGAAGAATATTTAATGTTTTATTTAAAGATTTAGCACAAAGAAAATGTTTATATATATAGTTCATTTTGAACAAAATGTGCTTAATATACGGAATATTTACCTGAAAAGTTTCGTTCAAGTGTCGATTACGTTTAATTTAATTACATGTATTAAATGATTATTATTTATTTTATCATTTTAATATATTATTATATATACATACATACAAATATGAGTTAAGTGTACAAATCCAATATCAAGTTCCGTAACTTACCGTCTATCAGCCACTTGGCATACCTCATATCCTATCAACTCGCTTAATTAAATTTAATGCCACAATTTGCAGGAAAAGTTAATTAAATTAAAAGCAATATTCACAGTTCGTTGAATTCAAAATACAAAATACGTGTTATGTGCAAATTATGGCCACGGGACATATCCCCCAATCCAAGTTCCTGGGGTTGAGGCTGACGGCGAGTGCTCGGATTCCGATGAAGCGGGCGCATGCGTATCCCAAATAAAAGGCACGCCCCTCATTCGAATCTAGCTCTAATTGGTTTGCAGTCACTCCACTGCCATGAAGTACATTACAGCGCTGGTCTTATTGGCTGAGTTGCTTCCTACTGCAGATTCCTCCACTGGTGTTTGGGAGTCTCGAACGAATGAAGGCAGACTGAATCGTTGTTCATGGTCAGTCTACGTGACGTTTTGAGAGTTTGTGCAATGAACGGAATTTGCTGTGCGAGTTTTCTTGGATCAAAGATGGAAATTAAAATGAAAAGAGTGAAGTGAATGTTTAAAGTTAATATAATGAAAAATAAATAACCACGCATACTATAGATAATCCAAAATTTTTTTTAAACTAAACTCTTAAGCTAATCTACTTGTTGGTTAAATCCTGCCTTTGTATCATCGCGTAAATAATATCAAATCTTGAAGGTATATCAACTTTTACCTATAAAATTTGCAATTTTCAAAATGCTTTCAAAAAGTTTATGAAAAGAACAATAAATACACTAGGGGTCGATCGGACGCTTACGAACTTAATTTATGCAGTACAATACTGCTGCACTGCGTCCTTCCGTCCCTTTACCTGTTGTTGCTCCATGTAAGCAGGTTTTCATTTCCCGACTTTCCGCTGACACTACCTGTGATTCTATTGCAGCATTTATATCTAATAAATGCCCTGCAAATGTTCCGATTACAAAATTTAATTTCTCGGCTCCTCGAGAAATTTCGTACTTTTAAATTTCTGTCTCATTAGAATTCTTAGGCACTATTTGTGATAAAAAATGTTGGCCTGATCATGAATTTAAACCTAAATTAATATCACGGCCTTTAACATTAATTGATTCCTCTCAGGCATCTTCTTCTTCTGCTCCAACAACATATAATAAATTCTGACGATATAAACATTACGAGTATATATCAAATTGTCAGAGGTCTGTGCTCTAAACTCAAAAATCTTTATTATTGCATTTACAGAAACCAGGTTAAATCCAAATATCTCTGATAGCGAAATTCTTTCGGACAGTTTTATTATCTATAGGAATGACAGGCCCTCACGGGATGGTGGTGTTTTAATCGCTGTTAAGTCAATCTGCTTCAGACTTAATTGCGCACAATTTTTTAAATATTGAGTGTGTCGCTGCTAAAGTCTCTTTACCGAATCATGCATTATTCGTGGTTTGTTCTTAAATTCCCCCTTCTTCTTAAGCTGATTTATATTTGCTTCATCTTGCACTTGTTAGAGAAATTTCAGCTTTTGTGCGCGACTGTGTTTTTCTTATAGTATTAGGCGACTTTAATCTTCCCCACATATCATGGTCCTTTTTCAATAACACTAATTATCTTATTCCCTCAATTAAACATGAATTCTTGGATTCTCTTCTTGACCTGTCTCTTTTCCAGGTTAATTCAGTCACAAATTCTTTGAATAGATTACTTGATTTGATTTTTATTAATGATTTTAGTGCTTTAAATGTTAGTAGATTGTCTCCCTTAGTAGAACCAGAAGATACTTTCCACCAAACTGTACTAATTTCTATTTCTATTTCTAACCCAAATTTTGCTCTGTCACTTATTTCTATCAATCAGCAACGTTGTTTCCGTAAAGAAAATTTCGATTTACTAAAGCAATTGATTCTTGCAACGGATTGGCCTCCTTTTTTCAAAATTAACGATATTGACTCTGCTCTTGTCTATTTTTATAACAATTCGTTGCTTGATATTGCTATTCCCTACAGTACACATTTTCCGCACTCTCGTAAACTACCAGTAGATTATCTAAATTAAAAAACATGAAGTCGAATTTTTTTTAAAAAGTTTAAGCGAACTGGTTCATCTTGTGACTTTTCAGATTATTCAATTGCTAAATCAAGATTTAATTAACATTAATTAATTTTAATTAAACTTTTCTAAACGTAGATCATCATCATTAATTAATGAGGTCAGAGCAAATGATGATTCTTCTGCTTCAGACTTGTTTGCTACCTTTTTCCAATCAACTTATTCTTCAAACTCCTATTCAAATGTATCATACCCTTATGATGTATTTTCTACTGATTCTGTCACTTACCTTTAGTTTCCGACATCTATAAGATCCTTAAAAACCACATATTTCCCAGGTCCTGACAACATCCCTTCTTGTGTTCTCAAAGAATGTTGTTACTCTCTCTGTCAACCATAATTAAAGCTCTTCAATCTATCTATTAACTGCCCTGTTTTTCCTCGGCTTTGGAAAGAATCTTTCATTATCCCACTTCAGAAGAAAGGCAATAAGTCGGATATTTCCAATTACCGAGGTATTGCTATCCCAAAATTATTTGAAAAAATAATTACGTCAACTTTTCAACATCTCTGTAAGTCAATCATCTCCCCTTCCCAACATGGTTTTGTTAATAGTAGGTCAACGACGACAAACCTGCTGGAATTTACCTCACTAGTAAACGATGCATTTCTGAGCAAAAAGCAGACCGATGTCATTTACACCGACTTCAGTAAAGCTTTTGACTCGGTACACCATGATCTCCTTCTTCAGAAGCTCAATTTAATGGGTTTTCCCCCCTCTCTTCAATTTTGGATAGCGTCCTACCTGAAAGAGAGGACCCAAAAAGTTTTGCTTAGAAACCACCTTTCTAAACATATTTTTGTCTCCTTTGGTGTTCCTCAAAGGAGTCATTTAGGGTCCTTGCTTTTTATTCTATTCATTAACGACCTTCCTCAGGATATGAACTCTCACATTCTTGTGTACGCAGATGATGTAAAACTCATTCTTTCGTATAATGTCCCTGCATCTTCACAGCATTTGCAAGATGATTTGAATTCAATGCATCGTTGGTGTGTATCAAATCAACTACATCTAAATAAAAGTAAATGCGTTTTCATGTCATTCATAGAATTCGTCCCTTTCTTACACATTATATGATTGACAATGCAGCTCTGCAACGTATTTCAACCGTTAAAGATCTTGGTGTACTCTTTGATCATAAATAAACTAACTACTATTACTAACTACTAACGTTGGTCTGAGTAGACCAATCATTTTTAAACTTGCGCATTTAGTGCCCAGACTTTTTAATTTTAATTTAATTTTTTATTTTAAACTTTCTATTTTTTAAACTTAAAACTTAAATTAAATAACTTAAATACAATAATTTGATAATCTAATTTTAATTTAATTTTAAATATTTTTATTCTTAATTTCTTTTCTCAACTGAACTTAGTTGGTATAATATATAAATAAATAAATATAATACATACGCATATATAGCGGTCGCGTGTATATGACCAATGCCGAGTATACAAAATTGATTATCCCAAATCTCCGGTGTTTATTATCCGATCGGGCTGCAAATCGCACCATACATTAAATATTTTCATGCATTTGTGCAAAGGAAGACAGTGTACCTACCGAGAATATTTTTGCGAATTTGAGGAGGAGGATGACATATCAAATCAAAAACATATACTTCGCCTGCCTATAGTAATACACGAACCTAACAAAAAATATTGAGTCTCTAGCTGTTATAGTTTCCGATATATATATGTATATACTTTGTGAGGTCTGCCACGCCTTCTTCTGCCTGTTACATACATTTGTGAGTTGCACAAACTTAATAGACCCTTTTGTACTTTTTTAAAGTACAGGGTCTAAAAATTATTTTTGTGGTCAATGAGCTTTTAACAACCATAAAAATTTGGTTCTCAAACCGGTGCATTAAAAATGCATGCAAAATTGCATCGGACAACAAATATCAGTCAACAAAGTTAACTTTTCCAATTGGATCGTGTGGTCTATGTGAGTTAGCTTTCCAATATTAATATTTATTAATTTTTCCACAAAGGGAAGTAGCATAGAAATTTAAAAAATTTTTTTTTAACAAGTGCATTTTTAACTATCATCTATTTTTCAAGGGAAACTAGCAATACTTAATTTGCAGAAAATCATTCTGGACTAGGTTCAAATATAAAATTTTGTCCAATGATCTTTAATTAAACAAGTAAACCAACGTAAGAGCCGCTTACCTTAGCAATGATATCCACGTACCTAAATTGTGGTATGATTCTCAATTGAGATGGAATAAATCTACTAGAAGAGAAAAGCCCAAAAAGTTACAGTTGGACGCAACCGACAGTAGACGACCTTGGGCGTCAATAACAACCGCAGCATATACATACGCACATACACTTATAGAAACAAATATACGCGCAAATACAAACAATAATCCATATATACATGCCCACAATCAAAAATCACACATACGCCCTACCGGCCGCGTTCACTGCGGCTTTACCTTACCAATGCCTAGACACAAAATTGAATATTTCATATCGCCGATGTTTTTTATCCGATCACGCTGGAAATCGCGCCATACATTCAATGTATTTTAAAGAAAGAATGCAGTGACTCTAAAACTGTACTAGCTAAAATTATTTTTTTTAATTTAATAGGTAGGGGAATGAGGCAGCGAAAATTAGACATAAACTTAACCTGCCTATTAATTAATGACAGAAGGACAGACAGACAGGCGGCTGGATCGACTCTGCTCGCCATCCTGATCAAGAATATAAATATTTTATGGGGTTTGCCAAGCCTCCTTCTGCCTGTTACACACAATTTTCAATTGCACAAACTCAACTCAATAGACCCTTTTGTACTTTTTTAATGTTCAGGGTTTAATAAACTCAGATTTATAGCTAATAATGAAAGTTGGTTTTAAGGCACAATACTAAATCTTAAGCCACTGTAGAAGAACTATAAAACCATTGGCTGATTGTTGCTAAAAAACTCAGCAAAAAATGTAAAGATCCTCTGTCGAAAGTTGGCGAAGTTGGATCAATTGATAGTAGCGACAGAATTTTAGGCGAGGTTAATCAATGAGTTGAGAATATCGTTCATAATGGTATTTACTTTGTTTATACAGATAAATATATAAAAAACTCGGAAAGCTACAGACGGATTCAACCGATAGTAGGAGACCCTGTACTTTCCTTCGCACACACACACATGCTAACAAACACTCACACATGCGCTGCTCCCCCCTTACCTAGCCCAGGGAATAGAATCTTGAATACCTCCGGTGTTTATTATCCGATTGAGCCACAATTCACAGCGCAGATAAAGATTATCATAAGATTGTGGGCGTGGTAGTTTTTCGCGGTTTTTGGGGGAGTGTGCAGGTATAAAAAATCTCACACAAACTTGATCTGCTTGGACTATAGGGCAGTGGTGCCCAAACTCACACTATCAAACAGTGTGGTTGTGTGCGTACCAGCACAGCACGCGCTGTGCAAAAAAAAATAGCCGAACGCGAGTGTTCGTAAAATCGTACAATCAACGAAGCGTGACGCCTAAACATGTGAGAAATTCTACTGTGTGTGTCAAAGCTGCGCTGCTCAGCAAAGCGCACATGTGATAGGAAATATGAGTTTTGGGCACCCCTGCTATAGGGGCATCTAACTGCCCAATATGATGTCTCTAACTCATACAGTTTACGTGATCTAGGTGTTCATTCTGACAGACGTACATTTCTGAGTTGCATTAACTAAATAGGCCCCTTTTGTACTTTTTTAAAGTACAGGGTCTAAAAATACTTAACGTTTTTGGAATTTTTAAACAATTATTTAATATTTTTATGGTGGTATGTATGTTTAAATAGTCTCTCCGTATTTTACGCCCTATAAAGCGCCACGCCAACTATTATTTTTATTCAACAACTACTTTGGAGCCAAGCCAGCGTCTGCGAAAGAGAGGTTCGGATCCGGTAAAGTGAGGTTATACTTGGTGTGCTTTTGCATCGTCAAAGTTCGTATACTATAATATGCGTCTATAAATAGATAAGCTTTCTCCGATATTCTTCATATGAAGAATATTGCCTGCTTCCGCCGAAGAGAATGTTCGCAAAATTATGGGAGAGAATGTTGTAAGGGAGTGTCCCGATGGAGAGGTGTCCGACTGAAAACTAAATTCGATTGGCTTATTACACCTAGGTTATCCAATTTTAAATGGGTATGCGTTAATTAATTAATTTATGTTCAGTAAAAGGGTAAATATAAATAAATAAAAGGGACCTGAAATGCTGATTCCCTTCTAAAAGAAAATGTCTTTCGAATTGTAAGTTATTTACCTGCACCATAATATTCTATAATAAAATGTTCATTAAAATTGGTTTATAAATACAGAAATTATTAAATCAATAATTAAAAAATTTCAATAGATTTAAGGAACCCGCAATAATCAAAACTTTGACTGATTTCTATTTTAACAGTCGTTGACAACAGTTAGTCCTTTAAATTTGTTTAGGATGGTCCTTCGATAGTGTAATTTCAAAAGGCGTTAAAGGCTAATTAGTTTAATTAAAATGTATACTGGTCTATTGGGACCAGCTTAATTTGGATAACAAGTACAACATTCTTATAAGCTTTGCAAATATTTTTCAAATCGGCTGAGCCAATTTTGAAATAATATAAATTTTAATAAGTTCATAAAAAGCCTAAAAATAGTATATTGAAGTGATTTTGTCAAATTAAAAGGAATAGATTTGACTTTTGTTCTACCAACTGCATACAAAGCCACTTGGAGGAGAAACTTGTAATTAGGCAAAGTAAACTTAATTATCCACGCATTTCACTTTTATTCATTTCCGAAATGTTAATCGCCGTGCAATTTAACCCAATTAAATATGCATGATGTTTTACGTGTAAACAAAAGACCATCAACACGAACGGCAGTGTAAAAATGATTACCCGCCCTTAAAATGGAACACCTATTATTTCGCTGTTGACAGTAACCACTCAACCGAATTATTGCCAACTCATCAGTGGGTATTTTAGTCTTTATCTGTCTCGTATATCTGTTCTCGCCCTTTCCCCGCTCTCCGCTCTCGCCCTTGTCCCACAGTCTGGCTAGATTCGTGTTACTCAAAATGGCATATGCTTTCAAATTTTATTTACCCCCGGGCGACCGTGCCTTAATCGTAATCGTTTTCAATTTGAATAGTCTATCTGTAAGCGTGTGTGTGTGTGTGTCTGTGTGTGTGTGTGTGAAATATAAGACCTGGCCAACAAGTTGGCACAGCACTGCACGCCTTCTACAAACAAAGCTCTTCATTTAATTTAAGGTAATTGCATTGGCATTTTGGACGTGTGAGCTGTTATTATTTTATGTACCTGTACCTGTTTCTGTTCAGTCTGATCAATCCGACTGACATATACTCTATACAATAATAATTATTATTGAACACGTTAATAACTATTAAAAAGTTCTGACGCTACTGCAACGAGTGTATTTCCAGAATTAATGTGAAACTATAAAAAAAAACCGATTTCTTTTAAATAAATTCAATAATTTTGAGGTTAAGCAATTTTTTCTTGTACTCGTATACCCAACAGCAACAAATAGGGCATAATACAATTGTATTAATTTCCCAATCAGAAACAACCCCGTGAACAAGTGCCTAACCTTACACAAACATCCCCCAACATAGCCCAACCAACTAGTTAAGTCCATCTGGCAGATTGTTAACAATCTGCTGATTTTTTTCTTTCTGTTTTCCTAAATACTAACATATAATTTTGTCATTATTTACCTCACTGGTTTGTAATTCGTTCAACCCTCTGGTGGCATCCTCCTCCTCTTGAGTGTTAAGAAGTCCCATAATCATTTGTTTCGCTTCGCATTAGGCTTAACAATCTGTACTTTGTAACTTTTTTGTAACGTTATTATCTTTAACGAATGGTCTCTAGGGACAATCTCCTTTTCAATTATGCCATTCACACGCATAATATAATTGAATGTTGTGCGCTTTACACATAAATTGGGGAGGCCATATTTTTAGATTTAGAAATTTGCACAGATTTGTACAATATAACTTGTGTAGTATTATTGCAGGGTAACGAAATTTATAGCTTTAATTGGAATATGTTTATTTTCGTCCCCTTCCGAACAAAATTAAAACAACTATCTTCGCAAAGAAAAAAACTCGGAAAGCTTTAGTCGGATGCAACCGACAGTAGAAGACCCTGTAATACGCACACACACACATATTGCATATCAGACACAACTTATGTACACCTAATTCTGTTTTTACCCGGCAGATAAAAATAAATAATTGTTCGTATACATATAAATTTATGCTATTTACAGTTTCTCAACCAGTAAACTTGCTTGTATGCACAAAAGGGGAATGCCCCTAAATTTATGATACACAGTTCGTAAAAATTAAATCTTTTTTTTTTATTACTTTGCGTTTATTTATTGAATCTTCTCTCTATGAGACTAGCAATAAGTTTACAAATCTTAAAGGAATACCTTAACTAATAGTAAAATTGGGACTGTATTGAGGCTGCACGTTCCTAATAATTTACCGCTGGATTGGAAGGTCCTTGCGACGAAGACGAGAAGTTCTGCTAACTCGTGTTAGGGCTCTCGCTAAGTGGTTTGAATGTTGAGACAGGGTGCAGGAGTATTTTTCCATACGTAGGGCTATTTCTTCTTTTACGGGAAGTATATGCAGGTCTCTCTGGATGTTTTCGTTCCGAACGTACCACGGTGCCCCGGTGATGGTCCTGAGGATCTTTGACTGGGCTCTCTGTATTACCTCAATACTGCTGTTGCTGGCATTCTCCCACAGCTGGCAACCGTAAGTCCAGATTGGTTTTAAAACGGAGTTATAGAGCAGGACTTTATATTCCAGACTAAGGGGGGAACGGGCGTTTATAAGCCAATGGAGACTATTCGCCTATAGCTTTAGATGCGTTCTTTTAGCTGCGCCAAGTGAGTCGTCTATCGAGGTGTACGCCGAGATACGTTACTTCCTTTGATTTTGGAAGTACAGTGTTGTTTAACGCAAGAGGAGGACAGTCTTGCCTATTTAAAGTAAATGTTACGTGCTTGCATTTTTGTTCATTCACTTTTATTCGCCAGTCAGATAACCATTTCTCCACAGCTTCTAGATGGAGAGCAAGTTGTTCAGTTGCTTGTTGTGGACATCGCGAGCGGCTAAGAATGGCAGTATCATCAGCAAACGTAGAGGTTGTCAGATTATTGTTCGTAGGGATGTCCGCAGTATAGAGAAGATACAGTGTTGGTCCAAGTACGCTACCTTTCAGAACTGCAGCTTCGATAAGATGGTCGTCAGACATGGCATGTTACATCTTACTGCAAATACTCTATTGAAGAGGTACGACTTCAGAAGTTTGTGTGTGCTGGTTGGGAGCATTGATATGATTTTGTGCATTAGACAGTCTAAGCATACTCGGTCGAATGCAAAAATATTGCTGTGCAATATTCCTTATTTTCACATGCAGTTGGAATTTTCGATGTTACTCGGTTGACTTGCTCAACGATGCCATGCTTTTCACGAAACCCGAATTGATATGTTGGGATTCTGTCGAGTCTTCTCAAGTAAGGGATGATATAGGCCAGCAGGCACTTTTCGAAAAGCTTAGACAGACATGAGGGTAAACTTATGGGTCTATATGAAGAGGGAACTGTGTGATCTTTCCCAGGTTTCGGAATCATTATTGTTCAGAGAACAAAAGAAAGACCAGCGAGGATCGAGTTTGGTGATCAACTGCCGGCGCGTAGCCAGGCTTCTTTATTATATACCATTTCTAGGTTATGTATAATATCATGTACAATATGTTACTTATCTATGCTTAGGTACAGCGTAACTATGTACTAACATTTCCTTCTTATGTGCATATAGTTTGTGTCTCTGTTATCCACATTCTAGTTTTACATATGTGTTCTGTTTACTTAGGTCAAGCCTGTAATATTATCTACTGCAAGGCCCAAAGATTGTGGCCTGCCGCTGTTGATATATGATATGCAGCTAGTAATCTGCGTTATCGTTTTACATATTTCTTATACATATGATCATTTCTTTATGTCCATACTTGAACATATTTTGACGTTTATCGTTTGCAGCTGTTGCTTTATTTTGCTATTAATATATATCTTATCTTCTATGTGTATGCTTGAACATCTTGCAAAGGACCACCAAAAAGTGGTGGCTTGTATATGCTATTTGACTGTACTTTTAAACGTCTCTTATATTCTATGTTCATGCTTGAACATTATGATGATTGACTTTTTCCACCTCTCCGGAAAGAAACCAATTCTCGTTATTCCATTGAAGATTTGACAGATGGTGTGTACAGCAGAGATATTGTAGTCCGGTTAGTAGCTGGATAAGGCTGGAATACATTTTGTAGGTGGACGGCAAATGTATCGGCTCTGTCTTTATTGCTGCTGACCCAGTCGCCTGCAGAGCTCCTTATTGGCATAACAGCTTCTATCTCCACAGAGGATATTTTATACTGGATGGAGATAGTTGCTGTATATAGCGCTGTTGGGAACATTCTTCTTCTAGTTGTAAGGCCTCCCTGAGTCTACGTGTGGCAACCTTTGCTTTGCAGTTGTTGATCTATATGATTGCCACTCAATTCGTAATCGGCGCTTTTCACGAACAAGCTGCTCAATTTGCTGGTTTGTGATGGTTCTAATATTGTATTTTGCATTCGTGGTGTTGAAATGCGAGCTGCTGCTACGAGAACCGACGAGGATGTTTGCAGAGCTGTTAATTTCAGCTTCATCGTTTAGCCGGGGATTCAGCTCAATATGTGAGCTCACATATTTTTTTATTTGAGCCAATTAGTTCTATTTGATGTTATTTTGAAGGTTTAAGGAGCACAGGCGAGTGGTCAGAAGATAGATCCAGAGAAGATTCGGCACTTATCAGGTTTTTTGTAACCACAAAGTCAAACAGGTCTAGCAGTTTTTTGGGATTTGTTGGCCAATATGTAGGTGTACCTGGAGAGGCTAAGTCGAGCCTGTGCTTTGCTTTTATGATTGCGTTATATAGCTGTCTTCCTTTCGGGATCACAAGGCGAGATCCAAAGTAGTCTCCTGCTGCTATGAAGTGTTCTCCCAGTGAGTTGAATTGTAAAACGAATCGTTTTACAAAAATTAAATCTGACAAATACAATTTAAGCCAATTTGAGCCGCAATTCTAACTGCCAAATATGATGTCTCTAGCTCTTACAGTTTACGAAATCTAGGTGTTTATACGGACGGACATGCAGACGGACGGACGAACAGACAGACAGGGCTATATCGACTCAGCTCGTCATTCTGATCAAGAGTATATATACTTTGTGGGTCTGTCACGCCTCCTTCTGCCTGTTACATACATTTCTGATTTGCAAAATTTTAATAGACCCTTTTGTACTTTTTTAAAGTACAGGGTCTAAAAAAGCTATAGCTTTGGTTGGAATCGGTTAAATTCAAACATATGTAAGCATTTACTGCTCACATGCTGTTCATACACAGAGATAACTGAGTGCTTCAATGAAAAAAAGAATGTATTTTCTACTGTAACTGCCTTCTTTATGGTCCGATTCTGCTGCACCAAAGATTCTGTGCGTTTTAGGCCCTGTTCAGTGGCCCTAAAAGGCTACTATGGAAGCTAACAAAATATTTTTCAGAATTTGCGGGGGATCGAAAGGAAATATCGAAAATATATATATACTAAGCTAATATATAATCTCGTCGCCCTGATCAAGAATATATATATTTTATGGGGTCTGCCACGCCTCCGTATGTCTGTTACACACATACATATGTATGTCAATTGCATAAACTTAATAGACCCTTTTGTACTTTTTTAAAATACAGGGTCTAACAAAAATCGAAAAAACGTGACATTCAGAGTTTGAAATAAACTTGATCTGCGTCTGCTATATACTTATCCACATTGCAAATTTGGCGCACTTAGCTTTTTCAATTCTAAAGCGAATGCTTTCATACATACGGACAGACAGATATACTGTGTGGGGTCTGCCCTCCTCTTGCTGGCTGTTACATTCATTTGGACAAAATAATTATACCTTTTTAATTGTTTAAATTCATTTCAAATGTGATAAAGGGCCAGGCTTATTTCAAATTTCGGTTTCAGAAAGTCTAAAAGTTCCGACTGCTGAGAGCTAGGACTTACATATCCTATGTACATATGAACGTAGGCATGATTCAGTCAAATGATATAGTAGGCTAGTATATTTTGTTGATGTTTCTGACAACCCGGGTTTAAATTATACAACTTAAATTACTCTCTATTCGTATTCAATTTGCAGAACACAAAATAAATGGCATTCCCTGAGTCTATTCAAAGATCAATACTACCAATAACTGCAACAAATGGAATGGAAAACAGTAAGATACTCGCATCTCAGAAATCAAATCAAGTAAGTTAAAAGTAATAGCAATTATTGAAGAGTATAGACCCGATTTGAGCTTGACTGAACAAAACTGTATTTTTTTAATTTTACTAATATTCTTCGACCCTGTACTTTTAAAAAGGTAAAACAGAGAAATGTATGTAACAAGTTGATGGAGTCGCGGCGATTTAAAGTATATACATATATTCTTGATGGGGACAACTCAGTTGATGTAGCCATGTCCGTCTCGTTGCTGGTATGAACACCTATGTAGATCTCGCAACTATTAAAGCTAGAGACTGAATTATTGTTTTTGTTAGGTTCGTTTTCAATATCTCTTCCACCTCCCTAAGCAAATCGCGAAAAAATATTGTTTTATCTGGTAGAGCACTGACCACAATTCTAGAGTTACTGACCTCATGCCATGATCATTCCAATATATTCTTGATCAGGACGACGAGCTGAATCAATATACATAGCCATGTCCGTCTGTCCGTCTTTATGAACACCTAGATCTCGTAAGCCGCAAGAGCTAGAGACATCATATTTGGCAGTTAGATGCCCCTATAGTGCAAGCAGATCAAGTTTGTGTCAGATTTTTATACCTTCCCCCCTCTCCCACAAACCGCGAAAAGCCACCACTGCCACAATTATGAAGATACCAATTTGTGCTTCAGCATACAAAGATCTTATGATAGCAACACATAAGCACTGGAGATATTTGAGATTAAAGTTTCCATTCTAGGCAAGGGGGAGCAGCGAGCATGCACTTAATGTATGTACATATAGTACCATAAGTGTGTATGCGTGGTTGCGTGTGACTTTACGATATGTGTGCATGTGTGAGTGTTTGTTAGCATGTGTGTGTGCAAAGGAAAGTACAGGGTCTCCTACTGTCGGTTGAATCCGACTGTAGCTTTCCGAGTTTTTATGTTAAACGAACATAAAAAATTGTAAATTAAGTTGACATAATTGCAGCCGGTATTAGTGAACTGTGTAGTGCATATTAAACAAAATTACCGCAGCACACCTTTTTTCTATTGAGTGGCAACGTGTACTGCTTGTGATATGTGGGATTAAAAGTCGAAGGAAGAAGAAGAGCACAAAGTGAAAAAAGGCTCCAAAATGAAAGTAAATTTTAGTTTTATATTTATGCTATGTTTGATCCACAGGAGAAAACATCGTTTACCACAACAGGTCGCTATTTCCTTAAGATTTATGGAGACGCACATATGTAGATATTGCAAGAGGATTCTGCCGTATCGTGACAGAGTTGCAGTAGCGGCTGCTTAAATTGAAACTTGATAATTAGGATGCAGAAAAAATCAAAGAGGCGGCTGCCCTTGAATTTAGTGTTAGTCCAAGCAACAGCAGGAAAGTGACTTCTATTGGGCTGCTGTCTCTTGTGGCTGAAGAGAACTCACCGATGCAGCAGATATCGAAAGACCTGCGCGAAATAACCACAAAGTCGGGCTTGGGGGCGATTCTTTCCATAGGGCAACTCATGTGCAAACGGCAAAGACAGCTGGAGGAGATGCAGCGACATAATACACTTGTAGAAGAAATACTAAATAAGCAAAGTTAATAAAAAATAAATGAAATCAAATAGTATATTATTTATTAGTTTATTTATTATTAA